>CM023201.3:52397506-52698362 GCA_004115045.4 Sinella curviseta
GTGTCAGTTCTACAAACTACGGTGAAGGTCAAATGGTCAAATAAAATTATGCTTTTTACACACAAATCGAGTTATCTTTTGTTAAAACACAAACTGGACTTTGCTTTTATTAAAATCAACGATTAATTAAGTTTTTAAAAGATGATAATTAGTTATTAAAAAGAATTGCGTATAATTTCACTTCAGCTCTCTTCTTGCCAACTTCTCAACAACAACCAACAACTTCTTGCCTCTCCGTTTCTTTTCTCATTCCAACTTGCATTCGGCAGACTGCATGTCTGCCAAAGTGAACTATCCGCTTTTTCTGTTCGCATCTAAAATCGATGCTTATAACATGGATCATAATTAATGAAAAGTACATGAAAGTGCATAAAAGTAAGGAAATATTTTCATTTCTAACATACTCCACACCCTGGAATAGACGGGAGTCTATTTCACACACAAGAAAAAATGTTTACAAATTAGAATTGTGGGCACTGGAAAAACCTCTTCCTAACGGAATTCTACTATTAAAGAGGAAAAAACCATGTGCAGCTCATTTAAAATGAAAGAAAAAAAACTAAGAGCCCCATTTGGCCACATAAAAAACTTTGAATTACATACATACGAATTTTGGAAAACTTACTACTCTCCTCCTCCTCATGATGTGGAACGTACTCGCGTCAGCCCTTGGCATCTAACGAGACAATGGTAGTCTTACGACCAAAGTTAAATCCCTATGGGAAGTTTAACTTTCCTTTACGACTAAAGTTAAATCCCAATGGGAAGTTTAACTTTCCTTTACAACTAAAGTTAAATCCCTATGGGAAGTTTAACTTTCCTTAACTTACAGGATCCCCTTCTTCTGTACTCGCGTCAGCCCCATGGCATCTAACGAGTACCGGATCCCGTAAAACCTTATTTAAATCTTTCTGGACGCTTCACTTGTCGTCCACTTCTCGTCATGAGTGCTTTCTCTCGTACGCCACCGCACTTCTCTGCCAGTTCTTCGGCTTCTAGCGGAAATAGGCGCTGCACAGATCTTACTATCATCCCCTTTTCGGTCTTAACCCTGGCCAATCGCCGGGCTTTATCCGTTCCTGGGATCACTTCCATAATTCGGCCCAACGGCCACTCGACTCGTTTCTGACTATCGTTGCCAACGTACACTAACTCTCCAACTTTCAGTTCTCGGGTTGCTCTGTGAGGATTCTTGTTCACCAATAGTGCAAGATATTCCTTCAGAAATCTCCCTTTCAATTCCTTCCTCAGCGTCGTAACGTAGTTTAATCTGAATCTCAACTTCTGAGAATCAGTTAATTCTGCCTCTGGTAGGCCTGTTTTCCCAAACGGATGGAGAAAGAGTTCTGGTGTCAGTGGCTCTAAATCCTCCGGATCTTCGCTTACGTAAGTTAATGGACGGGAGTTCATTGTCTCCTCCACTGTCTTCATAACGGCTTTTAGTTCCTCCCAACTGAGTGAACCCTTTCCTACAGCTCTTCTTAACAAATCCTTAGCGGTTCTGATGAGTCGTTCCCACCAGCCTCCCCACCAACTAGAGGTAACAGGGTTAAACTTCCACTGAATTTTTGAAGTCTTCTCACTTTGCCCCAATGAATTCCAATCTATCTTCTTGAAGAGATTTTCTGCGCCTCGAAAATTGGTGCCATTGTCAGAATAGATGATGGCTGGTTTCCGGTACTTCTCGCTGAATGCCTCCAGTGCCTTAATGAATGCTGCAGTGCTGACTTTCTTCACAAGTTCAAAATGAACGGCTCTGAATATCCCACAGGTAAAGATAACGAGCCAGGCCTTAGCTCCGCTTTTCAGTAGTAAAGGACCGGCAAGATCCACTCCGACTACTTCAAAAACTTCAGCATCCTTCACACGGTCCAAGGGAAGAGGAGCTGGCTCTGGTATCACTGCTTTGGCGCTGTATCGTCTGCATCGATGACATTTACTGATGACACCTCTGATTGTACGCCTTGCCTTCAGTATCCAATACTTCGCTCTTAACTTTGTCATGAGAAATCCAACTCCAGCATGACAATATGCACGATGTGTGTCTCTAATCAGTTGTCGTACAGCTTCATTTTTTGTTGGTAGCAGCATAGGAAAACGGAAGTCTCCCAAATCCTTGCGATAAGTCAACCTTGTCCTAATTCTCAATATGCCCCAATCGTCTTCAAATAATTCCAATCCAACGAGCTTTGATCTGTCTTCCACTGGAAAGGCTTCACGCTGTATCTCCCTGATAAGCAGCATCTCAGCTTTATCGAGTTCATCTTTATTCAATGGTCCGCTCCTCCTTAGCTTATCTTCCTTTACTAGCTTGTTATGCAGGAATCTTCTCACCCATCCAAAAACACGTACAAGTCCGATAAAAGAATGTGAATTTTGAACTCGTTCCAATACAGAGAATGAAACGGTTGTGCCTGTGGCAGTTTTCTTCCTTTCTGCCATAATATCTTCTTCATTGTAACTGATGGTGGATGTCGGCCAGAACGATTCTTCCTCGTACAACCACTTCGGTCCTTCCCACCACCTTGAATTTCTTAACTGTGATGGCGAGCATCCTCTTGAAGGGAGATCAGCCGGATTTTCTTCGCCAGGAACGTGCCTCCAATTGTCTCGGTCAGTCAATTGATTTATCTCCCTCGCTCTATTTCCGACAAATGTTCCCCATTCATCGTTTCTTCTGATCCAGGCCAGGGCGGTGGTGGAATCACTCCAGTAGTATTCCTTGATCTCGTACAGTGTCAAAGCTCTTTTCACAGTCGCTGCTAATCTCGCTCCCACTAAGCAGCCCATCAACTCTAACTTTGGAATGGTCATCCTTCTCACCGGCGCTAAACGGGATTTGGCTGCCAATAATTGCACGTGGCAATTATCATCCTGTATTACACGGAGAAATACTGCTCCAGAATACGCATCTTTGCTTCCATCTACGAATGAATGTAACTCCCATTTACTTCTGTCGCTCACTCCGTTCGTTGCTAAACGAGGAATTCTGATTTCTCCCATTTCCAGTATTTCCGAACACCATTTATAAAATCTTCTTGCTTCCGCTTCTGGCAGCTGTTCATCCCACTTTAATTTGTTGAGCCACGTTCGTTGTAATAAAATTTTCATAGGAAGGACGCACGGGCAGGTAAATCCAACGGGATCAAATATTTTTTGTACAGTGGAAAGTATTATCCGTTTCGTTACTTTTGAAGGGATTGATATGCTCTTCATGTTAACAAAAAGCTCGTCTGTCATTCTGTCCCATTGAATTCCCAAAACAGAAATAATTCTTGTGTTTTCGTCCTCAATTTTCTCCTTGTTGGTCATCCACATTCGCAGCTCCATACTTGCGCTGTTCATTAGCTCCACTGCCTTGGTCCGGAAATGAAAATAATCTTGAATAGTGTTTTCGGAATGGACACAGTTGTCCACATATAAAGTTGAGAGCAGCTTTTTCCCCATTTGCTTATCGTCGTCTGGTAAGTTTGTTAAATGATGATGAAGAACTGCTGCTAGGATGAATGGACTGCATGTAGCGCCAAACATAACTCGTGCATGCCGGAACTCGACCACCTCCTTCATTTTGTCGTTGGTCCACCAAAGAAAACGCATAGCATCTCTGTCACCATCATCCACTCCAATCATCTGAAATGCCTTCCTGATGTCTGAGACAAATGCTACCGCCTTTTCCCGGAAACGAAGAAGAATCTCTGGAATCAGCTGGACATAGTTTTCTCCAGTAAATAAACAATCATTTAAGAAGGTGACTTTCCTACACGGCATGAGGCGTCGAAGACCGGCCTGACTGGCGTCATTAAACTTTCCGGTTTGATGACTGCTCGGTGAGGTAAATAGTGAATCCTTGCCGCATCTTGATTGATATCCACTCTTTCAATGAAGCCTTCAGCTTGCCAGGCTTGTAGTATCTTTGTATATTCTTGAAACATCCCTGCATCAATTAATTTTTTACTTGCTGACTGGAGTCTCTTGAAGGCGACTTCTTTATTACTGGGCAGGTAAGGCAAATTATCCTTCCACGGTAACTTAACTGAATATCTGCCGTCGTCTGATCTTGAAATACTTGCCACATAGTGTTCTTTCGCCAACTCCAATTTCTTCTTGATTTCTGCCTCCTCCGCCACATCTTTTATGCCAAGCGTTTCCAACTCCCACAAGTTTGTTACACTTGCATCAGTGTAGGCCATAGACGTGTAGAAATTTGCCATGTTCTCCTCCACCACCGATTCATCCCCGTCTGTAACGCTTCCAAGTAAGGTCCATCCAAGATCTGTTCGAATGGCTGTTGCACCACAATTTAACTTTTTGATTTCTCCAGTAATGATGGTGGCGTAGAGATCAGCTCCTATCAAAAGTTCAATTTCTGATGACTTGTCTTGGTTGTCTGTCAGTTGTACATTTTTCTCCAGTAGCTCTTCTCGTAATGTGCCGTACTTCTCCGTGACCTTGGGAAGGGAGCCGCATAATTTTTCACTCTCCCTAACTACAACGTGCTGTTGGTAATTGGTATCCACTGCTCCAATTTCAATTCGGTATTTGTTGTGGGTTGTTGGGGGCGTGCGCTTGTCTCCAAAAAGTGAATGAACCACCCGTTCAACACCCACAGGCTCCAAACCCAAGTCTCTTGCCGTTTTTCTTAGGATGTAGCTCCGCTGACACCCTCCGTCGATGAAGGCTCGGACTGCTTTCACCTTTCCTCCATTCACAATATTGACAAGTAAAGTTTGCAAAGCCACCTCGCTGCTGCACTCCACGTTCGAGCAATTTGTTGTTGCTTTTGTTGACTCCTCCTCCACTCGAGTCTTCTTTGATGGTGGTTGGTAAGAATCCTTCTCGTGTTGCTTTCTTTTGTAGTCTTTGCAGAGTACGGTAAGGTGGCTTCTTTTGCAAATTTTGCACTCCAGGTTCTCCTTACAATCTCTTGCATGATGATGGCCACAGCACCGGAAGCAGAGTTGTTTCTTCTTCAAAACGCCCATTCTTTCCTCAATTGTCATATCTCTTGCTCGGAAACAGGCTCCACTCTCATGATTTGCTTTTCCACAAAATGCGCACCTTCGATTCTCAGCATTATGAAACGAAGATAAGGTGGGTACGATATTCCGTCTTCCTTGGTGATGGTGTCTCGGTGTGTGTCTGTCGCGCTGGTCATTTTTCGTATCCCTGCATTGCTCGTTTGCGAAGCTCCGTGTAATGTCTATCCTCTGCCGAATGTCCACCTCCTTCTCCACGAACTCCATAAGCAAATCAAGTCTTGTTTTAGGTGGCTCCTCCTTACTCCCATCCTTTGTCGAAAGTGGGCTTCGCTGCCAATTATCCAGAACCTTCTCTGGAAGACTTGATTCAACCAAAGGAAATAGCCATGTTGCTGGATCAGCCGTTTCCAGGTTCAGAGACTTCAGCGCTCTTAAGTGGGAATCCAACTTGAGGTACAGGTTCTTTACTGGAATCTTATCCTTGGAATTGACATTGGAAATTACTAAATTTAGTAATTGCCGAATGTATACTTGGAGTAGTAAATCTTCGTTGGCAAAACGCTTCTTGAGAGCAGTTACGGCTATTGGATAGTTGTCGTTTGTCTGTTGATAACCATTGACCACCTCGAAGGCATCTGTTCCAGGCTCGAGAAGTTGTAGTAGGTAAGTCAATTTGTCGCTTCCTGCCATGTACGGGTGCTCATCAATTTTTTGGAACTGGGCCCAGAATGGAAGCCAATCTATCAGTTTTCCAGAAAACTTTTTCATTTGGATGGTGGGGAATTTAATATTGCTTATCTTCGCCTCCAGTCCTCCTCCGCTTCCGATGATGCTCTCTGTTGTTTGGATTGATTGAGCTGGCATCAGTTTCTCCTTCATTGCTCTTGTCGTCTCGAACTTGACCTTGATTTCTCTTATCTCATCAAACTCTTTATCCTCCTCAGTCTCAGTCAGGTTTTCCTTGGTCATTTGCTCCACCACTTTGTTGTCGTGTACCTGCAGCTTCTCGAACGTATCACAAAACAGTTTGAATTTGATATTGATTTCATCTTTCTTCAACGGCACCTGCTTCAACAACCCATCGATCTCAGTTTTCATTTTTGTAAATTCCCGCCTTACGGGCCTTCTTGCTTTTGTCAAAACCTCCATGTTGACCTTTCACCTCTTTTGATCACGTCGGGGGGTCACCACTATGTTCTGAACGCAGTTACTAACCGTAAATGTGTCAGTTCTACAAACTACGGTGAAGGTCAAATGGTCAAATAAAATTATGCTTTTTACACACAAATCGAGTTATCTTTTGTTAAAACACAAACTGGACTTTGCTTTTATTAAAATCAACGATTAATTAAGTTTTTAAAAGATGATAATTAGTTATTAAAAAGAGTTGCGTATAATTTCACTTCAGCTCTCTTCTTGCCAACTTCTCAACAACAACCAACAACTTCTTGCCTCTCCGTTTCTTTTCTCATTCCAACTTGCATTCGGCAGACTGCATGTCTGCCAAAGTGAACTATCCGCTTTTTCTGTTCGCATCTAAAATCGATGCTTATAACATGGATCATAATTAATGAAAAGTACATGAAAGTGCATAAAAGTAAGGAAATATTTTCATTTCTAACATTGCCACTCAAAGCTAAATTCATCAACACGTTACAATCAACCAACGCCATCAGAAAAATTTGACAGTACAGTCTCCCCATTCTATTTACCTATATCCGCTTCCCAAATTAGCCACAAGTTGTTACTGCCAAAGCAATAATACAAAAATGTCGAAATTGAAACTCATATTCATCAAATTTTTCAAAGGCTTGTAACTTCTATTATTACAATACATTAGGTAAAAGTTAAATGAATGGACTATGTGTATAAAAATCCAACGTAAACACATCTGCGTAAATAAGTGGGATAGAAATAATTAGTCGTCAGTAGTTTGGGTTTGGATAAAACATTATCATCAGAAACATGATTTTCATTTGTTCAAACAAACAAGAATTTTATATTGCTTTGTTCCACACATGTTTCTTTGAGAGAACAAGGCTTTGATTTTTTATCCACGCCACATTTTTTATCGCATTTTAAGATGGCAATGGCGACTTTTTGTAATGTATTTATCGCTGGCTTGGCTTTGCAAATGCTGACAACGCGTCTACGACAATAACAGAGACGTTTCTCTCCAGTTTTTTTAACGTCTGCATGTTCTACTCACAAGAGTGTGACAACACAGAAAGCAGCACAGTAAGCACCAGTCAACATATCAAATATCCGACAGGCGCCTTTTTATTTAAGTTTTTATCAAATGCGCGCACACCATCAAATAACACTAAGTTCAACATCTTTTGTTCTAGCCGTGCAACTTCCAGATTTTAGTAAGCTCTATATTTTTATCCTATTCCAGAAAAACACTACTCGAGTATAAATATGCTTGCGAACAAAAGTTAAAGTAAATATTTCAGTACTACACAAAATTAAAGACGTTAAGAAATGCAAAGCAAATTAATTACTTTGTGCTCTACTAAAATCCCTTTGCATCGATAATAATATCAATCCTGAATATACTGCACCACTGTTTGTAGTACTCGAAGTAGTTCTCCTCTGAATAAGGTCATCAAGTCAGCATTATAACTGGGTAAAGATATGATTAAAGAACAAAGCCTCTCTTGTAAACATAAACGTATAATACTTGTCATGTTACCAGTCGACTTATGAGAAACGCAGCGACAGGAGAACATAAATTTACTGCTGCGAAGTTGAAAGTCAATAATATGGAAGGAAAGCATCTGACATTGGCACCACATGAAAATATATAGAAAAAGAAAAACCATTGTGAAAATTCCATTGAAATTTTGACTCGTTATACATTTTACAAAGGACAGGAAATATTTTTTATACAGAAAATATATTAATTTAAAAAATATGAATGTACATATTTTGTGTCCTTGTACACTTTTTTTTATAGAGAGACGTGCCTGGAGAATAAGAATGAAAGCCTCTGTTAGCTATGAAACTTCTTTAAAGTATTACCAAAAGCACATTTTCGCTGTTGAGCCTGTCTCAAAAAGTTATTACGCATTATTTTTATGTTTTCACACACTCAGAATGCAAAGAGTAAGGTTCCGTATAAAATTACACATATACAATATTTATACAGACAGTGAGCAGAAGAGAAACTGGAAATGGTTTAAGTTACAGAAATACAGATGAAATAAAATCATGAAAATGAAGGCATGAGCACAATGTGCATGTTGTTCTGTCTGGGGTTTAGAAACGAGTGTTCGCAACCAAAAAATAAAAAATAATACCTACTATTATATCCCTCTAGTATTCTCATTGTCGACAACATAAATAGGTAGGTATGTATCCTATATTTACAACTTAAGTATACATCACACATCATGCATATACATGTATAGACGCAGTGTAAAAAATAATACTTTTATGTGTGGGAGGAGTAGGAGTAGAAGGGTAACAGCAAGGAAAGCTTTTTCGTATTCTTTAAAAAAGGATGAGCTGTTGTAGTTGTAGATCAACTTCTTTTCGAGCGAAAATCCAGCAGGGGTTCTCGGGTACTTGTCGTGTATCCAGCGGCTTCATCATGGTCGTCATCGCCATCATGTGTTTTACTCGTGCTCCTCTTCTCAAAACTTTTCATCTTTCTCCTATCTTCTTATTACAGCGACTTTAACTTACATAATATGCATGCTTACTTATATAGCAAAAATCGCATTACATTACGTTCCTCGCCGTTTTGCCTTCGTCTCTTGGTGCGATTTTTAAACAAAAATTTAAACTTATCTCGTTCTTTGGCTCATAGTCAGTCAATTTCAAACTCATACCTAAACGCATCATAATATTACAACGATAGGATAAGCAACAGTATCATCAAACCAGAAGAAGCACCCGAATTGAACAAAAACTTCTAAGGACATCCGACGAAGTAAAAAAACGAAAAAGTTTCATTATTCACGTCTTCTGGCCTAGTCTCCCGTTTCCGCAGTCATGTTCGCCCATGAAAAAAAATCCATTTTGCACTAAATCATATAAAAGTTTTGGGATATTACTTCTTTCTTCATTTTTCCAGTCCCGCTTCTTCTCTTCTGCCCAAAAGCCATAATATCATAAAGTCACCCATGCATTGTTTCTGTTTTAAAATGGAATATGATGGCTCTGATGTGTTCGTTAGTTTTGGATTCAAAGTTTTAAGCCAAGGAGTATACTTTGTATTCATTTCTTGCAAAAAATGAAAAACGAATTGGTCGTTACTTGAATTGCATTTGTACTATATTACGGTTTTGGGAGAACCCGAACAGTACGTTGTAGTACCATTTTTAATTCTGTATCTTACTGCCAAATGGAAAAACTTTAGGCATGATTATCATGAAGCAAACTTCCTATTATCTTGTATCATATTTCCCCTGAGCATAAAATTACGACGTTCACGATGTCAATGTCGTATAAGAAAAAGGTGATTTAAAGAATATTGTGACTGGAGCAAAAATGTTTTTGTATGGCTCACCATATTTAACAGTTCTGGAAGGAAATGTCAATGGGGCAGTTGGTAATAATATGGTATGTGGTAAGAGCAACAAACATGACGATATAATTTGAAACATGGTAAACTCAAGTTTTTCCAAAACAGGACATAATAAAATTCGTGAAGTTTACTGCCCTCTGACTAGCTTTGTTGTATATATACATATAACAATTTTGTATATCTACTGCTTCGTATGCATAATATTTAACAGTACTTTGCTGTAGGGCGTCATATCAAATGACGTACTTGATAATATTACGCGTTACGATCCAAAAATGAGCTGCACTTTATTCAATGATCGAAGTAACCTTTTACAATGTAATTCAAACAAATATAAAAATGTAACGGGCAACGGGAAGAAGAGCAGAGAAGAAGAAGATACCTTGCGCATTAGTGAATTGGTTTTTTATGGACAATGTCATTTTTATGGATATTACGAAAAATGATGACATACATGCGTTTCATACAGAGACAATACACGTTCGTATACACATAATTTAGAATAAAAACTATCGAGCAAATTATTTGCTACAGATAAATTATAAGGACGAATCTGACTTAAGGTTAACTTAAGTGCATGCAATGTCAATCCATTGTGTAGCAGAATCTGTGACTTCCTTCAGCTAGTTCCTATATATGTATCATGTGATATTGTTATAAATAGAGCCTATTAGGCTCTATTAGGCATCCAAAGCTTGTGTAGGGGGGATATTGTAGGTATCTCTTGTAAAAGTACAGAGAGATTTTCCTCACACTTGAAGCAATCTCAGAAATTGTTATTGTACGATGTACTAAAACAATTGGAACATGATAAGCCGAAGTTGCTTGTTCATTCTCATTCTTCATCCGACACAACAGTAACCTAATAATCGGTCAACTCCTTCGGTCTGTGACATGATACTACCACATTCGTTCTCCAACGAGTTAATCGCATCAATATCGACACACACAGAAAGTCCAAATCAATGCTGACAGTGAAGAAATGGACCGTTTTTTTACACAGAACCTTTTTAGACTATAATTCTCAACTGTTGTTGACTGCAGTTGACCAGATGCAACTAACTTTATAGTAAGAGACCAGTAGCAAGCAAAGGATGTTATATAGCGTATCTTGCACCTGTGCCTGCTACATCCATTCGCATTCGATGAGAGACTTCATGACAAATACAAAAATGATTTTGCTCAGCTCATTCATTCAACAAACATGATTATTTTCTCCATTCCATGCAAACTTCCAAAATCACAAGACATTAAATTATCATAATTGCAGAAAAACAGCAGAATATAAAATTTTATCTGTCATATATGTAGTTCTCATAAAATTAATTTTTCAGTAAATAAACTTTGTTTTTTTTGCAAACGTATAAACTTTCATCGACATTGTTAAATGCAATTCGTTTATTCACCTTGCAGTCAACGTATTTTTAAACTCAGTATCAACTCATTCCATCTGTAACGCTTCATTATTTCTGGCTGCTGAACCGTGTCGCTTGTTTAAAATACGAGAAAGTAAAGATAAGGAAAGACAAATGAAGTAGGTAAACTTTTTCCAGGACAAAAAGAAAGAAAAAACAGCTGCCATGCTTGCATTCTATGATGTCTCATATTGAGCGAGTATAGTGGGCCAAAATCAAACAAGAAGCCAAACACGCACAACCACAGTAGTGCAAAAGATAAATGATGACGATAGGTTTAAGGTAATGGGTATTTACACAAAAATACCAACTCCAAACAATGAATATAACAAGGGAGGGAAAGGGGAGTGTGGTCTAGTGTGGCACAGCAAACAAGCTAAATATCTGAATAATTTAAGATTTTCATACCGTGAACTTTCTACAGATGTATAATATTCTACTCTACTTGTCCCCATCATTCCAACTATTTTTGTTGCTCGATCTATATCCGTTAAACTATTTTATGGTAGTTAGGTACAATTTTTGGTGGTAAAAAGTTTTTGCTTAGGTATATTTACACTCGAGCAGGCATACAGGTATACGAATAAGTCCAACAAACTTTTTGGTACATTTAAACTTAACGCGGTGATGGAGAATTCTTCCAATAAACTTTTTGACAATGTATTACAATAAGAGGGAGAATATGATAGAGAAAGGGTAAATATGTGATGTGTGTGCATCAACAAAGCAAACTCAGAATTGGAGTGAGAAAAAGAAAGTCTCGCTCTAACGTTCAAAAATTGGTATATAATATGCATAATGTATAAGTACTTTACATTATACAGTACAGTTGTTGTTTGTAGTACTAGCTGGTTTTCCATAATGCTGTGTTCACTAGACTTATGAAAAGTTGAACAGGGAAAATAAAGAGCAACAACAGCAAGGAATTTACAAAATATTCCTCATTTTTCACATCGACTTTCTCCCTGATATGGATTTAGTCTAATATTTAACACGCACAACATGCAAATCATGTTCAGTACTTTTCTCTCGTGTCAAATTTTTGGAGCTGGCTTCTCGGCATCATGCTGCCGGACTGTCTGCTATATAGGCTCTCATACGCGTTTTTCAGAAGCTGTCACCACCATCTGCTTTCCTTGTTATATACGTACCTATCGGATTGTATGCAGTATCGTTCTCCATATTATAATTCAACACAATTTCAAGTAAAATTGTATGCAACAAAGCATAGGACAACACTTCTTATAATAATGCGCTTTTATTCCAAAACATTTATATTAGCGTGTGTCACTTGTTATGTCTTGCTTCTTTTGCAACACATACATGCATAAAGCTGATTTCATATAGATTTTCCAGTACAATTACAGTTTAATGGAAGAGGTATGCCATATCTGAAAGTGACAAGCAAGGTTTATGCTGGTAGTTCGCAATGAGTACTGACAAAAATAAATTGGTATCAGGCGAGAGAAAAGTTGAAATTGAAAATACAATGTTGTAGATGGTATTTTGAATTTGAATAGGCAGAAAATAATGGTTGTTGATTGTCAAACAAAAAGTGGAATAGGTATATCTATTTGGATGCCGTAAGATTCGTCACCAAACTTGCTGAATTCTTTAACGTATTCATAATTGACAAGGTTGATAAGAGGTAGTCGGATGTGTATGGCCGTACTGTAAATACAATAAGGCATTTGTGCAAAGTCAAACTTTTCGATTTTTAAAATATACACTTTTGACAGTCAGCCGTCAAGCGACGAAAATGACAACTTTTTCAGTGACACCAGGACACAGCTATGACTTTTCGGATATTAAAAGTTTCGCTGCTCGTAGCGGTACTTGTGTATGTCACTTATCCTCCTATTTATGAACTCAAACTGCATGAATGCTTAGCATTCAATGCTATAACGCTATATACGTATGCCTACCTATGTGTCATCACTATTATCACATTGTCCATCCATCACTTACAAAACATCCATTTGGTAAAGTACTTTCATTTCATAATACACCACTTCACATTGCTTTACCACACCTCAGGTCTTTCACTTCCCTCCAGATATTATATTTATAAGTCTACTATTTGAACTATTTATCGGGAAAACAGAATACAAGTATAAAAAAATTATACAGGGAGTATAGCTGTGAAAGTATGAAAAATGGTATGTTCTATAAGTAATACATCAATATGTAAGTGAAGAAGAGACGGAAAGTGAAGCAAAATGTGAATTTTCCCCCTTTCCTGTTCTCGTACACCTCTCTCAACCATACACACACCATGTACACTTGTAATTGTGTATAGTTGTTTGCCTCAGGGGCATTTTAAGTCTGTAGTCTCTATCACAGAACATTAAACATGTTAGCTTTACACACTCCAGGTTCAGGACTCGGCGAGAGAGAAAGGTTTTTGGCAATTGTCATTACGTTACCATTTCAGGCTATTTCGCTAGATTTCAATGGAAAACGATGACTTCCTACCATGTATGTATGTATATCTGCAGTGAAATTCTGGGTAAAGTGAAAGTATGCCTGGGGATATTACATGACGACGATACAAATGATGGTTTGATGATGATGGTACATGGAACGATGGTGCCTCGGTGCGCTAGGGTGGTGATACGTGAATTCATTTGAGGAAAGAAGAGGCTCTCTCTCTATTTATCTTTCATTTCGTTGGAAAATGGAGCGGCACGTATGTAGGTATGTATGCATGCATGAATACTTGGTGGAGGCATGTAAAATTACAACATATTATTCCGAAGAATAAAATATGAGCGTGGACGTATATTACAAGTCCTCTATTCCGGTGGACTCTACATCTTGCTGCTTTTAAACATGCTTACTTTGACGTAATGTTCTCCTTTCTCCTCAGCAGCGGCTACTTGCTTTCACTTTCAGTTCCGATGACTTCGTTTCGCATCACTGACTTTCCTGTTGCAGCTGACTGAATTATTACCACAGTGTGTTGCATGCTTTGGAGTCGTAGAATTTCTTACATTATCTGTATCGGTTTATATCTCATTCGTTGCATGCACTGAGGATTTCTCTCTCTCTCTCTCTCCCACTCGTGTTTAAATATTGTTCCACAATGTTTTCAAATATCACCATTATCGTGGATTACATTGCGTTTTTATTCCTTTCTACCCGTTTCGTACTTCGTTTTATTTTATTTATAACCGAAATCTTTGTGAAATAAAAATGATTCGTGAAACAAAATCTACCACCGTATTATTTTTCTCTATTTGTATTTCCCTTTTGAACAAGTAAAAGAATACGTTTGTATTCATCGTCTTATGAAAAAGCGATTCGCGTGGTTATATATCAAAGCCCGCATTTTATAAAGACGTCTCACAGGCGAGGATTAAATATTAAAAGAAAAGAAAGCTAATAAAGTGAGTTTGGTGCAGGTGCATTTGATAGATTGAACGTTATTACATTCCCTTCTTATACAACGATTACATACGAAAGGGGCAATGTGAAACTAAAAGTTTGATATAGGTAGTAATAAAAAGCTGCATAACATAACTTTTACGCTCATCGGACGGTTATTGTATGCCATTTCTACACAAGGATAAACGATTTGATATTTACAGCATCAATATACATCCCATCGATATTGTGTGTATAAAGTTTAATTGCTAAATTGAATGAAATCATATATAACAATCTCATATTTGATGACTCATGACCGAGAATTACGATTGATGAAAAGACGTTGCAAAAGATAAGGTGCGAATAATACTCATACTCTTTCGTTAAAATGTCTCTCCGAATTAATACCTATATTGCAAACATTGATGGCAAAAATCAATAGCCAGTATAGAAATTATTTCATTCGGAAAGAGTGGCAATAATATGCTTCCTTGTATCAACTGTATTGACATTTCGCTTTGACCTCTTTGATATTTATGTTGTCTTTCAAGATATTAATACACAACACGCCTGTTCCAAACTATTACGTTATAACTTGAAGATGATGCCACATGTGTACATCGTTATCCACACATGTTTCTTTAGAAGGAAGTCATACAAAGAAAACCACAGCCATAATTTCCGAAGAGTGCTCATGCATTTTCATCAGTAACCTGAAAACCAGGGCTCAGAATAATTGCGTATTTTTTTAGCTTAAGCAATACCAGTACGGTCATTGTGGAGCAAGAAGGTGAAGTAGGACTATAGTTCTTCATTAAGCACTTTAGTGATGCACAATTAGGTGATTTACATTTTTGAGGGTTTTGTCTCAAATCAGACCACCATTGGTGCAAGCATTATCAAACTTCATCCGAGAGTCTTATTAATCCCAATCGGAAGTCAGAAGATATGCGATGAGAATTGAGTGGATTGCTAATTAAGAAATAATACTAGAAAAACAATGAACACTCATAAATGAAAAGCCTCCCCTAGCTTGAGTGACATGGATTATGGATAAACTAAAAATGCGACACGAGAAAAATAAACAAAACGGAAGGGGAACGGCGATTACACTCTGTCGAAGCCAAAAACCTCACTTTTTTATTGCTCACTGTTGATGGAAGCAAATGTAATCAATAATTCATTGTGCAAAGTCATGCTGAAGCTATGCACTATATGTAAATATGTGAATACGAACTCAAAATTCAGTGTAACATATTATTTGGTTTCTACTAAACAAGTAGTTACAGGGAGCGCCATTATAATTTTAGACTTGATGATGGTGGCGATGGTGTGGAATAAATCAAACAAACAAAAGGGAAATTCGAACTCCTCATTATTATTTACGTGTCTCATACAAACCTTTCTAATAAACTAGCGTGGTTGTAATTTGAGGAAGCCAGTTTTTAGCTAATTCCCTTTGATTCATCACGAATGAGGGAAAACGAGTACAAACTGTATTCAAAATGCAAACAAGAACAAACAATATAAATGGCCGTAATTTTACTGCTTTATCATAGCTACCTTACTATAGCTTTCGCCCACTTGCCGTTGTTGTTTCTCTCTTACGACGCATGCATTTAATAGATTCGGTATCTAGTTAACAACTTGTTTAGCTGTTTTATCATCATTACCGTCACCGTCATTTCCAGAGCAGGTCCATTTATAATTACATGACCACTGTCAAGTGTTGCAGTAATGATAATGAATGATAGTTCTTCATTCCACGCGTAACAAACATCATTCCTATCTTTTTTATGTACCAAACGGAGCAAAATTAACCTAATCATCTACCTGATATGAAGAGAACAGAATATAACGAAGCTATTTTTTGAAGGTGAGGCTCTAGAATATAGTATCTCATTCGACAGCGACACACATTTCTTTTGCCAATACCTGGAAGCCCGCTAAGCCTTATTTAATTAAAAAATATTATCGTCACTGCTGAAACTAGCAGAGCGAGCGAATGACGGTGATTCACACAGGAACAGTAATAAAATACGATTAGATTACGTTTCCTGTTTATTTCAGTTGATCAGTCGCTACTTTTTATTTGATCCTACTGCCATTCACTGTTCTATTCATTTTCTACTATTGTGCCGCTCGCATTTCATTACACTTTTCTATCAGAAAATTCCCTGCTTACACTCAATTGAAAAGCATTAATCACTATAAGGGCAGCATGAGTAGCAAGCGATGTGGAAGTAAACGATTTTGATGTTGATGATAATGGTGATGACTGCTACTATTATTGCCAATCAATTTTTTCTCCTTACACTCCTTATCACAACTTTAGATAAATCTTCAAATATTACTTTTTCTCTTTTTTCTCCTTCTAAAGCCCTGCTCAAAAAGGAAGCAGAGAAAAAAAGCTTACAAATAAGTGAACCAACGAAAAAGAGGTGTGCTGTCTCAACAAATGGCTCCAATCATTCATCCTCTTTCTCCGCTGTCATCCGCCACTTCGTGCCCCTGCTGCACCATTTTTCCATCTAGTCTATCTACATAAGTATCTATTTCTCACCAGTCCACACCAAATCCAGAATAAAAATGGAAGTAAGCACACAAGAGACTGGCCTTTGTACTACCATCACAGTCATCATCACACATCACCAACACCAATGAATTTCATAATGCATTATGACAAACTGCACTTTACACACACTCAGTAAGAATAGCCGAATTTGAAAGAGTCTCCCGGCATCCTACAGCGTAGCCCAGCAAATCTTTGGGTTCGCTCAGTGAAAGAGCTGGGATCGAAAAATATGTCCAAGTTGTCGATATGCCTGTTCACTTTTTATCCATCAATTTCGTCACCGGATACAAAAGAACTGACCTTATATATTATCATTATTCGCATTTCCCCTTTGCTTTCTCAGCTAAAAATAAGCTGCTTGCATGCAAGTACAGACACATCATCATCATCACTGAATACAATAGGAAAGATGTAGTGGTAAAAGTACAGTACTAAACGTTGAGCCCTTTTGTTCCCTTTCGGGTGAGAGATGGTCAGGATAAAGCACACACACACAATGGCACATGGACAAAGAACATTTTCCCTTCCTTTTCTTGGGCCAATATTAATATAAACGCCAGCAACATCTCCAGCCATTTGTATAGGTGCGTATAGTTTCTGGCGAATCATTTTCCTCCGTTCATACTATCACACAATTCATGTTTCAAACATAAACGAGCTCAAGTTTTCCTTGCATTCTTCTTCTACTACACTCTTTCCTTCCTGTTTCTTGCACACTCGTTCTATGAAGCGCATACATTATGGACTCGATGTTTGATATTGACTATGACAAGCACAAACGAGCTAGACGAACAAAAAGTAGATTCATTTTCCTCATGAATGATAGATGGGCATCGATTATCACCGTCACAAAAACTGTTACGGGTTTATGGGCATTACTTACCGCCGTCACTTACCACCACCACCATCATCATCATCGCCATCTACAACAATGACATGTCGAACTTGTTATACATCTAGTAGCTGGATACAAGTTAGTGTAGCTGGTAGAGCTATTATGTTGTCATTATTTTGACATTGCATGGTATCTACTACTGCAGCAGAAGCAGTCCAAGGGTATTAACAGTAAATCCATCGAAATAATAAAAAAAGCATGAAACGCAATATGAATAGAATGGAGCATGGACAAAAGAATAGAGTCCTTTTCACGGTGACATGACTGACTGCAAAAATCCATAATAGGAGACTTATTTGCTTTTTTGCTAACAAAGCAAGCAACCAACTTTTACCATCCCTCCCACACACGCACTCAAATCATACAATTTGATTTTTTTGTTACAAAATAACAAGAGACCCTTTTGTATTTTTTAGGGTTTTCAAAATGTCCCAT
The DNA here is from genome assembly GCA_004115045.4 of Sinella curviseta. Lineage (NCBI taxonomy): Eukaryota > Metazoa > Arthropoda > Collembola > Entomobryomorpha > Entomobryidae > Sinella > Sinella curviseta. The sequence continues at coordinate 52,415,709 of CM023201.3, forward strand.
TGTGGAGTTGGTGGTTTGGCCTATTGGCATGATGGCCTTATCAATAAAAACACAAAAAAGGTGATTGTCAATTGTCATTTTTCTCGTTTTTGTCTTCCCATTTCATGTTGCATGAGAGAGGAGACCCTCTCTTCTGTTTTTCCTGCATGCTTAGCCACGTGTCTACTTTGCTACACATTGTTTCCTCCTATCTCTCTACTTATGTATGCATGTCATAAGGTTGGCTCCAGAAATGTCGTTGTATGCATTTTACTTGAAGTGTTGTTGCCGTCTCTGTTCTAAATGTTCCAGCCATCGCGTCATCATCGTGGCATTTTGGCATTTATCTGATTGCTTCCAGAGAAGAGGTTTTTCCTCTTTCCTTGTTTGACTTATTAATGATAAAAAGCTACCTCTCAGAATATCTCTCTCCCCGTGAAAGCATGCAAGCAATACAATTCAGATCATTATGTAATGGAGCATAACAGATTTTAACCGTAATGATGATAATGTTGCTTTTGTGGGATTTTGTGCTTGTCAAAGGGAAAATGTATTATTGTGATGATGATGATGCAACCCTATCCACTAGCCAAAGTTAGTAATCACAGGAAATTTTGTATACAGGAGCCGCATAGGTAGTCTGATTCTCTTTATGTCATTAGCAATCATTGTCATTTTCATAGTTTAAATATAAATCATCCTGTACAAACAACCATCTCGATCACAAGGTAGAAATGTACTTTTACATGGAAATGTGTATTCGTAGTTGCAAATCAAAATAATTTATTTTGATTCCTTTAGCCTTAGCGGTAGTAATTACCGTGAGGAGCCTTGTACTTGCCTAGTTGCCCAAACGGAATAATTCATAAAGCACACACGCGTAACAGAACACCAAAATTCGAATGCAGTGAACAATGGAGATAGAAAATAAACAGAGGATACATTCTTTGTACATTGATTTAGTGTGCAGTCTTGTTGTTAATGAGAAGTTATTGATGTGAGAAACTATACCTAAAACTAGGAACCGTGATAAATAAAGGAAAGCAACAGAACCAGTATTGCATCAGATTATTAGGAGAGAAGACTGTACAAAATATTTATGTCGAATTCAATCAAACGAGAACAGGAGATACGGACAACGTTGTTGGCGATAGTACCACAGAGCCAATGCTCAACTTTTTTTCGAGTTTCAGATAGCAACAATAGAATTAATAGATAACCGTGCAGGGATTTCCCTCACTTGAACGAGCTGAAGCAATAATATAAGTGCAGCTACGAAAAACAGCACCGCTGATAATGCATTGGGATTGCATTTTTGTTCATTGTTGACTCTGGTTAATGCGGAATCTGAAAGTACAAAACAATAAATGCAGGAAGAAGGAAGGAAGTACGGACAGATGAATTCACTTCAGCTACTCCCTGAGATTCATGAAAATCCGCTATCATTTTCAGCCTGTAAAATGCGTACACATTCATTTTCCTCATTGTCAACCCGAATCAAATCAATACGGAGTGATAGAATATACTAAAAAGGACCTTTACACTTTCAGATAGCTTTTTAGCTTCATTTTATTACGGAAATGCAAAAGAGCCCAAGCTCATTGTTTATTAACTATTTGTAATGTATATGTGTATTTATTCACCATGAACATTTGGTCGTATGACAGGATAATGGTAGTAGCTCGTTTATTACTGATTTATAACTGAAAAGTCTACACATTTCGTCAGTTAGTTAGTCGGAGCTACTGCGACTAGGTTTACAAAGCCATGTATATAAAAGTAAAATGGATTATTTACCAGTTTAGAAAGTTGTAAACTTGTCATCAGCAGCAGGACTCCTCTGCTGAGTGCTGACTACAATAATATAAAGAGAGCGAAAAAGTTTTAAAGCTTAAGTTTCGCTATTATCAACGCGGAACATTCCTGTAAAATCCAAACAGCTGAAAGCATGGCTGCGACTACATTTACATTCCAATCCAATAATTATTACGACGATAAAAGTAACCTCTCAAACTGCAGACACATACATTGTGTATCTGTATAAGGTACATATGGAATACATATCGAAACAAAAAAGCCGGCAAGGGAAAGGAAATTCAAAGCAGACTGTAAACCTTTCTCCACTTATCGGAAAGTAACTCGGAGCAAGATACATAATTGTCCCTCACCACCTTTGTTGTTTTTGTTTTCAAAGTTCCGTACAACGTTGCATACGTTTTCTTGTCCAGTTTGATAATAATTGGTGCAGTTTGCGTTTGGAAGAGACAAATTGCACGCTCGAATCAGAAATGTTTCAAGCCAAAACTGAGCTATAGACATATGCGTAAATGTAGTAAGTTAAATGGATACACAACCCTGTTTTGAAGATTCCTTTTTCATCGTCAAGAAGACATTTAGAAAAGTGTGAGAATGTACATGCAAAGCCTCGCTTTATTACTTCATTAATATTATCCTTCTTCCTTCCTCTTTAAGCTAATGCATAATGTACAGAAAACATTATTACTATTACAGCTCTGGTGTTCTTTCTTCTCTCCGAGCCAGTTTACTTTGGAGAGTACCCAAAGCTAAAACAGAAACAGGACTAGTGGTGTTATACAAGCCTTTTATTACTACTACCAGCAGCTATCCTATCCTACATCTTTTTTACTCTTGCTCATTATTAATACCCATTGAAGCCTCTCGTTTTCCCGTTTTTTTTATTTCCCTCTTCTTCAGTCCCAGTCCATTTCTATTTTTTACACTTTTCGCCAACTTTTTTTGTGTGGAAATTCTCAGAGCTTTGGAATAATGCAAGTAAGAGCATTCACTGCTAAATTTATACTAGGAAGGTTTTTACAGAGTATATAGAAAAAAACTGCTGGTGAAAATCCATCCGTTGAACAAAACTTTTAGCGTTGCAAGGGTGCACATGTAAGTATTTTACATGGTAAGATAGCATAAATGAAACTCACAAAAGTGTACATGGAAAAAGCATAATAGCCGGAAAATGGAAGGGGAAGCACACATGAGGGCTTTTACTCTGTTCCTTTCTCTCACTTGGTTCACAAATAAATTACTCACATTGCAGAGAAATGGATCTCTGGTGGACTCTGCTATTATTACAGCAGCCTCTTTTATTATCCGGCACGACTACACTTACAGTTTCGAATAGGCACATATTCTACCATTCTGACTGCTATTTATAGTGAGTTTGGAAAAATCATCATGGGAAATACACGAGAGAGGGAAAACGAGAGGGATCAAAAATGAATGTGCTTTATGGATGTAACGTACTTCGTACGTACCGATTTTTCGCTGTGAAAATGAGCCTATATCACTTCCCACCATATCACAAGTTTGTATATATTATATATGCATGTACAGGGAAAGCTCTCGTACTTTGACCCTTGAAGTTTGAAATGAATTGCAAAGGTTTTCTCTTTCTCCATGTGAAAGAATTAAGAAAAACCTTCCAAATGGCACTTATTTTGCCAGCATCAGCATCAATAAGCAAACTATCTATAGTCAGGTTATAAATACACTACACAATGCCACGAAATAAAAAAAACGATCCTGCAAGAACTTCGCAAAGTTGACTGCTTCATTTGTTTTTTAGAAGAAATATTTTTCTTTCGTAATCGTAAAGAATCGCCAGATCAGAATCAAATCGATTTATCCTCGTTTTCCCATGATAAAAATGACCACAATAAAGTTTTACTTCCTGCTTGTTACGTTTACTATGTTCCTTTTGAGTAGAGGAAATAAAGAAAAAGTTGCTGCGTTATCACAATAAAAAATACAAGTTCCGCAATCCCATCAATTTTAAGGCTGAAATTTCTCTATAAAAATAAATTTACTTTTTTTTGCTGTGTTGTAGAGTATATATATATAATGTAGGAACTAGGGTGTCTCCTCTTTTGCAGGCAAAAAAGTATTATAAGAACATCAGATAAAGTGAATCATCATCATCGCCATTTTGTTGTAGATGCGGTCATCATCGTTATCCCAGGAAGGCAATCTAAAATCAATAGAATTGTATATTATGATGATCTTACATCTTTCTCTCAGCTCATGTTATGGTTTCATCTTGATGGAGATGACGGAAGGGAATATCTCTCTAATATCTGTATGATGACAATGGAATGATCACCATCTTCATCATAATGCGGTATATACACTGACTATTACACGATGCACAAACATCGTTATATTGAAAATCATAGCTATGCAGTTGTTGTAGTGGTGAAGTATATGTAAGCAAACTATATCACATTATCATTTGATCGCAATCACAAAATTCGACCGAACATATTATGCGGACAATAAGGCGAAAGTAAGATACAACAGGATATATACAGTACAACCTAAAAATGAGAGATAAAATTGCTCTTGGGAGGCCCCTAAAATCACATCATCATATGCGTTGCGTACAGCCTGTGCATGGAAAGATGATTTTCCTTCGTTCAGGATCCTCAATGTAATGCGATGCAGGGAGAAAGAAAATGAAGCTTTGAGAGAGAAGACAAAGTCAGCAGAGAATTGAGTTGAGAGAGAGGAGAAGAGAACGATGTTATTTAGGAAGTTCAGACGAATTCAGTTCATTCATGTATTATGAATAAAATAAAGCCATTACATATATCAGTAAACGAGACACTCCATCAGGACCACACAGTGATCCTGCTGACTAGTATGTATCTCTATTCTCTACTATATTGCTGCTTTGTCATTTACTATTGAAGTATTTTACTTGCATAGTTTGCTTTTGTCTTTGCTCCCGAGTGTAAGGAAAATGTGAGTAGGTACTTACATAGATATGTATATGTAGAGATTGTCTAGTTAGATGGAACAAGACTGTGGAGAAGAGTAATGGGGAACAGTTGATAAATGTACTCGGATGACCAAACACGAGGCCTTACACAACGACAGGGACAAAACGCAAGTCATCCATTCAAATATAGGGATGTGTTTAAAGAAACACCGCACATAATGCATTTGTAAATTCGTATGTAGCTCCTTCGTTTCTCAATGTAAATCAAGTTTGGCTCATTTTTGTGTGGTGGTGCGTGTGTGCAGTTGTTGTTAAAGGAGATTTAGGAGGATCTTTTACTCCTTTCTTGGGATGACATTGAAAGAGCAGCTGAGGTAGTTTGTCATTTTGTCATTCCTCTAACCAGCTTTACTCTTTCCAGCTGCCTAGATCTTACATTATTAACTTTCTTATGTAAATTAAGTACTGCTAACCGGAATTACACTATGATGTGGATAACTATACATACTATATGTACTTTTAATTTTGTGAAAGCATGTCGTTCTGTTACTTAATTGTATGCACTCATATTAAGATGATTAATGAGTACCTAGTCTGAAAATGAAAGATGCAGGTGTGACTTAAACTTACTTGGTTGTGTACATTTGATCCGTTCACTGCAAATATATCAGATTTTGGGTAAATAAGGACGTTCAGGATTAAGTCGCTTTATATAAGGGTCCAGAATAAATCCTGACACTTTCTCCTACTTTTCCCTAAAACATGCATAACTTACTCCACTTTGCCCATATGTAAGATTATTATCATATTTGACAAAAAGAAGCAGAATAGGAAATCCGCCACTTCCGATGGAAAATCTCATCTTCTCATCTTACTATTCTACTACCCCCTTTCAATTCCCAATATCCAAGTCAGAAGTTAAAAAACTCTTTTCCAGGCTTGTATTTTATGTATAACGCATTTGTTTCTTCAAGTTGAGTGTACAGCTTTTGATTCATTCCTTTTATAGAAGTATGCATATAAAATTTCACATATTTTACCTTCACTTTCGACTGCCCCCGTCACGTGAATAGAAATTCAGCCAGTCTCATCCTCGTTCACATCATTATCATACCAAATTTTTCTGCTGTGATTCTATTGAATTCATGTATGGCTAAACAGGTCGCAGTGATGATTCTCACACAGCCCACAAACCAAAGAACAAACTTCTGTTTATGTTCTCCTCTATTATTATGATCCAAGTAGACTTTATTGTGTCAAGGGATTCTTTGTATTTTACCTGAGGTGGTGGCACTGGCAGTAATCCTTAACCCCGCAGCCAAAACCACATACACACAAAAACTCCCTTTTTGGATTGTTCTTCCTCCTATTCTGGACTCACTTCAACTTTTCTCTCCCTTTTACAGAGGCACTGTGGTAAGCAAGGTGGTGTTGTGGAGGTGGAAACCAGAGTCTTGGGAAATCAGTTTCCTTCTTCTATTTTACCTTCATCTTTAAGTTTAGTCTTTATGGGTACATGACAAAAATGTACGGTGTGCCCTTAAGCATTTTTATCTTCCTCTCACACCAGTATACATACATTACTGTAAAACATAAACCCCTGTGTAGTTTCATATCATGAATTCAATATTCAGCAGAGCATACAACCCGTTGTTCTCCAGTGCACTTGGTTTCTCCTCTCTAGAAAACTTTTAAGCCCCAAGTACTCCATGTCTGGTTTCCCCACATTGTCTCCTTTTACAAATGTGCATAGCATTACTCACGTCTTATCTTTTTCTTTGCCTACGCGCAAGAACTATAGTACCCGTCTAAAGATCATGCCAGAACCAGTAACACAGAACACACACACGCCACAACCGGAATCAACCAAGTAAAAAACTGACAGCCAACATTGTCGCCCATGAAGCAATAAGTACGTCTCTAAATCTTATTTCTTCCCAGAGAGGACGAAAAATCACGTCGGTTGACTCGCACATGAGTAAATTTTTGTGATATGATATGCGCTGTTTATCTATAAAGCTGCCAATGATCCAACCCACCATCTTTTATTATTGGAAGCACGAGCTAACTTGCTTATTACTGTTACTCAACAGAAATGTAATAAGTGGGTAGCTTAATACAGACAGAAACGACGTATTGGTATCTAACACGTTGTTTTTATTGAATGGAGTGAAGTGCCACTCAGACTCAACTCTCTAATTATGTTTCTATGTGTCACCCTTGCTATCACTATCGTCAAACCACATGCGACTCATTATTACATGACCCAGAGTGTAGAAAACTGATAAAAATGCTGATGAACGTTGAACGTTTGTCTGTGTGGAGAATCATCATCATAGAAGAAAGAGGAGAACATGGGATGGTGGTACGTATACTGTTTCTCACAACCTGGAAAAGAAAACTTTCAGTGGTAGCCAAAAGCTGGCCAAGTTGCTCCTTTCTCTTCATTTCTTACTGAACTCTCTAGACAAAACAAGGAAAAAGAAGCAAATCCAGTCTCATAGAAAACTGTAATATCCGATTTGGTCCTTCAGTACTCTTGTCTTGTATGCTGCGTATTCTATACATTGGTAACATCAGTGAAAAGATCAATGCGCTCGAATGCTTCTCCGTCTCATCAGTATCAGTCTACATCCTCATCAACATGAAAGGAATGTAGCCGTTTTCTTTCACGGTCTGAACAAAGTCCGAACTCTTTTTTTATCCTGTCTGGGATGTGTAGGTACTAGATACACGAAAGTGACCACTGTTCAAAGCCATGGGTAGCTCAGAACTCGGATTCTAATGGATAAGGACACCGACAACGACAACGAAACGCGGAGAGTCGTTCGATCAAAAAGTCCTTTAACTCCAATGGAATAAAAATAGATAAAGGAGCGGAGATGCCCAGCTTTTTCTGTGAAGAACTTCCTATCACTATGTACGACTCTCTGGAGAAACAAAAACGAACGGAAGAGCGCAGAGCAAAAGTTTCTCAGACAAAAAATCCACTACACTGCCTTCCTCAATGTTGTATGTTTTCTTTTTTCCTCTTTGAATGATCTCTGGATGCAAAAGAGGTGGTCATGCAAGTAGAAGGCGGATTTCTTTCACTCCTTCAGACACATCAAATCTCCGGACTTGAATTTAGATGTCCTTCGATCTGATGAAAAAATCCGACAAGCATGACGAAGTACTATACAATGTACTCCTACTACTGCTTACATCGCAAACGACTTCATCTCAATTTTCTTCCGCTCTTTCTCCTTGCCTCCTTTTAAAATAGTAATGCTGGTGCTACTTGTATGTATACGTACGTATATGCGAATAGCGACAGACAGCGCTTTTAGATGTACACCTCATTGAAATGCAAAGCGACGAGCGAAAGTCCATGAAGAGAAGACAGGACGATGATGTTGGAGGAGGAAAGAGAGAGGTGGGGGAAGATAGAGCGGGATAGTTGAGATGAAGAGGAAAAAGGAAAATGACGAGGATGTTGTTGATGATGATGATGTTACAGTCAAAGTTTGTGAAAAGAAAAATAGCAGCTAGCTACCACTATTACTGCTGCTACTATCGATGTTGTTGCCCGGCTATAATGTTTGTAACGTTCATAATAATGGTTTGCATTGCATTTTCAGTAACGAGCAACAGAAGACAGAAATAGCGCGTGTAAAAGAATGTGTGCGTACGTATGGATACATGGATGCCAATGCCGACGACTCTCCTTCCTTCCTTGCTGCCTACTTGGTTTTTTATTTTGTTACGTAGACTTACGCTACTTGGAAGAAAACGAGCTCGTTATAAGGAGCATTCATTGCACTCTCATGTATAATGCATATAAGCACTTCAAACTTCAACGCACATCAATATAATGTTCTTGGAAAATATAGAAGGCCATTACATGCACACTTCAACTTTACCCCTTTTCCCACTTATACGTTTTTTTCTTCTTTTTCACTCTTATCGTGTCCTTTAATATTTAATGAAGACACAAGCTAGAAGAGAACCCCATTCTCCTCAACCAGAAGAAGCGGCTGCTCTTGTTCAGTTTTTTTATCTGACCCATCGTCATTCACAAAATTCGACATTACTTCACAGACAAGAAAAATATGAGAAAAGGGTTGATAGTAAGTTTTATGTTGTTTTAGGATGGCATGAAATGTCAATATGCGTCAAAGTCATGTGTGTTTATGTACGTATCTTTTGAGTTTTTAATCTCTAAAACGAGCCATTATCGGCGCATGCTATGCAGCAGGAATATTTCTGGAGTCTCGACTATTTTTGGATGGATGGACAGTCGAGGAGCAAATAAAAACGTGTTTCTACTCTCTCTACTTTTTCAGTTTTTCAACCCCTTTGCATGATAAGTACTAGGCTTCACAAGTGGAATTTCAATTTGAAAAAAATATGACTGAAACGTCATGTCATCCTCATGTCATGTCATGTTCAAAGTCTTGATGGAACATGAATAATGTACAGTACATATAGGTATGAGAATGACATCTGACAAGTGCAGATTACTACGGAGAAGTGGAAACCGGTCTCATTGTTTCAGTTTCTTTATTTTCTGATTTTTACAGAATGTATGGAGTATGGACAATAACAGTTATTAAGATTGTACATTCATAAAAAAGTCCGATCCAAAGTCACTTAGCATTCACGGCAGTGACAGAAGGAGATTTGTTAAACGGATTCAGTTCTTATGCACCTGCTCCTGTTGTGCTAATTGAGGACATGGGGACCAGAGAGCGACATACTTTGCTCAGCTTGCCTCTAAAATTGTCACCAAATAAGGAGAAAATATTTTATCGTGTCGAAATTGCTGACCAGTCTTGGGTGCACCTTGTCAACTTTCCTGTACTTATTTAATAAATCTTGTGTAGCTCCGACTTCAAGTACAGAAAATATATTCGCAATAAATTCCACCTGCGTATTAACGGAGCAAAGAAAATTGGAGGAACAGATTGAGAAAATGGGTGCATTTCCAAATGTCAGATCTTGTTAGGGAGAAGTAATGAAAAATGTTATCTTGAAACTAACAAATCATCATGCAACTACCTACACACTCTAGAAATATTTGTACTTCTCAAACAAATTCGAATGGAAACTGGTCTACTTGCTTTGAGATTACCAGCAGTCTAGCTACTACATATTGGCATATAAACTAATGCAGATCAACCCCTTCCCACGGCACCCTATCATAAATGCTCCTTCTGTCAAAAAATGAGTACATTTCGCTAACTTTTAATATGAAACCATCAGCCTGTATTCAAATATTTCAACTCAACAAATGATCTTACACAGCATTACGTGTTGTGAGTGTACGCATATGTACGTTATATGCTTTTTATATATTTTAACAAAACTTTTGTAAAGTACCTATTGTAAATGCATTGTAAAATTTGCTTTGATGAGAAGATTCATGGTTTTCCAAGGAGGAAAGTTCTCCGAACATCAAGAGGAACTTCATTACTAACATATATATACTAATAACATATATATACTTACATATACTAATAAGTATACCTAGGTACAATCAGGTACAAATGCAAACTTTTTTAGGTACTCGTTTGTGATAAAAGGTCGACTAAAAATGCCCAATGTAAATATATACCTTTACATTTGCTGCCTTTTTGTGAGTTTTGTTTGATGATATATACATACATACATATGTATGCCATATACTACAAAGCCAAATAGATGCTTTTCGAATTCCCGTTTTTATAAATGTGATATATGGCTGCATGTTCTGGTTATTAATGTTACTACTCTGTTGGACACCTACTCTATTTGTCCTGGATATCAGAATACAATCGATAGAGTTCAAAATGTCCAACCAGAGCTCTTTATTTTGTTAGTTTCGAAGTTTATGTTTCGATTTCATTCAGGTCTATACCACTCATGACATAAGTGCTGATCTTTTTAATAAGATGACAATTCCAACTGAGAAGAATACATAAAATATATACCGTATTTTCAATTTTTTATTTCCAATTTACATCATTTCCTTTTAAAGAAGTCTCCAATTAGTGAAACACTTGCTATAGAATGGAATCTGTGACAAACGCATCCCTCTTTATACTTTTATTAATTTTAGCTACGGTACATTCCCAGGTGAGTTTTCGTTTATTCGACAATGGTGTTATTATGTTGCACAATAAAAGGATACATTTTAAAGTGGTTGTTATTTAACTGTAACTAAATATTTTGTTTCAAACAGCTATTCACCTGCCAACCTGGACATCATAAGGACATGGAATGTCAAGCCCAATGTGGAGCTCTCAACCGGAAAGATTATATGGAGCCATACTGTCAAAAGTCTGGAACTTGCCTGTGCTGCCGAAATAGTGCTGAGCATTACAAAAAATATCCCAACTCTTTATGCAAGGAATGCTTGACATTAAATAGCAATTTTGTCGCTACTCCCTTCAAGTCTTGCTGAATACACGACACACTGAAGACATCTTCCGTTTTCGACTTTTTTACCTCCGGATCTCATAAATAATTTACTTGTTTTATTTTAATTTGAGCATACATTTGTAATTAAATCTGAAAATCACGTTTACAAGCCAATACGTATTCTAGGAATAAAAATGAAAAGTGCCAACATGTTTTTAAAAACCTAATTGCAGGAAGCGTAATGATGCGTTTATGATTTATTCTTATTACGCCCTTTAGATGCGGATGTTAAAAGCGTTAATGTTCATACGGGAAGGACCACAGCAATCATAAAGTTCAAAAAGTACAAAGAGCACATTATAAGCGACCTCGTGTACTTCATCAGCATCGTAAGAGTAACTATTACAGCTCAACAGTAACGTGAGTCGGCGGAACTTTTAATGGTAAACGCCCGAAGAAGCTTCTTTATTATTTGCCTCCGTATTATCAAGCTTCCCCTCGCTCCCCAACCTACACAATCACCTAATCCTCATGAAAAGATTACTTGATACTGTCAAATTTAATTAAAAGTCATGCTGGATGATGACTGATGTAACTTCCCTGTTGTTGCATTTGTAATTTTTTTCACCAAAATACATAATAGGTATACTATTTCATGATAAAGCAGCGCATTATGATAAATGTTTTAGCAACAGCAAAGGCACAACATGGAATAAAACAATAAAAGTAACACAACAAAACTTACTTGAAGTCAAAACAGATTCCTATTTATTCTCCGATCCCCTGTAAATAACGTCGGCATTTCTTTATGCCCCTCGCTTTTCACTTCTGTTGTTGTTATTTGAATGAGTGTACTGACAGTAGGTAGGCATAAATATTATCTATCAAAACGGTCTGTTGCATTGACAGGCAAGGACTTCAGTTTGCAAAAGCCTCACTTTTTAAACAACCAACTACACATATAGCACATATATATCGAGTATTACTGCAGTTCGTCTTCAAATTCAATTCTGTCTACAGTCTACACGTTTGGTGCGTCGGCAATGCATACAAATTCAGAGAGATGAAAGTTCACACTATGTATATATACGAATAACGTAATATAAGATATATGCCAATGTACTATCACTGTAAAGTGTCTGGAGAGTTGTCTTCTCACAAAACAACAGAAGCTTGCATATCTACTTGCTGTTGGCGACTGGCGATGATCCACGATTCACACAGTTGCGTCGATGCTGTTGTTGGTTGAAATCTCTTGACTCATCAAACCAAAAGTAACGTACTTCCTTTCTATTTTACCATTCGCATCTTTCCAACAAGCTTCACTTATCCCACTCTGATCAGCATGATGAGTAAAAGTCACTTTTATTACTGTGAAGTAGGGGAAGAAAACAAGAGGGACACAGGCGGAGTATTTAAGAGTTGCTCGTTAAAAATCCCAGCGTGGTCCTAAATACACGGATAAAAAATAGAGAAAAAAACGATTAGAAGGATTCTGAAATGATGATACATTACACATACAACAACAATATGAAAATTAAAAGCTTGAAATGCTTAAGCTGTCATCATTCTGGACATTTTAGAAATGAAGCATTTGTTTAGCGTTTTATAGAATAAGAAATGAGGGAGGTATGTAGCATCAAAGTATACAACGGTGGGTTCGAAAGAGTGAATGAGATTGCATTGATGATGATAGAAAAGGGAAAATAGAAGGAGGTTAGTTGTGTATTTGTTGAACATTTATTATTATTGAAAGGAGGAATTTCCAAATGGATCTCTGAGCATTGTTATTATTGCTACCATTATTATCGCAGACTCGCAAAGCATTTTTTGTTTCTAGTCGTACTGACACTCTCACGTATGAAGATTTAGAAATCAAATGGACAACCTAATGCTTTTATAATAATAATTCATGGTTACAAGTTGTTGTGATGACTGGAGATATTTTTTGGTATCTATATTCATGCATAATCATCATCGGCAGTCCATTATCTTCGGTATCATCGTGTTTTCTCTCTGGACGTCGCTTCTGAGAGAGATGTGTCCATGTATTCATTAACATTTCAATTGAAGTAGAAACTTTTAGTAAACCAAACAGAAACAGATGTTCCATTTTTTGCTCCGACAGAATGAACATGATGATGATGAAACTGTGTATGCGTCAAATCACGGCGTGATATGTTTATAGCCAGTAGCCATTTTATTATTAAACGATTGTTCAGCAGCTCCACATAATATATTTCTTAAAATAAATCAAACAATGAGAGTTGGATGAAGTACCTAAATTCTATTGATACGAGAGAGCTTGTTCATAAAATAGTTTGTTGATTTGATGATAGACATTTGGATTTGGAATGCAATTTGATCACGTAATCACGTATACAACTATAAGTCAAAGTCACTGGCCACTGGACTTCAGCGGACAAGTGTGTTAAAATAGCTCGATACGTACTTCTAATTAGATCTCGTATCATAAAAATCAGTAACTTTACAGATTACAACTCGTTTAATGGTCTTACAGTCAGTATTTAAAATATTATGCCAATTAAAAGTGCTTCCCGTTTAGCTACCGGAATTTAAAACGCACACTTGCTTCTGTTTTTAGTAGAGATTTAAGCGTATTTTTGTACCTTGTAGGTATCTCATGCATGCGCTTTAGTAAAAATGAAAATGTATAGGTTTTAACAATGCGAGTGAGTACAACATGCGGTTAAATAAAAGACGACGCTCGCCTAATATCTTTGGCTAATGATCCAAGCGTTTATGAATTCTCTTCGGGCGTTAGTACTTTTATAAACGGGTGCACCAACTGAAAATGAAAATTATGCAAATTAAATAAAGAGCGCTTGAGTGAACTTTTTGTTTTTTCGTTTTTTTGCTACGATGGCGAAAGAATACGGAGCAATGCTGGCTGGTTGGTATACTTTGTGAGCTGAGCGTGGTGCAGGACACGCTGCTGTAAGCGAGGGTTTTGTAGCTTGTTTGTGCATATTTGTTTTTTGTTATGCGAGCGGTATATTCGTCGATAGAAGTACTGATTGTGAATGAGCAGACTGCCAGCATTTTAACGAGTGTAATTAAGAAATGTGGGTGTAAAAGGGTCGAAGTGCTATTAAAACTACGTAGATATGCTGGTAGGAAATGGAGTTTGACTAAAAATATATTTTCATTCTGTAAATACGACACACTGGAAAAGAAGATTGTGTGGCCAGGAATTTTAGAAGCTGAAAAATTAAACGAGAAATGAAAATAAAGTTCTCGCTCAGAAATTCACGAGTATTTAATGCAATTTTCGTACCACTGATAATACTTTGAAATGCGTGCGGAGTTGTTAACGTGGTTAATTAATCATGTTTGAAATTAAGTATAATGGGTGGGGAAAGAGACAACAAAGAGCGTACAAAGGTTTTTATTGTTTTTCACTGTTATGTAAAACATTCTCCGTTTGTGAGATGGTTCAACTTGAAACAATGAAATTAGTGATGTTGAAGCGTAAAGTAGTAAAACTATGATCACTTAAACAAGATGAAGTGGCAGTTCTCTTTTTAGTGTCAAAATTAAAGCGAGCTCTTGACACATTGGCATGTGTGCAGCAGCGGAGACACGCAGAATACCTATGCACACTAACTGCCTATATACCTACATATATTTTTATGTTTATTTTCGCACGAGAAATCATAAAGCACAGCATCATGCATCATGAGCATCACACTTCAAAACCTTCACTCCTGTTCAGAGGTTGAAAACTGCTTAATGTTTTGTGTATAGTTTGCGATGTGTATTTTTACTTTTGCGTTCAAAAACTTTCATAAGGTGCACACTGTACAGTATGCTTGGTATTTAAACACACGATGTAAATGAACGCTTCTTTTTTTGGAATTCAAAACTCTCCCACTCCAACTAAACTATACGAAACGACGCCTGACACACAATCTTGTACACTCCTCTTCTGGCAGACAGTGATCTGAAAAAATGCTTAATGACTGCTCAAGCATCCACTTGTGACTTACGTTAAAAACTTTCCTTTCTAGTGAATTGTGTATGCTCTAGTATGTAATTAGCGGGCTTCCCTCTCTAGTTGAACACAATTAAAATATTCACCTCTTGTCAGCCGTTACGTTGCTCGCCTGACTACATATAACTTCAAGACTACAGACAAGAAAGGATAGAGTGGCGAATATGTGGAGACACATTCAAGAAAAAATAATAATGGTTTACTAACAATAATAACGATAAAAGTACACGCAGTCAAAATATTCTCTTCACATGACTGATGGAAAGATAATATGGCAAAAGTGGAAGTTGAAAGTGTAACATGAGTCATCTACTCGTTTAACCTTTTCAGAAAGCAGTTCACTGATTACTTATTAACAATTTTTAACGATTTACTTTTCAGTTCTAGATCTATAAATTACTCAATGCTATTATGCCACTTCATTTCAAGAATGCTGTCTTTGAAAAAGTTGAAATATTATCCATTAATTAACAAATCGCAAATAACAATTTGGAAGCTTTTTACTTTTTCATTTTGTCAGCATCAAAGAATGTCTGTTTCAACTGTGATTATTTATACTTCCTTTGCGTTGTGCATTTACAATGATAACGATTTAAAATAAAAATGTTTACAAAATAGATATACATATATAAAAGTGTAGCATGAAGCTAACCAAAGAGTGTCACGTCTAAAAATAAACTGTTTTGAGTGATATACTACACCTTGTCTGGAAACGACAGAGGTTAGTTAGTAGACAATATTAATAATGATAATGAACGCGAAAAACAAGAATAACTCTCAAGGACCAAAACATAGATAAAAATATAGTCTGCCACTGATAACCGACGAAACGAATCAGTAATAAAAATAGAGCACCAACAAACTTAAAGAAGTAAACAGATTTGTATATACAAGATGCTTATAAGCATGTGAAGACTGTAAATGCAGAGATTCAGAAACGATCCTAAGGAAAGTTTAGTTGTATTTTGCTTATCATGTATGTTAACTAAACCAATCTGGTCATGACGCAAAAGACAAAATAGCATCTTATAATAACATTATTAGATAAAATATTTGACCTCACCACATACAACATTAAAATATCCTAAGCCAAATTTGTCTGATCAGACAGGGCCAAATTGTACAAAAGGAGTGTCTACGTTTTTCTTTACAATCTTGCTCTCATTCGTATCGTTTTCAACGGAAGTGGCACCAAACTTCAAACTAAAAAAGCTTTTATGAAGATAACGTAAAGATGATTATTTATTACCTTACAGCCATTCACCATCGGAAAAAGTCAAATGCTTCTTTTTAGTAGCATTTCATACTTCCATGGGCCAAAAATGAATGACGATGTTGGTTTATGGATGAATCAATCTTTGCGATATTCTGATTTTATTTGCGTTCGTCAGATCTGGCGTCATGTTTCTTTCTTATTTCCAGATAACAAAATGTCGATGGTCTTAGACAATTTCTCTACTGTTTTCTCTAAAATGCCTTTTCCCATCCAATATACCTGCAGAGAAAGTGAAATAATAACCCTAAAAAGTAAAAAAAAAACTTTATGCTCGATTTTTAGCGTTGTTACTGTTCACGTGAGTATAGTGACACATTGTGATAAAATGTCTGGTTCATGTAAGTAGAAGAAAAGTAATTAAAGTTTGGCCAACTTTTTGATGAGCCATGTGCATTGAAATGTAAAGCAGTACCTTAGCGTATAAAAGTTGTCAAACTTTTAACAAAGGACAAAGGTTTCTTCTGTATCACTTGAGAGATAGTGAAATTGACAGATTATATAATTCACATTTTTCGACGAGAAGAGGAAAAGAAAATAACAGCGTGTCATCATCAGAAGATAATTTCCACTCCAACAATAAATGAAGTGCACCCTTGACATTTTCCACTTGTAAAAGGGAAGAGGTGGAAGATTGGCAGAAAGGAAAGAAATAAGAGAGCAGCACAGGCATAATTTCTCAGTCTCTACATAATCATCATCGCCATCGTCAATAAAATTTCTTTGAAAGTTTAGCCATACAATCA
This sequence comes from Sinella curviseta, assembly GCA_004115045.4. Classification (NCBI taxonomy): domain Eukaryota; kingdom Metazoa; phylum Arthropoda; class Collembola; order Entomobryomorpha; family Entomobryidae; genus Sinella; species Sinella curviseta. The sequence continues at coordinate 52,432,850 of CM023201.3, forward strand.
CCAACATCCAACACTGCCACCTTTAGATAAGGCTTAACCTTGTAATATGATAGCATGCTCGCTCACTCACGCATATATTGATGAAATATGGGAATTGAGAAAAGAAACTGAGAATGGAGCCGGAGTGTAAAGAACATACTTTCTTTAGCTCGCTCATATTCCTTCTGCGTTCCTCCGTCTTCTTTCTTGTTGTTGCTGTTATTAATATTGTTATTGGTAAAATGGTAATAGTTTGAGTGAGTAGTAGACACAGACAAGTTTGGATAATGTATGGGTCGTATCAGCAGTACTTTTTCAGTTTTACTGGCCTGTTCTCTTTTTTTTGTTGGAAAAAGAACAGAAGGATGGATAGATAGATAAAAAGAGAAGAGAGTACTTTCTCTCGTTCGTGTATGGAATATTGATAACTTTCCATTTTCGCAGCGAATACAAAAATAGTTGATAGTAGTGTTGTTTTCTTGTTTGTTGTTGGAATTGCATTGGTTTTAGGGATGGTGGTTGTGTAATGCTCTTATTTTTACCAGTCGGGTATCGGTTCTTTACGCAATAAGTTTTCTGTTTTGGGTTGCCTCTATCGTATTTTAGCATCTGTGTCTGTAAAGAATAAGCTATGAGTATGCGTTCCTTTTGAAAACTTTCATTTTCTACTTTGAATTATCATCCAGTTTCGTTTCTTCTTCAACCGTCACATCTCACAATCCTATACTTCCACCCATGCTAACTCATAAAGCAGTATCATAATACCGACTGAGACAGACACACAAAAAAGGCATAAAAAGCTTTGGAGATAATAGAGATGATACTGGAATGGCCTTATAAAAATCGTTCGGATCCATTTCTCATACTTGGTTCTGAATTATCTCGTTCAACCAGCTTTGTCGCTGCGCTCTGGCCTGGTCACAATGTCTAAGTAGCACAAGGAATTGAAATTGGATTCTCTATAAGCCTAATTCACTGCACCTTGCTTTCATACTGTCGTAGTCTAAATATTCTGAAAGGGTTGCTTTCAAATGCTTTAAAAATTATTTAACGAACCTATGTCTACAAACTTTTGTGACACAAGTTTTATAGAGAATTGAAAAGTGTTTCAAGTTACAAATAGGAACGAGAATGAATAGAATATTATTAGGTATATTTCGAGAAGTCATTTTATAACGAACCAAAGAATATTGTAGCAGAACATTCAAGGGAACGAGAATAAGTTAAAAAGCTTCATACAAAGTCATAAATGTTAAAGCGTGCTTTTTATAAATATTTGTTTTCATTTAAAACTTGAAGATTCAATTATATACATTGAATAATAGAGTCATTGACTAACATCCTCTTTTGTTAATGCAGACTGAACCGACGCATCTTGTACACTATATCGTGTGGAGTGTGGAGGTTAAATAAAGCATCTAAAGTACCAATTTCCCCTTCCCGTCGCATGTCACATTGCATAAAGGAGAAAGCAAGTTGTGGATAAGTGGAAACAAGTGTGTTCCCACATGTGGATATATGTACTTATATAATACCGACTATGCGATGCAAGGGGATAAGCTATATTGTTTGTATAAATGTGGGCGTACAGTGTGTACATTGGAGGAGATGGTGTACATTGTATAGTGTATAGAAAGTCATCATCAATATTTGAGTGACTTTCTCCTCTCCGCCAGAGTCGAGGACGACAGAGAGAATGGAATATGGCGAGAAAAAAAGGAGCGTTATGCATAATTAAAAGTTTCTGCCCATGGACTTGTTCAGTTATGTACGCTAAATTAATCAATTACTAAAATAGCAAAAGCTAAATCGTCTTCCATGAGAGAGAACAATGCTAAAACATTGATGGATGAGTATGGCTGGCGTGTATTAACTTGAAACGTTTACTATAGTCTATTATTCTATTATACTTCATAAATAATAATATAAGTATCTGAACCTATGTGACACTTAGTGCAGCACTTGTGGTCCCGTACTCCTTTGCACTTGTCTGGAAAATATATCTTGCCTCAATATTATATTGTGTTTGTTGTATATACCGCAACAACAAGTAGCGAATCGAATAATAATGAAAGGACCCAAACGGTAATGAAGCCACCATGTAGAGAACTGTGAGTATGCCTTTCTCTCTGTCTCTCTCCTGCTATCATGTATAGAGTTTCGTGGAAGGGATAATGCTCGAACAACTCAAACATGAAATATTAATAAGGTTGTTAGTGGTATTGTGTATTTATCATATATGGAAATTCAATGTTACGTTTTTACTTGCGCAATTTTGTGACATTTTATTAACACAGCCAAGTAGAACTATATAGGGCTTGCTATTTTAATATTTCAAACCAATATTACCTATGCTGTTTATGCAAACCAGTAAATAGAAAGTCTTTAGTAGAAATGAAGTTACGGCAGCAATTTTAATAGTTATAAGATATGAATTTAGGTTCAAAATAATCCCTACGTAAGGGTCAAAACTACCAAATAAATTGTGATTTTGAGACAACTAATTATCGTATAACGTCATTTGACCAGAATTTCGTCAATATAGGCTTGGTATTTATAAAGATTAAAGCAGAAGGTACTTCTTCAAGTTTAATGAAGCTACAAATAATCTGGACATAACCAAAGCGAATTGATTATGTGACCATCCAAGCTGGCCAAAAGATACAAACCTTTTAAGTATACCGCTGGAAGGACTCTCTGTACAATTTAAAAAACTCGTGTTTTCTGACGCAGCAATAATTTCTTCAGTACTTTTCTTTCAGACGTTAAATCTTCAATTTTTTACATTAGCTTCGCCACAGCAGTCGTGGATTTCGATTTCGACCCAAATGTGCATATTATTCTTCTTCGGTTGAGTTACTTCACAGACGCGACTACTTGTAAGTAGCAGGGAGTTAGCACGGTCATTTCTTTGTTATCTGTTGTTACCAATGGTTCAACCACTTACCGGCCATGGATTTACGCAGATAAAATAAGCCGTTTAATAACACTCCGCAAGAGAAAAGGAGAATGCCGAAATGGTCTATAAATGTTCATGGTCGTTTCAGTAAAGACGGTAATTACTTTATATTATTATGCATGTACGCTGTGCAAATGCACAAATAGGTAGCTACCACCTCTGGCAATATATTCGGTATCCAATGCATGCTTCCACTTTTACTTTATAGTGAGTTTCATTACATCAAATAAAGAAGTAGATACAGAAAGGAGCCTCAATGAAAACTTGCGCTGTAATAGTGCAGTGTACACTAGCGGCTGCGGCAATAATTTTGCGTTACATAGCGAATACTCAGTCAGAGACTCCGTTTTGTTGGTTTTCTGCTAGTCGGGCAGTTCAACAGCAGTGATGAAATCAGTACAGGGTGAAAAACACTCATTATATGATGTTGTATTTATGTGATCCAAGCGGGAAATTCTAGTAATCACTAGTCAAACGAAACGAATATTAGTTAAAGTCACGTCGTTGCTCTCCATTTTCTCTTTTTCACATGCCTCACATTGGTTCTAGCCACCAACCTCTACCAATACAACCGTGTGTGTAGCGTCTACTTGCTTTTAAATCTATTCCGTATTTGCTTTTCACAGTCATGTAGTCATAGTCCGAGGAGTGCACACAAACACATTATTCTGATGATGTTGATATTGCTTTTGATGATGAGTATAGTTGAAATCGTATGTCGCTTTTGTATTATTTGTAGAACTTTGCTTGGAGCAGACAAAAAAGGTTGTTTTTTACTCATAATGATCGTCATTCCATTCCTCCTCCTCATCTTACTCCTGGACCGCTAGACTACTATGCACACTACACAAAAAGCTCATAGCTTTATAGATTTAATCCTTGTTTGTCTTCTCTTTTTCCTCTCTAGCTTCTCTACGGTTTAGATTTGGTTGGCGAGAGAGGGAGAGTGCAGGGTACACATGACCGAGTCGAAATGCCATCACTTCCTAAAAAGGCAACGTGGTATTAAAAACAGTGAATTTCTTTAGGAACGCATTTTACATGCCCGATGCTCATGTATATTTGCTTACGCTTCTCACCCACAATCAGACAACCAATATCATTATTACTATCGACTATAATGTATATAAAATACAGCAAAACCAAATTTTATGGAACTATGAAGTACCTTGTGATAGCGTTTATTTCGATTATAACAGCATTGATGTTGATGATATTAATGATATTATACATTATATGAATGCGGATGAGTAGGGCAATTCATTGAAAACATTCTATCCGTTCTGCCGATATCGTTTGATATGCATGCATTTATTATGACAAAACATAATAACATACTATAATATACCTAGGCAAATATTTAGTATATGTATTTTGTACGTGCGTACGATGTGCTTAAATTTCTCCTTTTCTCATCATCGTACCGCCCTCGCCCACTACCACCATCACAGCGTATATAATCGTATCTTTCTTTTAAATCTGAAGAAGGTAAAAGAACCACCACCCTTTTAATATTCACATATTTTCACCGTTTCATTTCTTATTACACTGGCTTAGACTGGTCATATTCATGTAGGATTTGTGTCTACTGAACGAATCACATGGATATTAAGTTTGGTATATTTCATTGGGCTTTGGTATCACAAAAGAATGGTAAGCTAAAAAGAGAATGGAATGTTTTGTTATTGACCTTCAACCGTACATAAGTGCTATCTCGTCAGTTCAGCAAAATTGCAAAAGGAAAGTGAGAAAGCGTAAAATGCAAAGCATCCAGTTATGCACATGAACTGAACACCATTTTTTTGCTGCTCATGACGGCTCCTTTTAACCAAATTACCTGTGCTATTTTCTCTGTCAGTGAGTAAACGAAATATTACATAACAAAACTAAACTGTTAAGACATACACGCTTGTTTTGTCTGATGGACTAGTCAAATCAGCCAGACTTTTGTTTCGTTATGATGTATGATAAATAACAATGGCAAAATATGAAATAGCACCTGTAATCCAATTTAAGGAAATTGAGCGAACAATCAATAAACAACTCGGTTGATTTGACTGGCCAAACTCCTTGTTAGACGCATTGGGGTTATTATATTATCAAAATGTAATTTCAGAACAGAAACCATTACCTTTGTTCACAAGTGTTCCAAATACACGTAGAACCTACACTATGTATATCCTGTCTACAGGTAAATTTAAGAGTTGAAAAGCGCTCACATGAAGGTAAAGTTTATCAGAAAGGTTATCTGTGTAAACAGTGTCCACTCACACTCGCTTCTTTCACAGTATATTTATTATCATTCATAATGCATTTTCACAAAAATATTAAATGCTTTCTCATCTTCCTCCATATGGGTACGGTCTATGTAAACGCTATTTTCATCATTTCTGTTCTCAAAGCAAATCCCTTCCACGAACGACATAGGTGATAATGAATGTACTCTAATTTATTCTTAACGCACATACGCACGCTTGCGTGCAAGCTCAGAGCAAACCGCCTCTGCTGCTACAGATAACAATGAAAGGCGACGTTGGTTTTGTGGATGATTTAATACCTGCTGAATCTCAACCACTTAGAAATATATATAATTTCTAGTGATGGTTATCAGAGCAAAGTGCAGGTGGGCGCGTAAAGGTGCAAGCATTAAGACACTCATTTCTCTCGCATTATTCACATCACAATACAAAGTGTAAAACTCTTTTCTCTGGAGAACAAAAAAACGGTTGTATGTCTAGCTAAATATATACACGATGGAAATTTTAAAATAAAACAATGAAAACAATGTATAGTTTTGCCGTGTATGTAATAAGTGAATCTAGAGAAATCCTTTTTATTATGATGAACGAGTTTAAAATCTTAACAAGTCTCTTGCTATCCCTACCAAACATTTTCTAGTTCATACAATTATAAATTCATATACATATATATAACGCTGAGATATTATGTGTAAAAATGAAACTCTTGATCTTGACGATGATGAGTCAAGTACCATTTCACTGCTTAGTAATCCCAAATCCTTAAAAAAGAAAGAATGAAACTTAAAAGCTGAGATTACCGAGTACTCTGACTCACTCAACATATCAGCTTAGCGTACAAGCGTAAGTATTTTTTCTTTAAATTGCCCGAAGTTAAAAAATAGGTACGATACTACGAGCACGATATCTGAATGCTAAGGTTAGAAGAGAGTTTTGAACTGTCTACAGAGGAACGCCCAAGCATCAGTGCAGCATACACTGCTGAAGAAAAGGTTGAGATAGTGATAAAAATGCGTTGGGTGAGCAAGTGAAATAGGGATGGCTCATGTGATATTAAGGATTGGGGTGTTATTACACTTTTTATATTATATCGTTAATATGCTTTACTTGAGATGCATACATAAATACCTGGATGAACGTAAACATGCGCTTTGCTGTATTATGAATACATTTGTCTTTATCACATACTTATACAGACTTTGAAATATCATATCATATCTCCGTTGGTGTAAGGTAACCACGAGATGTGAGCAGTCAGCGAGCACCCCACCTAAGGAATCATCCATTTTTACTTTTTTTTACGATAGGATGTGATACATCAGCAGCAAGTATACAAAGTACGTGATGAAGAACTAGGTAGGTAGGCAAACCACCCACAAGCATGAAGAAGAATAATAATATGCATGAAATATAAACATTTTAGTTTTTAAAGTCATTCCTCCAGATATTGCCCACTCGGAGGATCCCCAAACGGTGAATTTCTCTCTACCAACAGCATAAAGCATCTGCTCCTCAAACTTTTTCCATGTTCTTTGTCTGATTTGTTAACTTTTCACAGTTTACTTTTCTCACAGGAATAAAAATATTACACCGACACCATCATATAATCATAATCATCATGATCAACACCATCATCACCGGTCGATGATGAATTTCCTGCTTATGGTTATATGTTAAATAGAGTTGAAAGGGGGGCATTGATTATTTTTTCGCTGGCGTATTATATAACGATTATTATATTCCTCTGCTGACGGATGGACGTGAGATGTGGTGAGAAATGGTGCTGACAGGCAGAAAGAGTGGATGCCTTTATCATAATTTTCCCATTCTCCAACCATTTCATACATCCCTTTCCTTTTATCATAAATTGATTGTGTTAAACAACTTGTGTGTTTGTGAATGAGAGTGTGAGCATTAAAATAAAAATTTACAAGAGGAAATGCACACCGCCCGACATCACACGTCATATGGATACTGTTTGTTAATCGCTCTCCGGAATGGATATTTTTGTCGAAAAGTACTCGTCCTGCAGACAAATTAAATGTTATAGTTAATAGTTATAGTGGAATGGAGAACGAGTTGAATTACATGCATAGATTGTTACTCGTATGTTTATCTAAAGGTGTACAACAACGGCGTCGTAGAAAGGGAAAGAAAAATGCACATCCCTGATTTGAATTTTGGCTGCTTACATTCGTCTGAAACATGTCCAGTGATGATAAAATGATGATCATTTTCTTGTTCCTCCCGTTGTTTCATGTTACATGAGAATGGGAATAGTATAGACATTGTGGAACACACCACACCACCAATGTGTCTAAAGATGCACATAAAAGCATATGATAATCGTCACCACAAAATAAACATCAGAGCACTAGCACGACTATGACCTTACTCCATCTCAAAACATCATTTTGGTTTATACACCAATGTCAGCCATTATGACTGTTGACTCACTTTTTATTGCAAGCATCATCAGTAGTTCAATAGCAATGAACGCAGTCATGCTTAACATGAAACGATTCTCACCACCACATTTTTTATAAACATTATCTCATGAATGTCATGAAAGTAAAAAACACTACATATAAAATGTATAACCCAAAATTGCTTCATGCCGCATCTGTAACATGTGCAATACATTCATGTTTCCCTTTTCACATTGTAATACAAAATGTTTACTGTTGGAATGGAATGCAAGGGAAAGGACACGCTTAACGTTGGGGGAACAGGACATTAAAATTTTCATCCTGACTAATCATTCTCAACCCAAAATCCTAGAATGAAAGCCGTCGGAATTACTATCATCTTCATCAAAAGATTCAGGTCCCTGTTGTTACCACAACACACCTACTGTCTGTTATATGTTGTTTGTCAAGTATTTGCTTTCTCGCCCCCGCATCACAAATTGTATAATAACAGCAAAATCATGTACAACTCATGGGTCAGCCCAACCGCATAATGCAAGTAGGTAAACGCATACACGCATATAACGTGTAAAGGAAATCACTGATTCCCTTTTCACTTTATATCTCGTTAGAATCAATGTTGTTCAAACGTGATTGAAGATGTTTATTATTTTGTAGCATTTAAAACTACATTTCTACCCATTTTCCACCCATTTAAAACTCATCTACTTCAAATGTAACATTTGCGCACATCGTAGATTAGTTGCTACTTTGTACCAAATAAATATTTCAATCATAGCAAATGAGTGAAGCCGAAGAGGTTAAATCTTGCCAGCCATGAGCAATTATCTTAAAGAAAAACAAGTATGTATAACGAAAACATTGTCGTCCTTCTTCCGTCAATCCCTATTACAACATCGCAAGAAAACGTCAGAGTAAAAATCTTGCTGTGAGCGAAGAAAATGTGTACATTTGAAATTGACTGCCAAGTTGTGTCGGAACAAGCACCCAAACATAACTTGGCAATGAGTCAGCTCGAAAGAGTACAACACACAAAAGTGCTCTTGTTCTCTCTGGACATCTGTTACTTTATATACCTTCAACAAAGCCAATCCTCAATATTATGCCAGCAAAGTAATGAAAGTCATCATAAAACTAAATGGTTAGAATTTGTTTTCCTTCACGTGCTAAATTAACATGAGGGCAGCATACAGTGTTGCCGTGCCATGTATTGCACTTTCTTTCTAAGTACAGTAATCAAAAATCATTTTTGTAATTGTTTTACAAGACTCTCACTCTCATTACTTATCCTTCTAGCTCACTCGCGTTGTTGCAAACGAATTCACTTACCTCATAATAACGTTAACATAACTGGATGCAAGCATGCTATCAAATAATGTTTATTTAAGTACATGCCATAAAAAGCAAATCATAACATCACATAAAACCCTGTCCGTCAAAAGCCAACCAACCAATGAACCAACCAACCCTACCAACTCCTGTCTCGTTCCGACACTACTGTATTTATAAAAGCGCACAAACAACAGGCAAAGAAACTCAAAAATACGAAGGTAGACGTCCAGAAAATGTAGACTGTTCTTTATGATTATTATTGCAAGAAGTACAAGTACATTGACATGACTCAACTCCCAAGCTAATTTGAATAAAAGAGTCGGTTTCGCAGCGCGATATACGATACGACACATCCAGCAGTTGGATTTTTGATTTGCTTATTATTGCAATTGCTGGAGGTTTTGAGGGAATTTATTGTGGATTACCCACCGAGAACCTCAACCTCTCCAACACACATAATGTCTCTGTTGTTAAGCTTCCTACTCTCCTCTGGCTGACAGCCTTAATTCACAAACTACAACAGCGACCAGCAGTACAAGACAGCAGCAAAAATCCAGACAAGCAGAAGAGACAGCTTTATATAATGTTACGCCATTTTGGGATAAGTAATGAGCCTTTTCTGTGGAATGCGTGTAGTACACAATGTAAATGTGGTACGTACATCTACCTAATCATAAATGAAATGCACAAGAAAAAATATTACATTAAACATGACATCATCATGAACTTGTAAAACACGCGGTTCGGTTGGCTGTAGATTTTTTACATGTTCTTGTTGAGCTATATGGCCATGTCCATGTCATGTCAAGAGATTTTATATATGTATGTAATGTTAACTTCCCGTAAAAATAAATACGGTAACTTTGGCGTGCACTATAAACCTACATGTTTATTATAAATGCAACAATCTACTTTATAAGATGCCTATTAAAGTTTGCGCGGATTCATGTTACCCCATGACAGTCAAGTACTGCATGCTTTCTTATATTATTTTGCCAGGTTGTCAAACCGTTTCAAATTCTCCCTCCTGTGACGAATCTAGGCAGTTTTGAACATCCTAAACTGATTCAAAAGAATACTTACACTTTCTAGATGTCGACAAATGATTTGGAATTTTAAAAAATTATTTCCTTCATAGTTAATTTTCAAAAAACTTTTACACTGACCAACAATGGAAATGTGCACATACGTATTTACCTACATGGCATGAATGCGAATATACATGATGATATGCATATGTATGAGTTTATTATGTAAATTTAAATTTTCCTTTTAGGGATCGTGCATTTAGTGCGTCACGCTCAGAGGGGGGGAGGGGGTTCTCCAGTGAGCGTAGCATGGGGGGAGAGGGTCTGAAAATCGGTTTTTAGCGTGACGGTGCTACATGTACGATCCCTACCTACTTGGGGTGTTATTAATTACATTAGGAGTTCCCATTATGAAATCGTAGTTTTCATTACGAAATATGGTGGTGGTGGTGGATAACGAAACAGGAGGTGACTAATTTTCAATGTACCTTTTCGCTAATGGTGTGAAAAGTGATTAGGGAATGAAAAGATAATGTAAACGGTTATTATCTCATGAATGACATGACAAGGGGTAACATGGACAACGGTCATGCATAAGCATCGACTCCAATGTAAAAGTGGACCGGTAAGGGGCACTTTGATTCAGATTGGTACAAAATGAACATGCTAACCAATGTGTTACAAGTGCGATGTTAACAAATTTCCATGTTTTAAAATGGGGTTCAGCTAGTTTTATTATAAACATATATAATTCCTGCTCTAACCATTTTTACACTAGAATAGAAACTTGCTTAGGTATTATACGCATTCATTGTTGTCCACATCGGTGGCTGGCCATAGCATCATAATGTAAGAAGAAACGACCATGTGGTCAAGTATTTCACTTACGTATTATCTAAAGGAGGAGTTGAAATACATTCCTTTCCTAGGGTTCGTACAGTTTATGCAGTCTTCTATTGAGTCGAGACTTTCTTTTTACAGACGAACAAAAAATAGGGTTTGAACACGATCAATTAAGTAGGCTTATAATACGCCTCTATATAAAAGTATTCTCGGCAGCCGCACAGTAGTGCGCTAATTTACTCGGACAAAAAGGATTTCTCATTATGAGACTTAAATGGAAATATATGTGACGGTCGAAAGAGATCATTGTTGTTGTTGCTGTTGTTCCTCTTCTTTTTTTGCGCTTCACGTAAAGTGGCTTATCTTTGGCTTGTTCTTGGCACAAGAAATGGATTTTCTTGTCTACATCACATCACTTCGCATTTTCCCTTTCATTTTCTTCTTGTCAGGGCAAAAGTGTAGAAGACAGTTTGGTGTGTGTGTATTTACCAGACAACAAATAATACATAGAATAGATTTTGAGTCTTTCGTTCTTCACAGGGAGATCGTCGGACAGGCAGAGTAACTTCTTTTAACACAACTCAAAGCACGACTCTCAGTGTTCCCATAACGGGCAAAAATGCAGGCAAGACCCATTCAGATCAAGTCAAGCAAACCAACTAATTCGTAGTATCAACCTTCTCGTTAATGCAATTGGCTCGCACGCCCTTCAAACAGTCTCAAGTAGACAAGAGTAAAAAAAGGAAACAAAGCTGTTGATGATGACGTTGTTGCTCACAGCGTTAGCAGAAAGGCATTTTTGGTGGACTGAACACAAAGAAGGAGTCAAGTAGAAGAAGCCGGCCAGACAACAGAATAAAATAACAGCCAATTTAAAAAGCCTCTGGTCATCAACATCTTCGTGCTTCACTCATCATCATCATTACGCCCATCATGTAATGAACTTTATGCCGAACTTGGAAATTAAAAGGAATGGAATGTCTATCCATTAAATATAGTGCTCATATTGAGTCGTGACTATCATGATATGATACATCCTTCTGTATTTCTTAAAGGCATATGCACGGTATAAAACTAAACGTATTCCGTGTGATCTTGACCGCAACACAAGTAGATCTTTCGTCTGGTATTTATTACACTTTGCAATATCGCACAAAAAAAGTCTGATAAAGACATAAAAAGTCCAATGTACCGTTTTTATTTATTTACTTACTGTTCCGAGAGTAAAACTGCTGGTAACTATTTTTCTTAATGTTTATACAGTATTCTATGCCGGTGACATTCACTTTTCACATTCCGTCCACACTACTGCCGAATATCATCATCAGCATCTTTGCAAGAAATTACATAATAAACTGCATGCAACAATTCCAATAAAAATGCCAACGTATAAAAAAAAGTTTGGCAAGTGCACTACTGTGACTAGTAGTAGCAGAAAACAGTTCAAAGATCCAACTTTAACGCTCAGGCCAAATCAAACCCAAGGAGCGGAATAGTTCATAAACTTGACTTGGGAAAGAGAAGAATAAGGAGAGGTCCTAATAAAGTTTTCTACGAGATGAAGAAATACATATATCTCGTAAAAGTCAACAAGCAAATAAGTTATCAGAATAAAAAAAAGTAAAACTGTAACTGCGAAAAATGTGAACATGAATGAATTGAATGAATAAATAAATAAGAGAAGAGAAAGAAAAAGTTCTTATCATCATCATCAAAAACCCTATGCTCATTTTTTCATTTTTTTCAGACAAACATAAATATTCACAAAAAATAACAAGGACAATTGCCCAATTTCTACCAAGATTTGTAGTGTATATAGGAAAGCAAGGGAGAAAAACAAGTGGTGAAAAATTGTCGACATGTACCAAACACACGATAATCTTTATAGGTGTATATTTTTTATATTCGTAAAAACACATTCATTTATTTCCTTCTTCCTCCTTACTTCCAACATTGCTTCCACCGGGCTCACATGTGGAAAAGCAATAAATCCTCGAACATTCAACTACACACTTTTCATGGAATTCATGATGCATATCTCTCATTCACCTCTCCCTCTTTCTTTTTCACCTCTCACTACATCGTCGTACAAAGCAGCTAGACTAGAGACCTGATAATATCGCACAATCGTACGAAAAAAACTAAATAGTGTATGATGAGAAATTCATCCCTCCTTTTCATCAACTTTTCGTGAAACAAGTTGGTTATTCATTTTTTGAAATTATAAATAAACGAACGAGCACACAAGCAATTTTATAGTAATAAAAAATGTTGAAAAGGCGCAAGCCAAGTAGATATTACACGTTTAGTCTGTGTCAATATCATAGAAAAAAAAACATACTTTTTCTTTCGTGTAAGTTAGTAGAGAATTTAAAAAAAGCAGTAAGCAGTATAAGCACCACAAAAAGAAAGAGCCACTTGACAATGATGACAACTACTCAGCTCACTCTCAGTGTGTGTGCAACACTAATAATTGCTTACAATCACGCCTATTCCACACGAGTCTATCATTCATTTTCTTCTCTCAGAGAGAGAGAGAGAGGTTATATAAAAGGTGAAAAGGGAAGATGTAGTGTTGTGCTGCTGAGATGTGTTTGGAGATGGAGTAAGAAAGCAAGCAAAAAAATGTGTCCAAAAACTCATTTCAGATTTTCACATTATGAAATACGTGCATTTGACTATGCGATGTCGACGAAACTGGTAAATTATATGCAAATCTCGACAACATCAAGGAAAGTGGGAAAAGTTGGATTTGATTTGAATGTTGTTTGGCCATACATGCCGGAGCCAGGAGCAGCGCGACAGCAGGAACAGTGGTTGGGGTTTTGTTGTTGGCAAAAGCTGTGACAACTTGATATTATATGAAGCTTTTCAATTATTGTGTTTTGATTTACACACTCAGCACCTGCCGCCCATCACCCACGAACGAACCGAGAAACAAGCGACACAATTCTATTTTGTGATACAACAGGAACAACAACAGTATGAACACGCATAGTATTAAAATTGTACGAAAATACGATGATGATGACGCTGTTGTGCAGCCAGATGACATGATTGCATGAATATGAGAGTATATAGTCATGGGAGTCCTCAGTACACAAGGCGAACAAAAAAAGAAGACTGTAAATGCAAATCTCAGCAGCAACAGCGGCCCTAGTCATACTAGTCTTCTACCTTTTCTGCAATACTATGAAAATCATTAATGCTGCATGGAAAATAGAGAAATAAAGCATTTCAGCGGAGAGAAAGAGATTTTGCTTACAAAAATTTATGGCTTGTTTTCGTTGTCTGTTTGTTTTTGTTTGCATTTATTATTCATAAAAAATAAATTTATAACCGACTTGAATTCTATGAAGAATGTAGGTACAAACTACAAACATACCTACGCATTCGAAGAACCAAAGGATCAAAACGCAAAATAATACTTGATTAATTTTCATGTATGCTTGCTTATTAACAAACTCCAAAGCGTATATACTATTAAAAATTCTCATGCATGCATGAAAAGATAACGATGATCATGATGATGGAAATGTTTTGTTGATATTGAAGGGTGGTGATGTGGCTGAAAAAATGCAAATCCGCTGCTGTAGCACACATTGTGTTTTGTTTGCAAGAGGATTGGATATACTAATAAAAACGAGGATTCCAGAGATGCGATCTCATCAAGCCCTTTTCTCTAGAGAAATACTAGTTTGAAGTGTGGAACGCAGGTGAGCTTAGGATCTTGTGAATATGGATTTGCTACTCTGGCAAATGTTTAAAATTCTCCCAAAACACTCAAAGAGAAATGATGAAGATGAAAGTATGATTTTATGCAGAAAAAGTAATTCGTTTTGGTGATTGAGAAATAGAGTCTGTTTGGGGTAGTATATGTAAATACATGGAAGCACGGCAAGACGGCATGCGAGTGCGCGACGCGAGAGACAGCGGCTCAAAAACCATACGTTGATGTTTCTCCGTGATGATGATGTGATTCAAAAAGATTCAACTTCGTTTGCATTCAATTTTTTCCTTGAAAGCTTGAGATCAACTGAGGAGACTTATAAAAAATAATAAGATATTATGGTTGTTTGCATAAAAGATCAATTTCAAAAACCTGTGACATGTTATTCGGGCTACATACTGGTTGGCTGTGAGTTTTGACCATTTTTGCATCAAACGATGTTCTTTGAGTAACCGTTAGTGCTGGTTGCTCTTTATATGATGCAACAGCTATGTACATAACATGAATAAAGGAGATGTATGGTGTGGAATGTGCAAGGAAACAAGTGCTTTTTATGATGGATTTTTAAGGAAAGGATGATGGTATACCCTTTTGTGTACTGACGCGCATATTCACAGTAATTATAATTTTGTACCCTGTGTTTTCATAATGGTAAACGAAGGATCAAAGGATTTTAAGCTATGAGAAGGATAATCAAGATGACAGCTCAACTGCGGTGAGTTTTATCTTTTATACCCAACTTTGGAAATTTTAACAAGGTTTTAAAGTGAGAGATTATCTCAAAAGGATAAAAAGTAAAGAAGGAGATGAACGAGCGCAGGTAGTTGTTTTTTTATTCCGGGATAATCTCCCCTTTTAAAATTTTATGCTTTGTTTTATTAAAGCTCAATCTTTAAAATTAAAATACGATATGAAGTTTCGTAAACAAAAGGATATATATGGACTGCAAACTGATTTACTGTGCTTTGATTTCAGGTGTTGATGCAAAACAGGGAACTAACTGGCGTATGGCGCAAGAAATATAGCTGATTTGCACACAGTCGTGCAGGGCACAGCTTTTAAGTTTTGGAAGGTCAACTGGACAGTAAAGCTGCAAACCACATGTACTTCTGTAACACCTAAATGTGTAATGAATGTACCTTCTACCATGCATGTCTGCATCAACCAGAGTGATCGCAGTTAGTGATACTCCTGCAAATTGAAAGCACTTTCGTTCTCCGGGGTATAAAAATTTGGCGTTAGAAAGTAAACTCCTGCATATATTTTCCTATGAATCATTTTCTCCTGCTAGCAAGTATAGCTTTGTACACCTTGCATGTAATTATGACTGTCCGGTGTAGAGTATCACAAATCATTCTATTTTTTACAACCAAAACGCATTCTTTCCAAAGTTCATTAAATCAATGTTGCTGTTGTACTGTGGTTATTTAGAAAGAATTCATGGTAGCTTAATAATTTTCTGATTGCGAGGTTTACATTGTACATACATAAATACTTTGTAATACGAGAGTTTCCCCTCTTATTGGCGTTAATTACAGGGAAGATGTATTTTGGAAGATTCACTAGGCCCACACAAAACACAGTATTCACCACAGTTAACACATTCTGGAGTCTGATAATGAGCCACAATGTGTAATTTGAAAATACATATTTTATCCAAAGACAAACGCAACGAACACACATATTTACAATCAAGCATGGGCATATTAAATTAAACCTTCAAAACGAAACAAATGATCTTGAAGGTTTGTTGCAACTAAAACGTGAACAGCTCCATGCTGATGTTACACTGGTTTTCTAATTGTGTGGTTTTCATCTGAGCATTAGCAGATCACCATTAGACCATCCGGCAGTCGGTATCATTTGAAAAGAAAAGCAAACAGTACATAAATATCTTCCTCTTTTCTGCTGCACTTGCCAAAGCTCGTAAGGAAAGGAAGAGTTCCTTCCGTTGCACATAATATAAAAATGAGAAAACAAATTAATGCTAGACTGCTGTTTGTAATTGCAGTATAATATGCAACTCGACAAACAAAGTCGTGCAATATTACTTATTTCACAGACAAACATTTTCATTTTGACCGGCCAACAACAGCGCTTGATATTAGTTCATGCAGCACGTTAGTAGCATCCCATGTATTCCCTAGATATTATTTCTCCACCACACTGTCTGCTTCTTGTCTGTCTGACTGACAGTGAAATTCCCAAGTTCCCAGGATGCAAAATTCATCGAGTGATGTACTAATGAATGAGCAGAACACTAATGCACACATATACCACGTTGTGTGGTATAGTGGGTTGTTGCCTTGTTCATTTTGCTTTTTGGCTCCTATCGCACAGCTTGCGCTTGGTGATAAGACACGATTCATCACGGGTCGGGATCTTGGTTGGTCTTACTCAAGAGAAAATGAACGAACTGCGAGGATGAATCTAATTTCTAGATAAAACTCAGTTGCCGTGTATCTATACTTAACTCAACTGCTATTTCATATTATTCATTACGTCTTGTTGAGGAACTTATTGTTCCAGATCTGTATCAATCCATCTACATCCACTAAAAGACCAAAATCGGACCAAGGTAGTATATATCGCTAATAGCATAATATGGTAGTGAAGTATGCACAGTATTTATTTCGAAGTAAACAGCGGTATTGTGTGAAACCAAACCACAGGGACCATTGCTGCCGTTCCAGGATGATAATGATGACGACTACATTGCTGACGACGATGATGAGCCACGTATGTACACTGGAGAACAGCTCGGTTCGTCGTGAGTTACTAACAGTTAAAGGGAATTTATAGGTACGCACACACATGATAAAATATATCATTATTTCCTTCTCTCTCTCTAATATCTCGTTATTTATGACCTTTGTAAGGATAAATGGTACTGCTTGTTTCAAAAACACAGGCTATTATTGTGGTAGTAACAGTTAAGCTCCTTCGGTATAAAATTAATACAATATAAAATGTCATGTATCGTAATAATTCCCATTTGAGAAGAAGAAAGAAGACTCCGATTTCACCGCACCCCTTCTCTCACAATCGGACGGCGACAGATATTAATGGTGGTGGCGTGTGTGTGCGGTGGTGATTCAAACCATGGCTAACCAAAAGGGAGTCATTAAAATGAACATCTACTTTGGCGGACTGGTACCACTTCCACGAGCACAGTCAAGTGGAGTTTATTCAGAATGAGTTTCGTTGAATTATTATTTTGAAATTATAAGAATATTTTATAAAACATTCCATATGGGATCATAATGATTTAATGATGGTGTGACGATGAGCCATTATAAAAATAGCTTGGTAAATGGCTATAAATAATAAGAAAGTCCTCCCAACTCGTGAAGCAAACAAAAACAATTGCCCTTTAATGACATTGCAATTATTGTGAGTACGTACACACCAAAGGTTGTTTCATAGTTTACGAAAAATGAACTTTTCATGGGAAACACGTGGTCCTCCTATTTTGGAGGTGTTTATGGGCTTTTCACATTTTCACTCTGGGTAAATAACGTTATAACTGACATATTGTTCAGTGAAGAGAATGCATGTATGACTCGCCATTTTCGAGTTCACAACTAACTCACATGAGAATTAGTGCAAATAGAAAGGAACAGTCCATTTCCCTTTTTGACTAGTTTTTGTTGTTTCGGAATGTAAATGTGAATGACACTAGTTTTTGCTGCGACAGCGACAACCATAAAATTTACGTAATTACCTGAAGAAACGCAATTCCATCATTATTTATTTACCCAAACACCACATTTAGCTAATCACCAAACAAGAAAAACAAACTCGTAACGTCATATAAAATGGTTTTCTTGTGCCAAAGTATCTTTTGCTAACATTTATAGTTTACTGCATACTAAAAATAAGTCTAGTCTACACGGTTATAAATAAACTACTTGTTTGCAAAGTGTCACGCAAAATTTTTAATTATTGCTCTGGTTCAGCGCATTGAATTCATCATGTGCTGGTCCGTCATGGCTAGTTATGACTCTAACCCATGCTAATATTTTCACATTTAAAAGCCCGACAAACTTCCTTGTTCCAATCAGTCGAACCCACTAACCCACCACGCGTCGTCTTACAAGCGATTTTCAGTATATCATATTTCCCCATTTCCCCTCTCATTCGTGCACTACTTCCAGTTTCCAAAAGAAGCAAACTGCGACTACATTCGGATACCCAACAACCCTACGATAATAATATATCCTCAGTAATTAATTAGTATCATATGACAAATTGGATTAGCTTTTTGTTACACTTCATTATTACATTGTGTGATCAACATCATCACGATCATGATTCTGAAATTCAATAGCTCCCTTTTTTTGTTTCACTTCATCCATCATCATCACAAACATTCTTGCCGTCAGTCAACCAGCGTCAACGCAGGGTACCTCTCTTCTTCTTGTGCGATAAAAGATTCTTCTCCAATCCATTGTTCCAGCAAGCATAAAATCAATACCTACCATATAATCAAGTAGGTAATAAGGAACAATATCCTTCAGCACAGCTATGCACCTAGAAAACTCGGATCTGAAGTACCTTATCAACCAATTTTATATTCATAAGTATTTCCCACACCCCCCACCCACCAATGAATATTTTATTGGAAGGCCGTTCATCATCATATCACCACCATCATTTTAATATTAAAAGAGACCTGTAAGCTGTTATTCTTGTAATTTATATAATACAAGTGCCAGGAATCTTATACCTAGCCAGTAACCTATTAAATTATCTTTTGAACACATTTGATCCAAGTATCAGAAAAAAAACAATCTTTCATCTTCCCGACAGCGACAGTCTACACTGCCGACACACGTTGAAAATGCATTCGGAATATGTTCTTTTTGTACTTTAAACTCACCAACAGACACTGCTAACAAGGTTCATTTTTCGGATGCATCTCCTCGCTTTTGCCTATTTGTCCTGAATAATAGTGCTAAATATCATATATTTATAACACCATCAATTAGTTTCATTTCTGTGTCATTATATCTTACGCATTACACGTACATCATTGACGTGTTATCCCTTTTGATATATTCTGTTTTTGAGATGTCAGTGTTTGAAAAGAGTAGCACCAGCAAGGACACCGTCATTGTGAAACGTTAAATGTTCAGATCTCAAAGATCTCTCATTTAGCAGCAGAGACCTTACTCCTCAGCAAGCTCCATTCAACTTCCTCTTCCTTTGATATGTACCACACCAAAGCAAAGTATGCGCCGGGAATCAAAAGCGCAATATACCAACCAACATGAGCCCTTTTATTACGTGTTACGTGAAGTAATATATTATAGAAGAGGACTGTGAACGAATTTGACGCGAATCGTCATAGTCAGTCGTTACACAAGAAACTAGCTTGCGATCAAGAAGGTTTTGTAAGTAGGTAGCATGGTGTGGAGAACTGGGAACTGGCGACATTTTTCTCTCTCTATTCAGCTACTTTTATGCTTGCCTACGCTGCAGTAAGCATTCTTCGGGATCTTCTCCCGTTTTACTTCTGCTGAGTAAGTATTCTGGACACAGAGGAAAGTGAAACAGCAGGAAGACCTAAGAGCAGCACACAGTTAGTTTACAGAAAGTTTGTTGTTCAAGAAGAGGATACTGTTAGAAACGGTCGTGTGGAGACTGGAAACCTCTAAGATATCGAGATATATACCTAAATAAATATGATGTTACGTATACTTGCCCACCTTATACATATATACAAAAACTCCTACGTTTTGTTCATAATACATTCATAAAATATATGTCTCTCATGATAAATGCATGAACATGGAAAAGGGAGACGACTCTTCTTGCTGCTGAGCTGGAGTAGGAGTAGGCGATGGTGGTGGTGGCGAAGTACTGAGGATAAGAGACCAAAGTAAAAAGATACACAAGACAGGTCATACTTACATAGGTAGTTTCTTCTTGTCTTGTTGTCAACCTACAATATACCTATACTTTTCTATGCATGCGGCACCAAGAATAAACCGTGGTAATACAATTTTGCGAAATTGTTGTTGTCGTTGTTGTTTGTGTAGTGATGTCGTGGTGGATGTGATGGCTGGTGATATAAATATATATAGTGAATGGTGATGATGGCCGTGGGCCGGCAGGGAAAAAGACAAGGAAAAGGTTGAACATTTTGCATTGCGTACAAATCTTATGAAAATGCAGATGCCCATCTTATACGACAAGATGTACATAGGTATATTTATAAAACTAGTATGGATACATAGCATAGATATACAAAAGCACTGTGCCATTGCACCTTTTATTTAATGCTTGTTAGCACCGCCACCACAACGAAGACCGCTAACACCATCACTGTAACTGTAACCTTCTTCCCACACGACCATGTCGTTGAGTACATGTGTGTTCTAGTTTAGGTAGTGGGCAGGGAGAAAAATTATGTTTTCCTTTCGTTCTTGTTGGAATGTTCGATGGTATGCTGCTGCAAGGAAAGGGCATTCCTCCGGAATAAATTTTACTTTAGTTATTGTTCACGCTCTACACTTTATATACTGACTGGGTTAGACGGAAGACATTGGGTGTGTGTGCAGTGCAGCAATTTTCTTTCCGTTCCCTTCGTACTTCCAAGAAAATGGAACTGACTCCAAAGAAGAAAAGGATTACCACGTTATAATGTACATCAAACAGCCCTCCCACTAAGATAGTCCATGTTTAAATACTTCTGGAGAACTACATACTTCCAACCAACACGACGCCTGGGAATGAAAAGATGAAATCAAAGCCTGTACGCAAGAAGTACTCTGTTCTTAACATTTGTGTTGTTTACTCATTTGCCAAAAGAACATGACCATTTCTCATGTGATAATATGCAAAATATGGGAAATATTTAAATGGTCGAAAACCCTCTGTAAAGTTTCTTTGTAGGCCAGAGGGCCTATTTCATTTTAGTGCTTAAAATACATAAGGATTCATATATAATCCACCGGCCAGTTAACCTCCTTTCCAGCTTCCTGTTTTCCAGAGAAATGAGCAGATAAAATAAGTACACCTCAAAAGTCATGTTTGCTTTTCTTGCCTTTGTGTTGACGACATACCCAAAACCCATCGTCGTCGTCCTTACGGTGAGCGAACGGGAGAAAAACACAATTAGGCTAATGTTCGTAAATAAATATGAATTAAGGTAGACTGGAAACTTTTCTTACCAATGACAAGTTTGAAAGACACATTTTATCTGAGAGACTACGACTTTCTATTGTTTTTTGTAATTAAACTAAAGAATGACTACGAGGCACGCAGAGAGAAATAAAAAAGTTACCAAGTACTGCTGCTGGTCGTTGTTCTCTGAGAGTGGAACAAACAAGTTGGGCCAGCTATAGGCAAAAAATTCATTGTAGAATGTAGAGTCACAGTGTTTTATTTAATTGATAAAATTTTCCTTGTTTGTTTCAACTTGTTGTTGGCGAGGAGGTGAGGTAGCTGTTTACTTCGGTAGATTTCTCGTAAACGGTACCCCAGTGTACTCTTCAACCCTAAATATTTTATGCGCTTTGAGGTTCGTTATGATATGATGTGGAGAAGCTTACATGTTATTATTATTATCCACTAGGAAGGTAGAAAGAGGGAGACCGAGGTGTTTAGTACCCACCAACCAACTTGAGGTATTCATTCGGCTACAAAGTGCGCTTCAGTGATAATAATAACTTATATAGATTTCACAACGAATGCAGTTATGTATCCATATAACAAAAATGTTGATTAGCAAATTGTTGTTGCCGTTTTATTAGCTGTCCGTTTGAAACAAGAAAATATATTTATGTGAAAGTAACGAGACCCAGGTGTCAGACGCAAATTACATTTTTTTACCAATTATTCACTCACACTTGTTTACCCTGAAATTTTATAGCAGTCATAATAATTATAATTTATCTGCATTGGGTGCATTATGCAGATAGGGGCCATTGTTGGTTATTCATTAACGAAATTAAAAGCAAATCCATTGATAAAACTCATGTATACACTTTAAAACCGCTTTACCAGAAAATTCCGTCACATTAGCACATTTTTGCAAATACTCTGTTGAGTATGAGCCGAACGTAGTCACTTGCCGATTTATAATTATGTGTATGTTCAAATTATAATAGAGTGATACGACGACTTTTTTTAACTGTGCTCAAATTTTGTTTACTGATGGAAACGAATGATCTGTCTCGTATAATTTGTAAAAGTGAAAGTGCAAATGACAAATTGCAATATTTCACATCATTTAGAAATAAGGTCTATAAATAAAAGAAGGCGGAGATAAAGGGGAAAGCTCTGAACTTCAGAGTCTGAAGAGCTTATAACATTGGAATGTTTGACAAAACCGGGACCTGAATATTACAACGCCAGTGATTCGGCGTCTAACAATGAGTGATACTTATTGAATCTAATATCAAGTACTGCCAGTACCGGGGCGAACAGATAGGATCTAAAAGCTGTCCAAGCTCTCTATATACTAAAGATGAACTATAGTGACTTGATTTATAAAAGGAGCAACCTAACTAAGTTAGCTTTCCTCTTAAAGTTTTACCGCTTTCCGATGCGTTATTGTACAGGATATATTGTTACGAAACAACGTAAATATTCAGGCAGATTTTGACTAGACTAGACCATGCAACCGTGAATTGTCATTATATGGAACTTTGAATGACATCATTTACCGTTCATATATGCTTAAGTAACGACTCGTTCCTTACACAATTGTGATGATGATCATGTTTAAGGAAAGTTGTGATGTTGATGAGCGGCAGACATGCTTCCTGAACTAAATGTAATCAGTTCCTCCGGAAAAAGTTTTGTGTAAGGCATGTAAATACATTGCTTCTAGTATTACCGTAAACAGGATGTGCTACGCTATGCTTGAGCTATTCAAAATGCTGTATGACAATAGTACTGCATAGAATATAATTTATCAACTATTTATAAGCAATGAAACGTGAACTTTATACAGTACATAACGAGGCAAAAGTCCCCAAATAAAACTTATTTTAAGGTCTCATACCGTTGTTCAACAGTAATATCACCACAACGGTGGTATTATTTCCAAACTTCAGGAAACGTTTCGTTGAAATTTGAACATTTTCGAAAACATGAAAGAGAACAATTCGAGAACAAAGCTGAATAATGAATGGCAAATATATTTTTATTGAGGGCCCTGGTTTAACGTTTCGACCTACGGCAACACAATTTATTAATCATTTAATTCAATTATCTTTGTAACATGCTTTTGTTCAAAGGTTATAGGAAAAGCACAACATTACAATCGTAAATTGTTAGGTATACGCGATTCTCAGTCCTCAATTTCATGAAAAACTTCCTTTGATTATTCAGCAATATCGCATCGTTTGATGAGAATAAAGGGTTACAGAGATGACGAGAGAATGTTGTTGATGAAACATCAAAACAACAAGAAATAACTTTTTACATTGGAACGCACAAAACTTTCCAGTAGAAACATATAACCAACCAGTCATAACCACTGCATACCCCAAATGGCTTTCGTGTTGTTATTTACTTTTATATTATTATATAAATCGCTCTTTCTCTGTTTTCCTTTGCTTTGAAGAACGAATTCTTCAGTTCGTGCACGCCATATGTAAAAGATCATCTTCATCGAAGCTACTTTATAAAACCGCAGCGGAATTACTGAAATGATGATGATACAATTTTTGAGATTGCTACTGTACAAGGAAGAAAAACAGTTAACTTTTTGTTTTTCACCATCTTTCCCTTATCAGCTAGATTTTTCATATCGTGCTGCTTGTTCGTCGTTCTCTCGAGAAATGAATATTTGTGGTGAATTTTGTTGAAACAAAAATATCACACAAAGGAAGCAATTGTGCGTGGCAAGCCCGAATGCCAATTTGACGACTAATGCATTTTCATAATGCACTCTTCTTGTTAGCTTAACTAATGCAGTTTCCCTTTACGCACAATATGCATGAACTCTACAAACGAAGACGTTGTTTCATCGTTCCATCAAAACTCTGACTCCAAACTAACTTTGCTATGATTACGATGATGATTATGATTTTTTATCCAACTAGAAACTTGGTTTCATCTTGGCTTTCCCTTCACCTCAACTGCATTAATATTGCTAGGGCTTTTCCTTTCCATCTCCCAAAAGAGAATTGAGGATTACCAACGTATTTCGACTCTCTACCCAAAGTTTTCACACTGCGTCACTCTTGCTTACAGAGTTGGGGGGAATGTGTACAATCAGGCTTTTATGCAGTCACGAAGGTATTATAGATAAGATAAAGCTATACAGCAAATATATGCGAAATGGTGTGTCGTTCGTGGTACTGTAATACAGGCAGCCAATAATAAGTCAAACTACGTGTGTTATTGTATTACTTATTCCACTCCTTTTGTAGACATCTGCTCCCACAATTCCGTCACTCACTCTCCAAAATTTAAGATAACACTACTTGTCTAAACGGGCAAGTCTGAGTGTATTTTGAGCTCCGGTTGATCAAGTAGAGATTCTACTTGTAAGATTCTTCTACGTACTTCTCCTACCTCATCTTCGTCGACTGTTCTTTGCTTTTTAGTAGCTAAGCAAAGTCACCCTACTACGCATATAAGTCAAGGTAAAAGTAAAACGGGCTCTCGTCACTTCTTATTTTCTTTCTTTCTTTCTTCCTCACTCGTCGTGTCGTAACTCGATTAAGTACCACAATTTTCCAGTCCTCTGGACCAATTTTCACCAGGCGAAGTGTGTACGAGAGAGAGAGAGAGTTTAGTAATAGGGATGTAATTGGTTTAGCAAAATTGTTCTCTTTTCTTTTCACTCCTCTACCACATCACCGCCGTCGTCATCAGCAGTGCACCGAGAGAAAAAACAGCGGGATACCACTTTCTCAGCAACTCTCTCATTCTCAGACAAACTGTGTATTCTTTTGAATAGACCCTGCCAGATGCTTAGGTACCGCTACCGTTTTATTTGTTCTCGTCTTTCCTAAAACGATTTATTTACGTGGAACAAACTACTCTCTCTTCTCTATTTCTAGAAAACTAGAAACTATCACGATACGATACTATGCTGCTGCACTGCAACAACAGCAAGCGGTAAAGCTTTATTTTCCACCAGAAGAGATGCTTTGTATTTATGTGTCTACTGACAATACAGCCGACATGTGTGTTGTTGATGCATACTGTATTTTGCTGTGTGTATGTGTAAACTCGAAAAACGTGAGGCAATATCCTATGTTTTGTATTGTTGTCTGCTTCCCTTTCCTTTCTCTCGTTTTTTGGCTTTGACTGCCTTGTCTTTCACCGTGAAAAAAACTGACATGCATTCACAACACGGCACCACACGAAGAAAAATGTTGCTGGTACAAAAAAGTACAAGAAACAAGGCATTTCTTTCTGAATGGCTGGGTTGTGTGATGTGATGCAATAAGAAAGAATATGATCATCACGTGTGTATGTGATGTGCGATGTGCATATTATTCGCCTTCAGCAACGACCAATGCAATCCAGTGCAATACATACATACCGTGGAAAAGGGATAAAAATGTACAAATAGGTATTACGTAATGCACACATAGAGCAGGGAACAAATGGGGAGAAAACAAGGAAATTCCGAAAACGCCATGTGATTTATGCGCTGGTACGTACAAGAATAGGAAATGTGTTTCTTTACCACTACCCTTCTTCTCCTCTCATGGAACACACACTTACCGTATTTTTGGCAAAGGAAAAGCAAAGAAAGCGTAGCAAAAAAAGCATATCCCTTCATCATCAGGATGATAGGATATTATTCTCAATAAAAAGTAGTACTAAAAGTGTAGAAGGAAGAAAGAACAACGTGTGTACAAGCTTTCCTTTTTTACATACCTTATCCTTAAGGAGAAAACGTGAAGGCCGTCACCATCTCCTCCATGCGATTTCCTCTTGTTGGTTTTCTTATTTCCTTCTTTAAGAAGTCTACTTGTTAAAATATTTTAAGAGTTCACGCAATGCGTCACGATTTTATACACACACAGGCCACAAAACTCTAGTACGCCGGTAATGTTACTGTTATTGCTTTCCTTTCACGCAAAAAAAAAAAACAAGCGCTGAATCGAATCGAACGTATCTGATCCAGTTTCAAATTCCAATTAATCCTTAGTTCATATGTAAGAGAACCCGAATTTACTTTCTGTGTACGTACACTTGTGAGCAAGTAAAAGTCAACAGACAGGTGGATCAAATATTGAGAAAAGTATAAAGTGATAGGAACAACATGCCAAATCTTCTGCTGTCAAGATCAGGGTTAAACAACTAGAGAATGAGAGAAAAGATTCTAAAGTAAACCAAAACTGACATGGTACAAGTGGCTAGAATGAAATGTAGATTATTTTGTTTGAAAATAGATTTTTGTCTGATTTCGTTTGTTATTGTTCTTGCTTACACAAGAAAAGGAAACAACACACGAGATACAATGCCAGAGTATTTATACTTACTAATATCCATGTGCTCTCTCTTCTACAATTTTCCCTTTTGCTTTCCAGCTCAAAGGTATTTATGCAAATGTTGAATAAATGAAAACACCACTGCTGCTCTGGCAGAGAAAACAGGAAGACAGATATTATGTATTTAGGTATACTATTACTACTTATATTTATTATATTCCGCTTTTTATGATGTTATTACTCGAAATGGAAGGTGGAATGATGTATATAACATTCCAGACTATTGTTACATTGTACACCTTGTGTGCTCTCGCTCGCTCTCTGATGTTGGTTGATGTTGTTGTACGGTTCAAGTACGGTTTGCAACTGAGAAGCTGGAGGGCAAGGAGGGTGCTCTTAAAATACAGTGTGTTCAGTTCTTCTGTCAGTAGAGTAGTGGATGATGATGGTGGTGGTTGGTGGTGGTAGTGTGTGTGGTTGGCGTCGTTGGTGAGTGAGCAAGCTGCAAAACTGAGAATATAGAAGGAAGAGTGGGAAAGAAACTCATCGCGAGTCGTTCCTTTCGTTCTTCTCCCTTTTTCCCACTTAACTCACTATACAACAGACATGGTTTCTGCAGCCGTAATACTACAAACGAACGCTTACACAAGAGAAACAAGACAAGTGTATCTCCGTTTCCCCTTCTTCCTTTTAGCTCTTCGCTTTCAACTTTTGCCTGCCTGGTTCGGCTTACCCATATACGTCGACTCACTTCGTCCGTCGAAACATTTTCAAGCAGCAAACTACGATCTAAAAGCTGTGTGGCCACGGCCAGCACACCATCACCAGTCACCAACACCAGAAGAAAATGTATCTTCTCCTTTTTATTCTCCTAAGCTGCTCAACCCAAAACATACCCAAAGAGAGTTTTATCTTCTCACCATGCAAATGCTTCAAAAACTTCAAGAAGACCAAGTTAACAGCCGGGCGAGTCTTCAGTATGGAAAGTATATATAGATATAAGTAGTAAGCAAACTAGTGCAAGATTCATGATGCAATAATATAAACGGAGATTCAAAAGACTCTTCTGGAGAGGAAGATGAGAGAGCAAAAGGGTAAACACGACTAGGTAGAGGAACCAACGACTGCTGTTGGTTAACTTTTACGCTGATATCGTTGGTCTCTGGTCTGCTGCTTCTTCTACTCGCAAAGGCATGCTTACTGCACGCAACATGGCAATGATCACGATGGTTTTCCCTTTATCCTTATATTTTACAGGAATAACTCCAAAAATAAAAAGTAACTTAATGGATTCACAAGAGTATGAAGAAGATGCAGGCTGTGAAACAAAGCTAGGTTTGATATTGCACAAAACTTTGTAATATTAAGGTTTTTCTCTCTCAAAAAAATATAGTGAAAAATACGCTTTCTTACAAGGATTTGAGCTTTGTTAGAAGAACGCATGCATAAGAAAATGCTTGCATGTGCGCAGACGATAAACAGGGATAGTGTACATTTTAAGCTACATGTGGCTCACATTCGAAATGATCTTTTGATGAGATCTTATCTCGATATAATCTGTGTGTGCATCCAAAATAAATGCATGCTTGGACAGGCACTTTGAGCACAAAGCATTATCATCGCTAATGATTTTTATTTGACTTTTGTTCTCCTTTTCCATCCTCCCCAAAGATTCATTTGCTATTGTGATGTAATGCAGCAATACTGTAGTAGCCGCATGTAGAATGTAAGAATTTTTATAGCCCAACTTTCACCTTTAATTAAACAAATGCATAATATGGAGAATAACAACTATTAGACCATTGGTGGTCCATTTATACCAAGATGAGAATCTTTAACAGCAATTTAAATAATGAAAATCGATAACATGAAAAAACCAATAAGTTCTCAACTATATTTTATATGTATAGCCGAGTATTCAATGCACGCTCATAGGCATTGATATAAAAACAAATACATAACATCAACCCAAATAAAAACAATTCAAGTAAAAATAGAACGTTTAAAATTCTTTAGTAACTGTGAAGGAAATTGATGCAAAGACAATTTAGTAAGGAATAAGATTATAGTTAAGATAAGCAGGAAAAAAATATAGACGTGGCAGTCATTATTGTAATGAAAATTGTATTACGATACGTTCATAAGCATTTCTTTTTATTGTGAACGACCACAGGTGTGCTCACTACTCGGGAATTTTTGTGGGATCATTAACTGTATTTACTTATGTACGTATTTTGTATTAGTTGCTCCGGGGTCCTATATACTAAGACATTAAAACTATAATGATAAAAAATGCCTTGCACTGCAGCGATCAGTAGCAGTTTGTTTAAATATAGACCCAGCTACCAAAAAGAGAAGTTGATGATAGAGAAAATTATCGTAATCTGTTTTTGCCATTGTTGGAGTTTCATAAAAATTCTTTTTGGTAATTAGCGATTAGCCACATAAACATTATCGATTTCGTTATCCATCGAAACACGAAGGAAGCCATTTAGAGGAGAAATATTTCGGAGAATTGGTGAGCGATACAATACGAAGACTGGAGGGCGGCTCCACTCCACGAATGAGCTTATGACGGAGGGGAGATGGAGGGCGATGGTAATGATTTCTTGGGAAATTAAGTCTATTCTGCATGGGGACATTAAAAACGAGATATTTTCTGCAGTTTTACCTACTGCTGAGGCTTCGAGTGTGTATAGTGCTTCACAATACAATCTGGATTCAGAGCATGGGCGAAATGAAATAGCGAGGAAGTAATCGGGCGAGAAAAAGTGAGAGAGGAGATGAGCAGAGTGCATGAAACGATGACTCCAGACCGAGGAGAGGAAGATCACACGTTACAATGGTGGTGTGAAGCAGGAGAAAGAGAGACAAGGAGGACTCCCCTCATCATCATCCCGATCGTCATGTTGGTTGTGTTTATATCTAAAACAGAATGAATGATAGGGCTTTCGGCTACGGAGATACAGAACCAGACTGGGACGAAACAACAGATAAGACCACAAATCCTGACTGAAATGTCTTGAGGGATGGAATAAAACGTACATTGTTTTCA
This sequence comes from Sinella curviseta, assembly GCA_004115045.4. Classification (NCBI taxonomy): domain Eukaryota; kingdom Metazoa; phylum Arthropoda; class Collembola; order Entomobryomorpha; family Entomobryidae; genus Sinella; species Sinella curviseta. The sequence goes on from CM023201.3 coordinate 52,462,876, forward strand.
TACGTTTTACGATACAAGCTGAGATACAGATTAAGTGGAATCTAAACAAAATGTGTAGAAACTAGAAACAGGAGCGGCAACGGTAGTAATGTAGAAAGAACAAGGAAAAGGCTGTACAATGTGGAGATGTAGTATATTCAACTTAAGTATATCCGTCACTGAACAAGAACGCACACGACTTGATTTCCCTTTGTATTTATTGTACCCATCATTGTCCTCATCATGCAAAATAACTCAGAGGGAACTAGGTTTGAGAGGGAAAGGGACGAAAAGAAAAGGAGGATGTGAACTACTAGAGATAGAGATTTATCAAAACAAGTGGAAGAGGGAAAGAAAGACAATACTGAAAATCTGTGTTTGCCCGTTTTTATTATAAGCCGAATGCATAATGTAGTCTTCCTGCTATGAATTCTGTTTTTCGACGGCATTGTATTGTATCCAAGTAGAAGATGAAGTTACAACACAAGTTAGTAAAGTACAGCGACAACTAAACTGTAAAGAGGAAGAGACATGCAATACGGAAACTTTGAGATGAATGAGTTCTAATAGAAAGGCTTCGTATGATAAAAGCAAATGCAAAAGAGCATTGTGCACTTCCTTAGTCAACTTTCGTTTAGTAAATTGTGTGTAGTGTCTTCATTACGTACTAAATACTGAATCAGTAGAATGCTATCGCTTTACATGCTCCGAAATACGCATTTAAAAACGGTGGTGTTGCAATCAATGCACTTAAATATATTATATAAAATTCATTTGAGTTAAATTAAATCGAACCTTGATGAAACGATTGAAAAATTTCAATTCAAACCAATGAAATGTATTTTTGATCTTAATTTATGATAGACCTATGACTTCAGACTGCTTAGTATTCTCTCAGCCGGTATTGAGTATTCCCCGGTCATTGAATTTGATAAAATCGAGATTCGTCTTGTTTCTGTTTCAGCAATAATACACAAATACAGACGACAATATAAAATATGTTTCATTAACAAAATATAAAGCGTGTGTAAATAGCCCCTGAATTGAGAAAGGAAATGGACATTCGTTCCAAAGATAACATATAATTCAGACATTTCCAAATGTTTACATTTCTGAAGAGGCTAAAAAATAGACTAAAAACTTTTCTTTACGTCAGATATGATCGAATGTAATATTACAAGATGACAAAATTATAATTTAAAAAGGTACACTTATCACATCAACAATCGGTTTGGTGATGTTTAAAAATAATATGAACTGCTGTGCTGAGTAGGGAGAATACAAAATACGAATGATGATAGCCATGAATACTTACACTTCTACTTACATACTAATATTAATCACTACTATGTACTCACTCACAGTAACTACGTACTAATCATTAATGTATGAAGAACCATCTGTGCTTACAATTGTACATCCTTATTAAGCATATCTGATATAAGCACGTTTTATATCGCATTTTATATTTTAAAAAAGTAGGACAACAAAGTACCTACAATAACCTATCCTTACAACAACAAGCAAGAAGGTACGGAATGGAAAACTGCACGAAAATAATTCAGGTAGCAAAAGTATAAATAAATACAGCAGATATATATCTCCATCCATACATTATTGCGAGTTTTCACTAGTGAAACGGGGGTAAAATAAAGTATAACGCAGTGAAATATTAAATTGCGCTCGTCCATTAATTTCATTCCAGTCTCACATCACATAGTAATAAACTACAAGAGAGGAAGTTAAAAAGAGATACAAAAACTCGTATTTATACTTTACTTTCACCGTACAAGAACCTATTTACTTATTTACCTCACTATGTACATGTCATGCCATTCATTTATTCATTTCCAACATCTTGAACAAGATGAGTTCTAATACGAACCGTGAGAAGAAATTTCATTTCCACACAGGTAGACATACAACGGGGCAGGTAAACTTGCGACTCTCCAAGAATTAATCTTTCAACAAGTCATTTTTCACAGAAGAAAAATGTTGACTAATCTCCACTTCCCATCAGGAAAGAAACAAGTATTGTGTAAGATAATACGGAGCGGTTCCTGCTACTTGTTTTCATTGTGTTCAGGAGAAACAATTCAAAGTGGATTTTTACTTAATTATAATCAGCGGAAATTCTCGTTACATAACCTCAGAACAGTAATCTCCTTTAGAATAAAACATAAAGACGGCCAAAGTTCATTTCCCATTTCACTTCACGAAATAATGCAACAACAAGCACCGAGCAGAGCTAAGTAGGTATGTCTTTTTACCTTGTCGTTCAGCGAATATATTATGTGCGCTACTTTTTGTAACAGAAGAAAACTTTGCAGAGCTTTGGGCAACTGGAGTTCACTTTCCCAACAGCCCACTCAGAACATCTACCGGCGAAATGCTCGACTGCTTAGTCTAGCGAAAGTTTACACTGCATATTTTCACCCCTTTCCCCCTTTCTTTCTTATGGATAGAAGCTCCTTTTGCTCGTCTTAATTCTTTTCTTCACTTATTATGCAATATTGCTTCTAATACCGTCATCATGTTCCTTTTAAGCCAAGCCTTGAACTAAAAAATATTTCTCAAGATATTACCTATTTGTTACATTATAAAGAGGATCAAAGTTATTCGTCTTATGCAAAGGCCTCGACTACTCTGATAGCAACGATACCAGAGGCAGGAGCTAAAGGGAGTTTATTGAATAAAAAGGGCAAGATTATTCCTTTCTGCCAATTTATCATCATGTTCGTCATGGTCAAAATGATAAGCAGGAACGAATAAAACGCCAAAAAGAGTCAGAACGGTGTGGTCTCTTACACGCTAAACAGTACTGCACTAAAATACCTCTGTCGTGGTATTCGACCGTTGATCCATAATATCCGGCGGATGATTCTGACGAAAACAACATAAAGAATAAAAAAAGAGAAAGTTTTTATGTGCATAACGTTTGCATATTGTCGAGTAGCATTTCTCGCTCGTTATAACTTTCCATGAGATACTTTATTATATAAGCGTTCAAAAAATTGTACTGCAATAATGTTCGCTAAATTGGTATGGACCGTGGACGATAATCATCACCATAAAGCTGACAGAGTCATGATCATATCATGATACTATAAGGCAGGCAGACAGAGCACGGAAAAGGAGAGAAAATTCATGCGATATCGTAGTTTGGAAATTATTCATGCATTTTAGTACCTTCTCAATCTAAAATGCATGCATGATCAAATTAATATTGTGTAGATACCTACACTACCACACTTGTTATATATTACTCTATCATTAAGGATAGAGCCATGCACTAACGATAAGTAAACATACGGGCTAGACAAGAACTTTTTTTGCATGTACAGAAGGTAATATGGAATCTACACGTAGATATATACATTCTTGGTAGGGTCTTCACTCCAGCATTATCGATCGCCTTCAATTCCATACTTTCTAATGCTATATCACAGCACTCGAAAGGATTTTCCGGTTATAAAAACCGGGGAAAGGGATATACTGGGAAAGGATATAAAAATGTACTATGCGGAGTCATATGCTAGAAACGGGAACTTTCAACGAGATCGGGTATAGCTAGCAGCCACAGCCAGTAGCAATACATTTCGGTTCCATATAAGGTACTATTGTATATAATGGATGTATGCAGATATGTGCATATCTCCGCTGCTGGCTTTGGTACACACGGCACAGAGACAGAGAAATCCAAATCTGTCTTCAATTCAAACGGGAGAAAAGAAGCCTTTAGAGCTGACTCTCTCTCTCTCCCTTGTCTGCTTACACATAGCAGCATCAGCAGCAGATGAGAAGTGAGAGAAAGAATATCTACCATATAGTTTACACACGTTATAAAGTGCACACGACCAAAAAAATAGCAAAATACTGCTTACTTACTCCGGCTTTACTAATATTATTATATTATTTTTTAGACTGACTTGATAAGATATACGTGCATTACATAATATTATCCCAGTAGTAGTACATGAATGAGTGCAGTTTATAACTGGGAAAGAGACTACGGCTATTATTAAAAGTGCCACTACGATTACTGCCGTGTCACATCACATTACACACAGACGATTCCATGCGGCATTTGTTTATTTGTTGTGCTAGTGGTAGTTGGTGAATACCGTGATGTGAAAGTGTATGATGGTAAAATAGGAAGGAGGTGTTTTTTACATATTACTTGTGAAAAAATTTGTTGCTGTAATCTTGTAATGAGAATTGTTCTGATCATTATGCTGATACTGATGGTAGATTGACTTGGTATGCGTCGGCGGTAGCTATGTTGGCTATGTGGAGAAAATATTTGAGCAAGGAAAAGTGGACCTGAAATAAGGGCTAATAATAGCATTAATAATATCCATGATTTATTGTTGTGCACTATAATGAATAATCTAATTGACTAAGCCATTTACTCAATTGAAACAAGCTGAGCATCGCAATTCATAAAGTATACATTTGTAAAGTGTTAATTTTAATTGGGGAATAAAGGTGAAAGTGGTCAAAGCAATTGTGATAGTTTACCAAATAATCTTGACTCGGCATTGTAACTGCTTGTTCAACTTCAAGATTATAATCCGTAAGAAAAATTAATTGAAATAAGATTATTCGAATGAATATAATCCAGTTGTATACAAGGGTCTTCTGCGTTAGAAGAAGGTTTTAGTGCAAACTTACATTTGCACATTATTGAGAGTAATTTAAAAAGTTAAAATGAAACAAGACGGTGATTAATTGTGTGGATCTTATTGGTTGGGTGTGATTGAGTGTGCAAACTGATATCATGCTTGAGAAGATCAATTTCCGTGTGATCCATGCTACAAGTAAGTTAATTTTTTAAATAAATTATTAAGAATACGCATACATACATGCGCTATAAAACACTAGTCAATGGGTAGATTGTACTGTAAACATGCATTATAAGTTTTAAATACACATACTGCAGTGATTATAGCATTTTTGCTCATACGAATGATTGACAATGACTTATTTGAAGTGATATACATTTTCAAAAATGCAATTTAATTTTTTTCAACAATTTCAATAATTGACCTCCAATTGGATTTACTTGAATTTACGCTGTAAATTTTACACGCAAATGAACATCAACTGGCGATACATACCTTGCGTGCAAAGAGTTCTGTGTATTACGCAGCACAGCACGTAACTCAATTTAGGTAAAATAAATTGGAATTTCATGCACTTGTAACATTGGATCGACATTCTCTCTCATGGGAGAAACATATGGTGAAAGGTAGCTATTTTATAGCCATCATCCGTCTATCCAATTGCAATCCGCTGATTTTTCATACAAAACCCAACGTTCGCAAATATTAGGTTCACCTACCAAAATCTCATCGTTTTATTATTACCATATCCGTTCTCTTTTTATCCGCCGTATGCAATCCATTTTTCTAGGAAAGTGGTTGAATATCTACAATAAATCATCAAGTACTGTACACTGAAGATAATGCTATATCATTCGTAGGTGAGGATCCCGGATTCCCATCCTGCGAACTTGAACGCCATGGTCCTGGCGTTAATGGCTGGCGATCTTCCAAAGCTGCCGTATTTCCACAAGAGCTTATTCTTCAACTAGAATCCCGAGCTAGACTTGGCCACATGCAGCTACTTGCTCACCAATACATAATACGTGAGTTCAATTTCCAATCGAATTGCTTTTCTTACTTCCCACTTTCTCTCTCCACTTTCGTTATTGCATTTTGTAGAAAACCCACAAAGCAAATCCCTTTTCCACGCAAAAGTTTATCTAAACTCTGGCTAGAGCAATATGTATACACGTACTTTGTCTAGACTCAAACCTTTTTGAGAAGATGAATTTGATTTTTTTCCTTTTCTTGTGAAAAATTAATCAGCTGAAACTATTGAGTTGTACATCGGTGAATTTCTCGGCGATCAAGAATTATCTGCTTGTGGCGGAAGTACCGCCAGTGGTAATGGGACTGGTGAGCTTTCCACTTCCACATCAGCCACGAACATGTCAACTTCCTCGTACTGCAATAAAATTGATCTGGACAAGGCTCATTTCATTCTCCTTGGGCATGTCACCATGTCGCGGAATGACAGCACCGGATTCAAAGCCCGAGAACTCAAATCAATAAGTGTGGACTGCCGTACGAGCTTGGTGAAACTCCTTATCCAAAACAACTACACAAACAAGTACAACAGGAATCAGCAAGTAAGTTTAGTCATCATTTTGCTGACTCTTTTTTTGTCTCTTTGATCAGATCAACAAGATGGCTTTCTCCTTAAGTGCACGTACTTCACATCATTCGTCATGTCCTCCGGAAAATAAAACCTAAATTGCAATTGAAAGAAACTTCATGATTATGAAATGATGATGATCGAAAAATTCCATCAAATCAACGTTTTTGCCCATTTCATGTGTCAGTAATCAAAGATGAAGAAACAAATGGCGTTCTTATTTCCTGTTGAACCCAATAAAATTGAACAAGAAAAGAAGGCAAAAAACAAACTTACTTTTCTATCCACACATTGTTTTGTCACTCTATACCCCGTTCACTTATTTGTTCCAGTAAATTCCATAAAAGTATATTGTGCCCTTGGGACGGTGAGGGAGAACGTAAGTAAGGAAAAATACATAAAACAGAGGTCCTAAGCCAAAAGTAAAGTTTATATTAGGTGAAGCATGCGACATGCACATTCAAGTAGGCAATCTTGGTAGTATCCACGTACATCAAGAATACTTTACCCAACAATGTTGTAGAAAAATTTCTTTCTCTTGGAATCCTTTATCCTGTCCCTGTGGGACACATTTTTTCCCTGGACGATGTACATGATGATGCTATATGTGTGCAGGTACGTATTACTTGCTTACTTAATTTTTTTCTTTCGCCCATTTAAGGTGGCACTCGTCGCCATAAATCTTTTGGGAGAGAAACTTGAGGAGGACGATGAGATGACAAAGTCCTCCTCACAAATCACATTTGAGGAGATGAGCCAAACAGAGCAGAGGGACAAAAGTTTGTTTTCCCCGTATGAAGATCTCGCTTTCACCATGTATGTTGACCTAGAGGTACAAGATCTCATCAGGAAAATGGATCACAAAAAGCAAGAGGCTGTTCTTGGTAAGCGATGATAATCAAGCTAAAATAATAGTCAGAATGCAACAATATGCTGTTTCAAATGGAGCATACATATACATTTCCAATGATTGACGATTTGTATGTCCCTTTTATAATATATATGGTAAACGAGAACTTTACTTTTCATGCACCGGGTCAACTGGACTAATATTATCATGATAAAGGTCCCAATGTATACTATGGACCCATATCCATGTCGGTATATATAATGTACTTTAGGAAATAAAAAATGAGAGTAGTTTTATTTTTACGATAGGATGAAACTTTCCTATCATTATCATCAGCATCATCATCACAATTGCCATTCAAATGTTATGGCACTTTGCATATGCTGCCATTTTCCTAGTATGATCTCTTCTCCAGCAGAACACAATACAAATATAGTCTACATGTATGGGACAAAAAGAAAGAACACATTCACATGACACAAAATACCTCAACGCAAACCACTTGAGTACCTAGGCAGTCTAGTTGAGTTTCAATTTTATTACGATACTTTAGCCCAAACTTGCTTTTCTCCCGTATCATTTGACTGCACTCTAGTTTTTTAGTGTGTGGGTCGAGTTTGTATGCAAAATAATGTTGTTTGATGTCGCTTCATTTGAGAATACTTTTATACAAATGGTAACGCAGTAAGTGTATCCCTCTTTGGCGAAGAAAGAATAGGCATTTTAATTTGATTTATGGGTTTGGCATATTTCATGCTATTAGTCGCTGACTTTATATGCGTTGGCGTGTACTCCGTTGTTTTTGTTGACTTTTATTTGACAAGATACTTATATGACAGTTGAGATGGAGAGTGAGAGAGCAGAAAAGCAAATTCCGGCCTTTTCTCTGTACCTTGTTAGCATCCTATTTATTTTCGAGAGATGAGCAGAAAAAAATAATAAAAAAACAGACAAAAGGAATAGCTTGTTTAGCTTCTTTTATTACAACGATGTGGGCCGCACCAAAAATATTTATAGGTAAAAACATTTTAGTAGCATGATCGTTTTTCCTCCTCTTGAAAGTAAGAAAAGAAGCAGACACAATGAAAAAGATAGATAGGATGTGGGATACGGTTACATAGGAAGAGCAAACCACAAAGCAGCATAAGTAGTGGAGAAAGCCGTAACTTGCATTTTAGTTAGCTTTTGTCATTTATTATCTTCCTTCGCGAGCACCACCGGGCAAACCATATCATTTCACATGTTCATACACATTTATAGTACAAATAGAGAGATGAGAAGTGAATAAAAATTTGTATTTTAGCGATGCTGCTGCTGTATTTGCGGGATGTTTTAGTACAAAAACATAAAACTTTAGTTTCAGGAGAGGTATGGTAGGGAAGCAAATAATTTTAACGTCTAATGTATGTACTGATAAGAAGTACGTACGTGTGAGTTAAACGAGAACGTGCTCACTTAGCGAAGTTTCCTCTTTTCTCCATTCCTTGCTTTTCTTTTCAAGAAAAAAAGGAAAAGTGAGACACAATTGAAACAAAAACAAAATAATTTAATAGGTTAGGGCATTTCCTTTTTCATACAAACAAAACCGATACAGCAGAGTTGCCTTGTTCTACTCTCCACCAGCACCATTTCAGCAATACCAACACATATTCTCTACAAAGAATCTATTCATCAACCAAGAGTAGCTACCTAACTTAACTTCCTGTTTTCCTGCTCCGCCACCACATTCTCTTTCTCATGTCTTGCACTTCAAATCAATTTCCTAAAGTGTCCATGAATGGTATTATTTCTCTTTTACCCTCCCACTACTACTTTATCGTCATTTCTGCTCACTTGCATTATTCGTCTCTACTCTCCTTCTTTCGATATATATCCTCGGGATGGATAATCATGATTGTTCTTTTCTCTTTCTTTCTCTTAAGACGAGCGTTTCGATTACGCCAGCAAACTCAAGTCCTCCATCGAACACCTTCGCAAAGCCGGAGAACTTTTAGCAAAGTACCAACTGGAGAAACAGATTGCCGCAAGTCGAGAGGATTTTCAAAGGGCGAAAGAGAAAAAGACTCAGATGGACACCTATCGTGATAATCTATACAAGACGTTGCGAGTTAAGCAACTGCTTGAACCTAATGGGGTAAAAATTGAATTATGCTGTATCCATTATGTAGTATAGTAATAAGACTTATTAAGTTGTGAAGAGAAAGAAGTCGTGAAAAAAGGAAGACTGCGTTCCTGTAAAACGTAGAAAATACAAGTAGTTTACAATACTGATTTTCTCTATTAGTAGAAGATGGGAAAGGAATGCTTTGAGGGAATGATGGACCCAAAAGAAAGAACGTTGGCATGTAGAAAGTGTGACAATGAATAAGTGTCCGGGTGAATGAATGAAAGAAAAAGGAGAAGAAATGGAGTTGTCTCCTTTTGTAAGAAAGTTTTCCTATAAAAATGTCTTCTTTCTTTTCCCCTTTTTCTCTCTTTTTGTCATCGAGTGTCTTCTCTCCTACTTTCAATTTGGGTTTCCCCACTTAACTTTTATATACAATGAGATTCCCTTTCTTTATATATATTATATGCTTACCTATACATTACTCATTCACACAGCGAGTTCCTGAGAATGACGAGCCTGGGAAAGTGTTAGGAATCTCTGGCATGACACGGTCTGTCACGGAGTTGTCACTTCCTCCGACAACTTCATCCGCAGCATCTACTCCTGGTATGTGTAAACACGATATTGGTATACAATTGTGTCCGTACCTACACATAGTTTTTGAAATAAAAACTTGTAATAACAAGATGGCATTTCCGCTGACAGTCATTTACTCATTATGCTCTCATCTTACTCTACAAACAATATCTAACGAGACTTAATGAAATGACACACAAGTACAACAATTTTGACAGCAAACCCCGACAACATGTAGTCGTTATATTTTTCTCGCGTTCACTCACTCCTGAAACATGCCTGTCTGACTGAACAAGCTCACTATATATTTCTCTCTGCTTTTTGGTTTGGACTTATGCCAGCAGAAAGTACAACCAGTGAAAGGTTCTCCTCTCGGCTCACAACGCCAGACAATGAGAAAAAGGAGTCGGGATACTACAGCAATGAAGAGCCAAAGTTCCCTCCTCCATTATTTATCAAGTAAGTAAAGATAGCTGAAAATATATAGCCAGCAAAAAAGTTGTAGACTACAACTTGTAGTTATTTTTTGTGTCCTATGCTTTCTTTCTTGAAACTTAATCTGCTTTGTAGTTATAGTATGTTGGTGACATTTTCGATTCTGACGCACTTCTATATAGATGCAAGTATGCACATATTCACACATTCGCCTTTTATCTCTTATCTATTAAGTAAATTAATCCGTTAATTGAATCATCATTTTATTTTGTAGCCACTTTGCAGTCTTTGCAAACTTGATCCCTCCTACAAAAAATAAGTGTTTGTGTTGAGCAAACAATCCAACTGACTAGGATTGACTAACTAAAATAATTTCGCAGTTATCTTTACCACTGCTTTTCTTTATGGTGAAAACATTTTCTTAATAGTCTTTTCACAACAGGCGAGAGAAAGTCTAGATAATAGTCCAGACATTCTTCTTTTCCGTGTCAGGAAAGTTACAGGGGACAAAAACACTTTTAAACGGGTATTTCTTGTTCGTTTTTCACAAAAAATATAATAATAATAATCAGTTTGGAGAAAGAAAAGGAAATAAAACTGCCAAATGGCAAAGAGCCAGGCATAAAATAGGTCACACAAAGTAGTACGTCATATAGCATGCCATTTACCTTTTCATTTTTAAAAGTGAATTTACTTACTAAAATGAGCCTCAGGCTTGCATACACTTTGCCCTATCCCATACTTCATACTGTTTCCTCTCTCATCGAATCGTAAATGACTGTTACTGTCCTCTGTCCTTCCTGTTCACTTATGATAATAATGTAGAAAAATGTAATAATAGAAACTTCAACAAGGAAAAGGCATAAAGGCGAAAGCAGGCAACCACTACTTGCGACCATTATGTGCTACACTTTACTTTCACATTCAACATTTTGCTAAAGACACCACACAGAGATTTATCACATGAATGGAGACAATGCTATAAAGCCATCTACTGAAGCAAACATGTATTTTTCTTTATTTTGGGCACTGAAGGGACAGTAAAAATGTTCACAGTTCTTGAACCGAGATGAAAAGCGTTGTGTTGTAGGAATGTATTCTGAAAACATGCTGTCATATATCATCATGCGAATGTGAATGACTTATGGAGTCGAGAAGTGAACCCATATAAATTGGCACTAGAAATACTTTAGCTTTCTGTTTAAAATTCAATTTCGTTCTCATTCTCCATTGTGCGGTCTTTCGCGAGGAAAGGATGTAAAATGAGCAAATATTAATCATCATTTTTTTTTCAGGAAAAGACGACCCGTCACTAGCGTGGAAAGGCTTAAGGACACCAAAGAGGACTCTTCTTACACAACGACGACAACAAATGCCACCAGCGGCTCTACTCCGTGTGCCGGTTGTGTGAGGTGAGCTTTGGACATTTTTACGTTTCCCTTTTGCTTTTCACAACAATGTTGAAAATGCACAAATCGACAGTTGAATCGGACCGATTATAGTTACAATATTATGGTATGAGAATAGGGATATTTATATAACAACAGGATTCTCTGTGGTATGTGTACATGGAGAGCTAAAATTTAGTTTGCTTTAATCACATGAGTTTATTCTCCAATTAAAATGTCGAGCTAGGCTTGGCCTTATGCAGCTTATTGCTCAGAACTACATAATACACGAGTTTAAATCTCGAATTGAATACAACTTTCTTACTTTACACCTACTCCCAACTTTAGACCTTCCAATATGTCGGAAAGGGCGAGAAGATATGCGGCACTACCCATTCAAGTTTTCGGGGATGGACTGGTTCGTTGAAAATATCGTGTTAAAATTAGATAATTATGTTTCTCTAATTGTGGTGGGACGTGTTAAAGGGGGCAATACTATAATGACAATACTTATATATGAATATAAATACTGATATATTTCTCGTAACATTGTATTTTCTCCAACATCAACTTTCTGTGGCGATTGATCACGACATGGACATCTTGTAGGTGGAGAAGATGTTTTCCAAAAACTTTGCCGTCAAAGAGGATGGTCTCCGATGTCTTCAGAAAACTTTATCTGACTACAAGCGTGGCGACAAAAGCAGTAAGCCATTTCCACTGTAACAAAGTAGACCACTTCGTGTGTTGTGTAGTAATAGGAAAGCCATAATAGAAACTAATTTGAAAAGTTTAATATTGCATTGCCGTCATCGTAATGATGACCATGATCACGTTCACAATAAGCACATTACGTTAAGAGATCATCATTATATTTGAAGGCAAGACCAAAAGGCACCATAATCTGTATATGGCTATTTATTACAATACCACGGGTAGCGAAATGGTCTACTAGTCTATTATCGTCCCGATATGAAAAGGTTACAAGGATATTTTCGAGAAAACAGCTAAACAACTTTTTATTATTTTATTATAAAATTTCATTAAAAGAAACGGATCCTCCGTCGAAAATCTTTCGCGCTGCGAGTCTCCTCCTGCAGAGAACAATCAAGGATACAATCTTTAGTGTTTTCAATTTAACCATACTCACTTTAATATATCTCATGGACGATTTTGCGAGAAAGCATAGGTAAGTGAACTTAACAGTTTTCAGATAAACGAGTTTCCGTAATGCCAGACAATTACAAAAAATATAACTTTTGCTTTTTTCATTAGTGAAACTTTTACTTTTTTCTTGTGCCCAAATGTTTCAGGTTACCAGCCTCAGAACTTAGTCAAGGCTTGGAAAGAATTTTACCTGAGCTATTATCGAAATCTGGTGATACTGCACTTGGCAAAAACAAGGTGGCTACAGAGTGCATCTTGAAGTTGCAAAGTTGTCAGCATATTAGGTCTGCTCCATGATTATAAACAGAACTTTTATGTGACTTGGTCGCAAATTGTTCCAGGCAAAAGTGGTTGCTTGTGAAAGTTTTAATGAATATGCTAACTATTATTATCCTAATTTGTAGAAGTTTACATGTGATATCTACCAGTCTTACGAAGCCATTTGATATTCCTGTTCATCCACGGTTGGCACAGAGCAAGGCGGAAATGGTCGAGGAACTGTTGAATACATACGGTTTATCCTCCGAGAAACATAGGTAGATTACATAACAATGTCGTTTATTGGGGATTTGTGAGATTTTACAAAAGTTGTCCCAAGATTATTATTCTACATACAGCTTGTAACTCTAATTATCACGATAATTGCAATTCCAGCGGTCTAACAGCCAGAGATTTCGTTGAGTTTGGGGTCTCAGCGTTGAATCAACCGTCCGAATCTGTCCGAAGGGTCGCTGAAAGGATTATAGTGGCCTTATATCACACTCACCCAAAGTTGGTCAGACAAAATCTTCCATTGGAGGAGGATATCTCGCCAAAAAACGTGCAGTATAGACAACTATTTCAGCAGTTTGACAAGATTGATAAAGAGGTACAGGTACTTATATCGAACTTAACGGACCAAATTGAATTTTAAAGATATTCTTAAACATTAAATGGCCTTATTACTATTATTATTATTAAATTTGTGTAAAATGTTTTAATTGTGTAGAGAAAAGATGGCGCAGTGAGCATGCATTCAATCATCAAGGAAAGCAAGTCTTCACATCCGATGACATCTAGTGTGTACATTCCAAAAATTTAAAAATCAGAATCATTCAGATATTTTAACTACTACTATGCTATTACAATGATGAGAGATTACGAAAATTATGGTCACAAATATTATACTATACGAAAACTGTCAGTCGTTCACATTTCATGTTCAGAACTTTCCAGTTTTAAACTGCATAGAAATGCAATGAAAATATCATTAAAACGTTTATTTCATTTAATTCCTTAACTCTACAATCAGATTAAAAAAGAAAGCTACAACAATTAAAAATAAGAAACAAATATCATTTTACCACTCTACATCACCATCAGCATGAATTAAAGACAAGCACAAAATCAGAATCAAGCTACACACTAATAAAAACATCATCCATCAGCATTTCAACGGTAGAACTCTCTCAGTGTCTAATTATAGAAACAAAATTCACCAGTAATCAAATCATGTACCAAAACAGAATGTACCAACAATAACTATTTTGTGCCTGGCTTATTGCACACACGCACACACCAACCAGAAATGATTCACAAATCACCATCTACTACAAAGTTCCATTTTCAAGATACGTCATTTCTGCAATAATTATATGGTTGCTTAATATGTACTAGTCAATTTTGAAACTTTCCTTCCAAAATAACCTTAATAACCATCGAATAATAAAATGAGCTACGTAATTACAATTTATTAGTTAGTCCACTTATTATTTTGTTCGTTAGAATTTTTACATTTGTTATATTAATATACTAACAGAAAATGAGAAAAGATACTTGTTGTTGAGACTCGATCTTTGGTTGAGATTAAAACTTTTATTCACAGAAAAATAAAATAAATGTATCAACATTTTGTACTTACACATATTATTGTAGCGCCGGCAGTCTGCGGTTATAATTTTTCAGAACTGATAATTTAATAAAAATCATTAAAAAATATTTAAAAAATCAAATTTTTGGCACTTATTCATTCAGCATAATTGTATTTTGCAGTTATGACTGACTGCCTCATTTTTTATCATTATGATTGGCATAATGGACGAATAATAAGTTTATTAAAGCTGCAGCTAGCATCTATCCAACCATCGTTCCCGTAACTTAAATAAAGGCAGTTATTTTTTCGGCTCTTCGATGGGAACCCATGTGTCCACCGTTGAAATTTGAAATTGTCTCCTGTTCGTAACCATTTCCAATGACCCTCATGAAAAAAATCTGTTCCAGCAAGCCAGAAAAATCGATCTGGAGAAAAAGTAGAAATATAAAAATTTGATGAGCCCAAACGCAGTATCATGATCATGACACGAATAAGAAAAGAAAATCAAATACATACGAGGCAATTTTCCCAAATAATTTCGAACTACTCTATGCTCAGATAGATTTTCAATGGAAGCCGGCTGCAGACCCAATTCGTGGCAAAAATCCAATGCTTCAGCCCATGTTAGACCCTGGTCATGAAATAATTTTGAGTTGCACAAGAACATGTTACGTGTTCACTTGACATTGACTTCATTTTGAAAAGAAAAATGCAAAAAATATCAAAATATGCACCATCACTTGCCAATTTGTCTGGATCCGTATAAAATGACTTGTTTCCCGCTGAGCCAATAAGTGTAAGTCCTTGAGGGAGGCTGGCCTTTACTGCAAGACTCTGCAGTATGGAGCCATCTCGAGTGCTGTTATTTGCATAACGAGTGGAAGTAATCCTTAACAGCCTACTTTTCAAACTATGGCATTCTTGGGAAGAAGAAAAAGAACCATAACTTTTTTCAATTTTCAAAATTAAACAAAGTCACATTTTTCTGCTTGAATTCAAGATTATTTTCCATTGGCACAAGTACAAATGTCGAAAACCATACCGTGCCCGTGCTCGAATGATGAAATGATTAAAACAAAGAGAACAGGAAATGGCCGCATTTTGGCTGCACGCACCATGCATTTTTTCAATGCGAGAAAAATTGTCACTCACAAATATTCACTGACAAAACCAACCCTATCAGACCTACGAAAATCCAACAATACAATCTCCTTTAGATATTCCTCTGATTAGACCTCATTGGACTTTTTTTGCATGTGGTGGAATCGTGCAATAATCTCACTTCTCCAGGTACATAAAGATAGAAATGGAATTTTTAACAAAAAATCGACTTGATTTGACTATAGCCAGAGCCCGTAAGAAGGGTGGTGCTCGTAAATGACTTCAGTAATTTGCGTGAATTACCCTTATCCTGTATTGTTGATTTTTATGAGCACCGCCCTGAACTGTTAGTGCGTATTGCTATTGCAGATATATCACTGGACTGTCCAATCCCAATTGAAGTTTATTGCAGAGTTCGACTTGCGAGCGCGTCTACTAGCATCTATGCTGCTGACATCACTGCTTGAAGCAAGAAACAAGTATCCAGTTGGAGTAATTAATTTTATTGATCTCTTGTTGCACAATAAAGGTGCTGACATGAGCAAATCTTCAGCAATATACTAAATCACACTTGGGTTGGGATTGAACTACACTATAAATTAAGGATACAATGTTTAGAACAAAAAAGCCTGATTTGAGGCAATTCACAAAAATGTACATTCTTGCATTATTTATCAGTCCGGAACATCTTGTTTGTACCTAACTGAAGGTGGACAAGAGATACATACATACATACTTCTTGGTAAAATAAATCTGCACATTTTATGGTAGTTTGAGGTGGTGAGCTATAATACTTCTTGATGAACAAAATTAAGCGTAAGCTGTTCTTATCCATCACCAAAGATAGCATACCATTGCATACGTTTTGGATGAAAAATAATTTGCTAACCATAGGTATATATGAACCGAGTAGCTTTTAAAACAAGAATCAATAAATTGGTAATGCCCAAGGAACTTGCGTATATACTATTCATCTTCTTAAACTATATGCCATCATAAATATGTACTATATATTTTAACATATTTTGTAGTAGCCACCGTTTTGTCCTTCTTGGATCTTAGACCAACTATATCATAAACAATTCCGTCGATTTTTGTATGTTTCACGCAAAAGTCAAGTCTATGTGTAGAATCAGTCCCATCGGCTCATCTTCAAATCTTTATTGCATCCCCGGATGGACATGTACACACGTAGTTGTGGTTCTTGATATTATTTATGCATAATACAACTAATGACTAATAGAATTATCTTTTTGTTCGAGCTGCTTAGAGAAGATGACCTTGGGAGCTAGTCATGCATGAAGAATATTGACCAAAATGATCCATCATCTCTGGCGACTAAAAATTTAACTTTAAAAGACAAATTCTTTACAAAAAACTTGTAAATAAATTCGCGTGTGAAGTGTAACTGTCCTAAAATTCAATAATCTTCGTAAGGCTCATACTGTTTACCACGCAAGATGCTTATCACTTAAAAATGACATGCGACAACCTTTTCTTTTGACTTTAATGATCCTGATGATTATTTACCGCTATAATTGCAATTGTAAATTAAATGCTTTGGGAAGGTTACAGGCTGTGCCTTATCGTAATTTATATTTACTTCCTCGATAAACGTACATTTCATTGCATACATATTATAGGCAATCAAATATATTATATTATACACTGCACTGTACATATAAACACTTTTACAGAATTTGGTGTCCGTTTTGTTACTTGATAGGTCATCATGTTCAATACCATAATGGCATTATTATTTACAGCTAATTGCAAATAATTAACAAATGGGCGCTTCAAAGAAAATCCGTGGTATTTTACCCTACGCTAGCTCTCGCCTTACTAACAATTTTAAAAGACCTTGTTCTATTAAAAGATCAATAATGCATCAAATCGAGATCTAGTATGTATTAGGGATGCCTCTATGTAAACAATACTGATTAATACAAAACTGACTAAAAGATTGATTGTGTATAAACTCGCCTAAAGAATAGTGAAATGAGTCTCACGAAGTTTACCATCGTCCATCGTAGTTTCATTCACACCACAAACGATTTCAGATTTCATGACATGATTTGTGTAGAATATCCACATATTCTAATCTAAAATATTCTAATATTTCAATTAGTTCTAATCAAGTTAATTCAGAAGTCTGTTCTTATCTCGATGTCTTTGTCGTCAGTCAGTCGCACAGTCAATTCTCAGTAATTCTGTAAACTGATAACGTATTACTTATGTACATCAAACATGTATGTATAATGTCACCTAAACTCTCTGTCCTCTTCCTGATTCTCATCAGACCAACTTTACTTCTTGCTCAGGCAACTTCTAATAAACCTTGTACTAACTATTGGCAAAGCACTCACTCGTAGCAAGCTCCACTCACATTATTCCTTACACTACTCGGTCATCATATACTACATTTGGCGACGAGTGTGTTTTCGCTACGCTCATCTCCAGCAGCCCCAAGTTCGACTGGCCACGAGGTGATCATTTACTTTACACGTTTCACACCGCCCCAAATCATATTTGGCTGTGAAAGTACTGTACAAGACAAAACCGTGCTCCTGAACATTTCTCTTCAGAAATTAGCCGTTCTTCATGCATAGTGACAGCGAAGCCGATTCTTCCAAATCACGAAGAAACTCTTCTTCACAAACCGCTCCTCGAGCACCGAAAAAACCCGCAACAACAATGGGAACAGTCGGTTTTCTACAGCAGTTTGATCCATCGAAAGATGATTTTTCCGTGTGGGAGGTCTCTTTCAACTCTTTCTTAAGAGCAAATAAACTGGACAAAACAGTCCAAACCGCCCAATGTCAAGGTGTTTTGCTGTCTTCAATCGGTCTTCAATCCTGCGCTCTTCTTCAAAGTTTGGTGGCTCCCGACGACATTTACAAGAAAACACCAAGTGAACTTCTTACGGTGCTCCGTGACCACTACAAACCTGCCCCGAAAGCACTATCTGAACGCTTCAAGTTCATGTGCCGGAAGCAGAAGCAAGGCGAAACAGCTCCTCAGTTCCTAGCAGCTCTACGGGAAATTGCAGTTTATTGCAAATTCGAATTCGACCTAGACTCTCGCCTTCGTGACCAATTCATATTTGGTCTCTCCAATGAAGCAGTGCAGCGGGCCATCTTCAGCAAGTCTGACGACGTGAAGCTGGAAAAGGTCCTTCAAATCGCCGTTGCAGCCGAATCCGCCGAAGCCAGCACAGCGCTCGTGCGTCGCAGCAACGCCCCCTCATCCGTCACTACTGAGCCAATACACAAGATGTCCAAGTTCCGGTCCAAACAAAACAAGCACTTCTACAAAACAATACGGATAAAAAGAATCATTCTCAACAACAGCAGAATCAGCCTGTTCAGCATTCTTCAAAATCTCAAGACTCCAACAGTCCTCGAAAAAGTTGTGGAAATTGTGGCTCTTTCGAGCATACCTACTGGAAAAACTGTCCTCACAGGGACGTTGTCTGTTCTTCTTGCGGCAAGAAGGGTCATTTTTCTCAGCTCTGCAGATCCAAAGGCCAGAACTCTTCCCAGAAGTCAACAAAAAATACCAACGCTCTACAAGTGGATGGCTATACCACAAACACCATAATATGTCAGGTAAATGGCAACAAAAATGAAGAAAAAATCATGCTTGACATTTTGGTTCATGGTGCTCCAATGAAGATGGAATTAGACACTGGCTGCCAAGCTAGTTGTCTCGCAGAAGATGATTGGAAAATCATGGGATCCCCTCCCCTCCAACCTTCTCATCACGTCTTTCGAACATTTACGGGAGAAATTTTTCATCCCCTCGGCGCTCTCAAGACATCCATCTCTTACAACAATCAGTCAACAGCAGTGACCATTCCGGTCGTCAAAGGCACTTCGCTTTTCGGCAGGGACCTGCTACGAAAAATAAAAATCAATTGGAACTTTATGCAAACTCAACTAAACATCGTCAATGTAAGTAAAGAAAGTATTAAAACCTTACTTGATGAATTTCATGACGTTTTCAAAGCTCCAACTGCACATGACCGCATCAAGAATTTTCAAGCGCGACTCATCCTGAAAGATGAAGCCAAACCGAAATTCCTGAAGGCACGCACCATTCCATACGCCGTACGCGCCAAGGTCGACACAGAACTCGATCTTATGGAGAAAACGGGCGTGCTCACCAAAATTGAACACAGCGAATGGGCGTCACCGCTCGTCGTTGTCCCTAAACCAGACGGTCGTGTACGCATCACCGGTGACTTTAAAGACACCGTTAACTCTCAACTAAATGTCACGCAATACCCCATTGCTGTTCCAGATGACATCTTCACCACGATCTCTGGAGGAAACACGTTTAGTAAGCTTGATGGCACCAACGCTTACCACCAGATGGAGGTTGTTCCGGACTGCCGCAAGTATCTCGTCATCAACACTCATCGTGGCTTATATCAGTACAACGTACTGCCACAAGGTATCGCCTCATCCCCAGCTATCTTTCAAGAATTTGCTGACACCATGCTCCGTGGTATAGAGATGACAGCCGCCTACATTGATGACATCACTACAACCGGTAAAACCGACAGTGAACATTTCTCAACATTGCGTAAGATTTTCGAACGGATGCGAAAATATA
The DNA here is from genome assembly GCA_004115045.4 of Sinella curviseta. Classification (NCBI taxonomy): domain Eukaryota; kingdom Metazoa; phylum Arthropoda; class Collembola; order Entomobryomorpha; family Entomobryidae; genus Sinella; species Sinella curviseta. Next base: position 52,483,170 of record CM023201.3, read on the forward strand.
ACTTTAAATTTTCCATGAACAAATGTGCATTCTTACGCGACAGTGTTGTTTTTCTTGGCCATACAATCTCAAAAGACGGGATTGCCACCACATCTAAAAAAGTGCAAGACATAGTTAACTTACGTGTACCACAAAACGTGTCTGAATTAAAATCATTCTTTGGCTTAACTAACTTTTACATGAAATTTTTGCCAAATTTGTCTACTATACTAGCTCCAATGTACAAATTGACGCAGAACAACGTTCCCTGGCACTGGTCTCGTAAATGTCAAGACGGATTCGATGAAGTAAAAAAGAAGCTCATCTCCGCCCCCATCCTTGCTCACTTTGATCCAGCTCTTCAACTTGGCTTATCAGCTGACGCTAGCTCTACAGGAGTTGGTTGCATTTTGTTTCACGTCTATCCTGATGGATCCGAGCGTCCCATTTCCTACGCCTCCAAACTCCTCAGTGACACGGAACAACGCTACAGCCAAATCGAAAAAGAAGGTTACGCTATCGTATTTGGTTTGAATAAATATTACAAATATTTATGTGGAAGAAATTTTTTGCTTATCACTGATCATAAACCTCTGCTCACCATATTTGGTCCAAAGTCGCAGCTTCCCCCATACGTAGCCACCCGACTCCATCACTGGATGCTGTACCTCTCACAATTCCAATACGACGTACGGTACCGAAAATCTGCTGACCACGGCAACGCTGACGCTCTTTCTCGGTTGTCTTCCAACCCAGCAACAACTGAAGCACATGAAGCCGATCTCGTTGTCAACCAGCTCATCACAGAAACAGTGGAACTCCTCCCACTCACCGCTTCCAAAATAAGACAAGCTACATGCCGCGATCCAGTTCTCTCACGTGTACAACAGCTTGTTCTTTACGGATGGCCAGCAACTCAAGAAGATAAGACTCTTCAGCCTTTCTTCTCTCGCCGGGATGAACTCTCAGTGGCTCAAGGCGTCCTCACCTGGGGATTACGAGTCATCATCCCTTCCAAATTTCAGCAGCAAATCCTCAAGCAACTCCATGAATCCCATTTTGGTGTTGTGAAGATGAAGGCGCTTGCCAGACAACACGTTTGGTGGCCAAACATTGATTCTGACATTGAGCTCCTGTGCAAACAATGCACTCATTGCCAAGAACATCGACCCAATCCTGCAAGTGCTCCCCTTCATCCATGGCAATTCCCCGAAAAAGCCTTCCAGAGGATTCACATTGACCTGGCTGGTCCCGTCCACAAACGAATGTGGTTAATACTCGTTGACGCCCACAGCAAATGGCCCGAAGTATGTAACCTCAACAGCAACACTACCTCCTCCGCTGTCATTCAGAAACTAGTGGAAATTTTTGCGCGTTTCGGTCTTCCCAATCAACTTGTGTCCGACAACGGCCCGCAATTTACCTCAGATGAATTCCAACAATTTTGTAAAAATAATAAAATTAATCACATTTTATGCTCGCCCTATCACCCTAGGTCAAACGGTGAAGCCGAAAGATTCGTTCGAACTTTCAAAAATGCCATGCGTGCCGATGACTTGCCAGTGGATTCATGCCTGCAGCGTTTCCTGTTCAACTACCGCTCAGCCCCGCACTCCACTACTGGCGTTTCTCCAGCCGAACTACTCCAAACCCGCAAGCTCCGCACTCTACTTGACCTTGTCCACCCTAACGTAGATGACAACGTGCAACAAGCACAAACAAATCAAGAAAAAGTCTACAACAAACGAGTTAAAATGCGCTCATTTTCTCCAGATGATCCTGTTTGGGTGCAGTCACACGCTCGTGGGGAGGAAAAATGGTCCCTTGGAAAGATACTACAACAGCTTGGTCCAATTTCGTATCTCGTCCAATTTGGAGAGAAGTCCATCCGTCGTCATGTCGACCACATTCGTCATGCCACCTCTTCTTCTCCACCATCATCATCATCGACTTCTGCCGCTCCGCCACCGGACGCCGCTCTTCCAGCTCATTAGTTTTAGTTAGCTTTTCTCAAATTACACAAAACTATGTATTCAGCTAGGAGGAAGGAAAATGTAGAATATCCACATATTCTAATCTAAAATATTCTAATATTTCAATTAGTTCTAATCAAGTTAATTCAGAAGTCTGTTCTTATCTCGATGTCTTTGTCGTCAGTCAGTCGCACAGTCAATTCTCAGTAATTCTGTAAACTGATAACGTATTACTTATGTACATCAAACATGTATGTATAATGTCACCTAAACTCTCTGTCCTCTTCCTGATTCTCATCAGACCAACTTTACTTCTTGCTCAGGCAACTTCTAATAAACCTTGTACTAACTATTGGCAAAGCACTCACTCGTAGCAAGCTCCACTCACATTATTCCTTACACTACTCGGTCATCATATACTACAATTTGCACATGATAAGATAATAATGTAATGCCTTTTGGAATATCTAGTTGAAAGAGCAGTGTAAATTACTGGATTGGTCATACCAAGAAAATTGGTGCTTATAAAATATAAAACAAATACGGTAAAGAGTACATTCACCATTGTAGTGGGTAATTAATTTCCATAAATGCTGCTTAGAGTAAGCAAAGCAGTTTTGCAGTAAAACATTATAATATGACGGATATGTTTTTAACCTATTGGGTATATTGAGTACATACATACAACATACACGCCAAGCAATAATGGGTAAATGTGTATCATGTTAGTATATTCCTAAACTTTGGAGTGAGCAACAAAGATTGCGTGTTTCAAGTTTCGGTGTCTAGACCCCTAGACAAGCCTTTTGCTTGAGCTGTTTGTTGTACACTGAAGCTGCGAAACTGAATGAATGATTTTTCTGCGATAGAACTGTTGTGATATGAGAAAATATGATGGTTTCATGGTGACACAAGGCACAACAAACAATAATTTTGTTCAGGTGAGGGGGATGTGTAGCACCTTATTACCTTCTTGTCCGCATGCAAATCAAATGAGCAAAATGAAAACAGTGATACTTGAACTTATCATGAGCTTAATGGACAAACACTAACCAAATAATTCCACGCTTGTTAAATATTGTTTCAATTCATTGTTTCTTGTATTTATTGACAATAAACAGAAAATTCAGCATCATCATGATTACGACTTTGTGTGTCTTATCGGGCACATAGTATGCTATAGAAGTAGTTTGCAGGTTTTCTAGAAAAGGTTTTTTTTGTGAAGTGAAGTTCAGCCAAGTGTTTATAGCATTTAATTGAAATTGGACATGGTAAATAGAGATGAACCAGGCAGAGGGGCAAGCTGCAATCCCACAAAAGGAGGATCCACTTCCTGAAAAGCCACTCGAGTTGGATACCACTTCCAACGGTAATGAAAGTATTTTGAATCGCCCGAAGAAGAAAAAACCTTCCAAATTAATATCGCTTTTCACAAAGCCATCCACACGCCGAAGTCGGTCTGATGAACCTGTAGCACCTATAGGTGATCTAAATGGTGCTAAAGAAGCTGCTGGAAAAGGAGATAACCGCAATCCGCTAAAAATACCAGCACCGTTTCTCCCAGAATATCCAAGTCCGGCGGTAGTCGTTCGTGAGCCGTCATCAGAACGAGAAGTAACAACACGTAACTTGGGTCCAACAACTAGTACAAATGTTTCCAGACAAGAAACTGTTCGAGTGGAGATTCACAATGCCGACCCCCCAGAACAACATCGTGAACCCGTGCACTTTGAGGACAATAAATCCCGATCGCGAGAAAGAAGAAAAGAGGTTACCATTTGTGAGTCACAGGAGAAAATTTCGTCTCCTCAACCCCAACAATTCCCCCAGTCAAGTTGGAGAAACTCTAAACGAAATGGTGGTAGTTCGACGAGAAAAGGTGGTCAGATAGAAAAGCCAACGAAACATGATCCACGCACCATGAAAAAGAAGTACAAGCATCTGCTCTCGTTAGTTGACGAACTCACAGAGCACTGCGAATTTTACAAAAATGCACTAAGGCACAAAGAAAGTAAGTTTTGCAGGTATTAATACCCCTAGATAAGCGGACTTCATTTCTTTTGGGGAAACTTATCTGACAATGTGGAATTTATGCCTTTATCTGTTCTATCAGGCAATCAGGATGCTGAAAAGATTAGACATCGCAAGGAAACTGAAGCGTTAAACCTGCAAATTTTTAAGCTGGGCCAGGAAGCTAATGCGTGGAAGGAGGAATGCCAGAAAATGGAAAATAAAAGCACGGCTTTAATGAAAGTGAAGAATTTAACCCAGGAAAACAGTGATTTGTATGCCGACATAGAGGTGCACAAATCTGTAATTATACGGCTGAACAAGGAATTAGCATATTACCAAGATAAGCTGCGCGTAAAGTTCAAAGATACACCAGAAAATATTCCTGTATACTCCAGCGGAACGGATACTGAAGATGGTGGCGGCGACTCAACTTTTCCAGAGGATGGAGAATGGTTACAACATCCGAGAAAGGCCTTACTTCCTTTACTGATAGCGTATGATGAGGTCATTGCTGAAAAAGAAGAGCTTTTGAAAGATCACGAGATAGCCATTGACCGTTTCAAAGGCAGATGCATGGAAATTGCAAAAGAAAATGACGCTTTGCACCAACTAATCTCCAACAGTAAGGAACGGGTATGGTGACGAAAAAATAACGAGTGCTTTTAAACCTATTTCCATCCAAATCCAAGTTCAACGGTAATAAGCAGTATTTAAAATAATGATTGTGTAGGGGTCAATTTCTATTGAGGAGTGGGAATTCCTTCGTTCAAATGCTGAGATTGTCTTGGAAGAAAACGATTTATTACATGAACAACTTAATAATCTGAAAAGGAAAGAGGAGAAACTGTTTGCAACGTTTCAAGTGAAAGGTATGCTTATTTAAAATTGCTTTTCCAATAAGTTTCCAGAGACTTTATGTGTGATTAAATTTACTTTATTGGCTCCATCTAAAAAGCTGCCGAATTCAAGCAATCGATAACCCAACACGAAGCGGAAATCACAAGACAAAAATCCGTAATCACTGATCTCGAAACAAGGTGCAAACAACTTAGCGAAGAACATGCAAGCATGGCAGCAAATGTACACGCTCGAATTCCAAGAGAAAAGCATGACGCAATGGTACAAGAATTTAAAAGGTATGTACATTGATCTTATTCGTAGTGGAAATGTTTTGTTAGAAAGTGTTGTAAGACTGCTGACACAGGAATACAATGATTATTATGGTAATCCTATATTTTGATATAATTAAGGGCATTTGATGAGCTAAAGGCGAAATATGAATCAGACAAAAAGGTTGTATGTGATAAGCTGGCGGCTGCGGAGAAAGAAAGAGAAAGTTTGGTGGAAGAGGTGGCTAATTTGGATAACGAAAATACTCATTTACGACGAGACATTCAAGATAGTGAAAATAACTTGGCGTGAGTATTTACTAATTTGTGGAATATATTAATTATACACATTAATTCAAGTTACATAATTTCTTTCTAATATTTAATGAGCTTGTACTGTAACTGATGTAGTGCAACTAGAGAAGCATTGGAACAAATGAAAACTTCCCTTCTTGAAACAACGTCAGCAAGGGAAGCCACTAACGGAGTGATAGAAGACTTTATGAAACATGTGCAGCAACTAGCGTCGGAGAAAAACAAGCTAGTTGAAGATTTAAACCAACAGAGATTACTTAATGAACAAATGATGGCTTTGCGTTATAAAGAGAATGACCTTGTGAAGCAGTTGCATGATAAAATCGAGGTAACAGTAAATTCATTGATTGATTGATTTCATTCATAAAAATATGTAAAATTGTGCGGATGAAAAACGTACTTCAAAACTAATAATATAACATAATTTGTTTAGGCAATGGAACGTCTTCATAATGATGAAGTGAAAAGTGTTCAAAATAAAGTGAGGGAGCTGGAAAACACTTTGAAAACAAGGAACGAAGGACATCGAAGGGAAAACTTGCAACTGAGCGAGTTGTTGGAAGAGAAGGATCGCAGATTAGCGGCAATTGAGGAGTCAAAGAGGTAAGTGACTTCTCGCGACTTGGGTAGCATCATTTTACAACTTATTTCAAACTTTGTCCTTTATGCGAAGTAAAATGATGGCTATTCTTATCTTTTTACCGTTAAAGACAACTGCAGCAGGATCTGGAAACCGTTTGGCGTACAACGACAACCACAATGAATACAAGTTTAAAAAATCGTAGTAATACTAATGTATAACATTTAATTTACCTAATTTAGAGATTTTCTGAAATGACAAGTGTGATGTTTTTTTTATTTATAAATTACATTTAGTACAATTTTGACATAAAGTTGAAGTTTCAAATTGTTTAAAACTTTCGTCTTTCAATCACCCGTTCAAACTTTTACATCGACATATTATGTACATTTTTACATTTTTAATCGGGCGTAGTCCTTCCTGCCAAGCCAATAAAATAAACGTAAAGGTTATTCTTTCCTCGTTCTTGCGTACTCATTTGTATTCAACACCAAATATCATAAAAGTGGATTACAAATGGAGGTAATGAAGATGAAAGAAACGTCTGGAGATAGCTATCAAGCTATCTGATAAAAAAATTCCCATGCAGCATTTTTATAGCGCTGGTACTGGTGCTGTCCCACATACACAACAATGCATAATAATAAGCATTTAAAAACACAAAAAGTATTTACCCTTACACGAATATTCTCTAAACTGCAAAGTCACTTTTTTGCTTAAAAATAAAAAATAATATCGCTGTGCTACATACACAACAAACATGAACAACGAAACGAAAAGAGAGAAGAAAGGATTTTTTACATGGAACGAACTGGAAATGAATTCAAGTAGAAAAGCGTTTCAGGGATAAGGCTTATAATACGAGTACATTCTATCCCATCTTTTATGTACTTTCACTCTAATTCATTGACATTTACATACGTGGTCGTGTAAAATGAGATGAGTGGTGGGCGCACATGCACATGGTATTATGGCTTTGCATGGCATGTCCCTCTGGTGCTATATCGGAAGGCTACATAGAGTTCCTCCGCAACGCGCAGTAAGTAAGCATGTAATTTCTCGGATGATGAGAGAAAGCAAGCCCGTCTAACATTAAGTGAAAGCAGTGAGAGTTGCCAGCACTCCAAAGCAGACCTCCACCACCAGTTCCAAAACGATCCATTGAAAGCACGGGAAAGATCTGGTGAAAATTGCAGTACGTCACAAGTGTCCCCAAACAATGCGGGTGATTCGAGATAGCACCTCACCCATATTACTGCAAAAAGCGCAACCTCCTATATAGAGCAGCACAAATATTTTCTCCGCGTCCAGGCGAAAGTTATACATAGGTACATACATTATACTTGCTCATGTATAAAAAAATCATGCCTGGTATAATACGGAGTTTTCTTGAGAGTCTGGCTGCTGATCTAGAATTGCACTACATTATTATGATGATGCACACGAACAAAACTTAAAATTTTGACTATTGTTCAGTTGGGAATCCTTGAGGGTAAATGGTACATCTATCATCTTCACTAAACAACATTTATAGTGAAAACCTCGTATTCGACAAATTGAACATTTCTCCTTAAATATAACTCTACAATCACAAAAATACGATTGTAATTAATAATTAGAATCTGTGTTTTGTGTCCTTGCAAAGTGTTCACTTCATCGCTCTACATTACTTAAAAACAACAATTGAAAAGCGAAATCGACATCAATAATTAAAATTAAGGTAAGTTGCCTCCGAATTTCCCTTTTATCAATTTAGATCATATTCTCAATTATTCATAGCTCTATGAACATGTATACTTATATTATAAATCCAGGTATGAAAAGTATTAGCAATTTTCCAGTGCAAACCACTTAACTATTATACGTTATTATAAAGTTAAATTGAGAAGTGGCGACATTTGCGACTTGCATACTGCGTACATAATATAAATATATCTTCGACATTCTTAATTTTGTAGTTTCATTCAAACTTCTTTCTTTGCCTAAAGGATATTACATATTAAGTTTCAGTCGAGCGGAGCGCATGCAACTAGAAAGATAGTAAGACGATAACAAAGATACATACAAGTTAGGCTAATAAAAGTGCGTGTATTTAAAATTAAGTAGTAAAACAAACAAAGGCACTGCTACATTATGCGTACTAGTATGTATTTACATTTACACTAGCAACTCATCCACGTGTAAATGTTTGTTGATTAGGCCTTGGCGTTGTGAGTGAGAAGTTGAGCAGATATCTTTTGATTTCGCTCATTTGTGTGCATCAAATCATGCAACATTTTGAGAGCAAGTTGAGAGCTTGCTTTGTTTACAAACAGTCGAAGCATCTATATTTTGTTCCAGTTCCAGCTACCGACAGCTGATAGCCCTCATTCGTTGTTTGTGATTATACGAAAACCGACACCAATGCAATGTGCTCTGTAAAAATTAGATCTTGTGTGACCTGTCTTAGGTCTCAGTGATAGTACAATTGTAATTAATTAAACTGGCTTTCATAATAAATTAACGTAAAATGCTAAATGTCTAACGTTATATAGTGGCATATTTGTCAGCAACTGTCAGCACAGCAGCACTATATACAAGTGATTATTTTTGCCATGATTGGTATCGAAGAAAGAAAGTGTGTGAAAGTGTGTGCCATGATGTGTGAAAGTTTTACATAGCAAATGATGGAATGGAATTCTTGGTTAATATTGAAGTCACATTTGCGTGATTGTTTGACTATAGACATAATTCTGAAAATGATAGTTTTTATGTCTGCATATAGAGAGTAGGGTATGTCGTATCCGGCTTCTCCAGATCAATTTTAGGCTTGTCGCATGAGTAGGTTTTTAGTTCATTCAACGCATAATGTCAACTTCCCGTCATATTTTTGAATTATTATTAAAGTTGAAACATACATTGTATTTTTGTTTCAGACGTGATGTGTTCCGGGAAAGGAGTTTGCGCTCGACACTGCCATAATCGTGATGAAATCTCAGTCTCTCGTATATAATAACTCGACATTAGATCAATAAATAGAAAGTGCAAAGGAGGAGATTAAATCCTTAAACATACAAAGATGGAGGTCATCATTAAATCCAGGAGACCTCAGTACGCTACGATTAAATGCTCAGGTTGCAGCGCAAACTTGGAGTTTGAACTACCAACAGCGCCCAGTTCAGGTGCACCAAAATATAAAGTTCAATGTTACAACACCCTCTGTGAAAAATTGATTCCATACGATCCCAATAAGCCTCCGTCACCCACTCATAATGGGTTTGGGAAACCTGGAACCAGTTCTTCCGCCGGAGCGTCAAAGTTTTCTGGGTTCACGACGAAAGGCGCAAACTCCACGAAGCCATTCAAACTAGGGACTGATGAAGAACCGGCTTCTTTGGAATATTACGAGTTTTTGGGAGTTCCTCCGACGGCTGACACAGCAGAAATTAAAAAGGCATATTATAGATTAGCTATGAAATACCACCCGGATAAAAACGGCACTCCGGAAGCAGAGGAAATGTTTAAGAAGATCTCAGAGGCGTACCAGGTTTTGTCAGATCCCGTGCTTAGGAAAAAATATAACGAATTTGGACCTGGCAAAGGCTCAGGTACTGGTCTCTATTGCAAGTTTATTTGGGCGGTTATAAACTTTTCATGAATTACAAGTTCAATTGGAGGAAAATCAAATAAAACTGTTTAATAATTTATTATAATATGTTATTTAGACCCGGAAGGAGGTTTTATCAACCCAGAAGAATTCTTTAAGATGCAGTTTGGAGGGGAGCTCTTTGTAGACATTATTGGAGAACTTCAAATTGCGAAGGAATTCAAAAATATGATGATGAAAGATGGCGAGGCGGAAGCCGGGGAGGAGGACAAAGAGGAGGACTTTAGTGTTACATTAGAAAAACGAAGAGAGGAGTTAGAGGCAAAGAAAAGGGCCAGGGATGAACGTGTTGCTGTTCTCGCTGAGAATCTTGTAAAGAAACTCAATATCTATTTGGAGTCGGGCGCAGATAATTTCCGTAAAGTAATTACCGACGAGGCCGAAGAGCTCAAGGTCCAAAGTTATGGGGTTCATCTTCTCCATTCAATTGGTTACATTTACTCCGTGAAAGCAAGCGAGTATATATCCAAATATAATGATGACATTTTAGCAATGCCTTCATTCGTTCATCGTATGAGACTCAAGGGTAGAGCTTTTTCAGAAACGTTTAGTACAGGTAAGGGAATTTATTTGTTGTAAACTTGACAGAAAACTACTCCTTCTTTCGTGTTTTCTCAATGAAGCTTTTTTTATATTTTCAGTTAAATCGGCAGTCGACGTACACCACACGATTGTCCAGTTACAGGAAGCTGAAAAGACAGGTGTCAGCGAAGCAGAAAAGGAGAAAATAACGGAGGAAGCTGTGAAAAGGGGAACCGATGCTATTTGGAAAACCAGCAAATTGGAAGTCGAAAGTGTCATTCGTAGCGTCTGTGATAAGGCATTGACGGACAGTAATTCGGATAGGGATACTTTAAGGAGGCGTTCGGAAGCATTAAAAATTGTTGGGGACATTTATCAAAGCGTCACTCCTCATCAAATGCCTCCCACCATGTTCTAAAACTAAAATTTTAGTGACATGTGCATTAGATCATTTTAATTTTCTATCGTTGGTTTTATTCTAATTTCTGTTAAAAATCGAGATTACCGACTTTTTAAACAAAATAATTATAATACGATTTTACCAAGTAGATTAACTCACGAACTTATTTTTTTTTGTATAAATATACGATTACAACAACAAACGAATGTGCTGCTATGTACATATAGGCAGCAGTGTCCACAATTCATACAGTTTAATTTACATCAGTTTGTTAGTTGAGTATGAATTTAACTTACATTTAAAAAGACTATCATTTCTTATTTGGTGAGAAATACTTTTCTTAAATATTCCATTTCGGATCTCTCAGGAAAGACAACGGCAACGGTTCCCAAAAATATAACTTGTACCTTTAAAATGATTGGCAACTGAAAAGCTTTTGTTTGTGGTCTGATATTAATTTGTCCACCTTCCATTGGCCAGTTATGGTCGCTGGAACATAATTAACGAATTTCTGACATTATTTGGAGGTGGCGTTGGTGCAATATATACTGCAGCTATTGCAAATCTGAACATTGTATAACATTACCCGCAAAACATTACATTGCAAGTTTACCTGTACTTGCAGCTGTAATTTTAAGGTATGATACCATTTCACGATAACTTTCTTCCTGTCACGCGCACGTGTCACATTATAATTGTAAATGCTCGTGTGAGTTCACCAAATCCTTATGGCATTGTTCACCATTAAAAATGTAGCAGCATGTTCATTGTTCACCTAAATTCTGGTAGGTACTCCGTAGTCTGTAAACCGTGTGAAATGTTGTAGTAGTTTGCCATGTGTGTAAGGCATAGTTCTTGTACCTCTTCAATTTCAGCACAGTTACAATAGTTGTTGTACAACCCATGAAAAATGGTGCTTTCTCTAGTCATTGTTCTCATGCGTTGTGCTAGACCACATAACCAATATTTATGATTATGTCTTGTCTGGTAATTAAATAATATTCAGATGCTGCGATGTGTTTACCTCAAGACCTGTTTTATGTGTGCAATTAATGAGCAAATAAAAAGAGTGAAAGTAAAATTAAATCTGGTAAAAATAAGTTTATTATGAATAAAAATACGAATTAGAATGATTACAATATATACATTCAACAAAAATACCTTTATCAAATTCTAGAAATTATAATTCCGATAAAAAGTCTTATCTTGTAACATTAACTGTTGAACAGTAGATATTAACTTGGAGTTGTGAATCATTTCAACCATTAAAACAACCAGTAATATGTATGATACCTACATTACATTCTAAAGTGTTTTTCATTTCGCTCTTCTTTACATTCTGTTATAGTGGTATGCTACCCTCTTTACAACGTCCACCCACTCTAAATATGCCTAAGTATGCAGTAGGCTGCCAGATGGACACAATTGTGAAAATAGGACGGACACATGTGCACGTTTCTGCATAGGCACCTATATTCTCTAAGGTACCGTTACATACGACGAATCAGTACACCAACTTTTCAGTCATCGACTCGTCAGCAGCTTTTACTTTATTTTGCGTCAAGCGTGAAATATGATGGCTTTGTCGGTAGAAGAATCTCAAGGTGAAATTAAAAATGCATAGACTTAAAACATTCGCTAGCATTCGTTCAATGCAGTGCAATAAGGTGTTGAGTAGTACTTGTAGAGCAAAGCAAACACGGGAAAAGATGGATGGAGAAATTCTGTCTCCTCACTGATGGAGGAATGTTGTTGAAAACCAGGCATCATGAAAGTTTCAACTTTTAGGCTAAAAAATAATAATTATGGTAAAATATATATAATTTGTCTACAGCAAAACCTGCTTCTGGAGACGCAGGTAGCAAAGCTACAAAAACAATGGACAGGACAAGGAGCACGCATAAAAGAATAGAGCACATGCACGGCATTCAATATCGAAAGGTTCTTAATTAAATGACAAGGCCATGAAAGTTATGGCGATGTCGACAACAAATACGTACATTGTACATTTTGATGATTCACGAAAAGTTGTAATAATAGGATATCAAGTCAAGACTATGATTAGCCAGCCAGTTCAGCTTACCTTTAGTTACATAATACAAAGTGCAAACAAAACAAAGCAGGCGCGCAACGTTGCAACAACGCTTACTGACTCATAATAAACCTTCCTTTCTACCTACCACCGTCAACCGTCGTACATGTCTGTTTGTGGTCTACCTCTACAACAACTTCTGCAGGTTCATTTATTTCGTGCAAGGCATTATTGCCTATCCCCTCATCGTCAATATCACCATCATCATCATGACTGACTCATTTTGCTCAGAGAGAATGAAAACCAACTATCCACGTCAGGCTGTAAATTTTGCTTTTGCTGCATACTTTTTTATCCTTGCAAAAATAACTTTGTCAAGTCAAGGTAAAGAACGCGGACCGAACATTATTTAAGTGAATACGTGCCTTGCATGAACACATATCAATATTACATGCTTTGCACAAAAAATAAACTTCTCCCAAAATTCACCAATGAAAATTTCCTCGTGGATTAGATAAGGTTCAAGTATTTATGATTTTTACGTACATTGAAAAATTGTAACACGGCTACATATAGACTAAATGCTGCAAGCAAAAGCACATCATCACAACAGGCAAACGCTAACTAGGGACTTACATCCATACTTCTTCCGATATTACTTAAATGCACAAGTGTAACAACTAACAACCCACACCAGGCAAGCCAGGTAGGTACAATGGACGATATATTACATTTTTTCTACTTGAGTTCTTCGGGTAACTGTTCCTCATGTTTCTTCCTCCCTCTATCTAGCTTCTGTCCCGCTGTGTTAGTTATGCTATTTTTTGCTATAATGCAAGTACATAAGTATGTTATGCTCTTTCTCCTCAGCTTGCAAGCACAGTTATATACTTTTTTTTACATTTATGCCGTGTTACATAAAACGATTTCCTGTTCCCCTTGTACAACTCCCCTCTCTCTCTTCTTTCTCTTATATATTCTCTCTTTGCACTTATTGCAGCACACACACAATCAAGTTCACTCAATTTCTTTCTCACTCAAATCGCTCTTTCATCCCCACTCACATCTCATATTATGCAGAATATTGTATACCGCTGTGACTAGTGAATTGTGAGTTGAGTGACTAATATTGTGTGTGCGTGGCTCTTGGCATACTTTGTTTGCAGCAGGAAAGCAAAATACATAGAATATGCATTATAACGTTAGCATTTACTACAAGAGCTCTCTCTGCGTTTCTTGCAGTTTGCTGCTACCGTCTCTGTTGTTGTTCTTTTCAAACTTTTGCTGTTATAAAAGTTGGGATTTACGATGAAGATATGATGTATCGGGGAGGACGATGATGACGAAGAATATGACTGCTAGACTGGACAAACTATATATATTTATGTATTATTAAGCTGAACAGGAGGGCAGCGAGAATACAAGGATATCCCTACAAAGCCAAACAAATGACGAACAGTGCTCTGAAAAAACTGCTCTGCACCTTGTCTGTCTGTCTTTAAACTGTGCTTGCTCATAATATCATTCTCTTACTCAAAATGCCCAACATAAGGATATATTATAGAGAGTTTTTTAATGGAACATATGTAAAGTAAAGTAAAAAAAATATAGCAGATTATTCACAGATTTCGTGTTTGATGTGATGTTGTTGTAGATGAGACTGTAGCAAAAGGCTGTCCGACTTATTCCCTTTTCTGCTGCTGCTGCTGTTGACTGACTTTACCATGATGCATACAGGCTATTATATATACACTTACTATCAACCGGCAATTTTCAGAATGTTCAGTAAATAGAGAGAAACTGCCAATTGCCTGGTTGGGTGCATTGCATGAAGAAAATATCCTGAAATAAAAAGCATGAGAGAAGTAAAAAGAGATTTTTTTGCTCGTGTGTGCTACTACTACTGCTACATATATTGATGTATGCGAACAAATTCATCTAGGTATTGCGTATATGTGTACTCTATAAAATAACATCTGTGTTTTTGTGAGTTTGGCTGTATTACCGTCGTCTTCTCATGCTTTTTAGGTAGGGTCATCAGCATCATGATCATCACATCATCTTACATTGCACTTGCATTGTTGTTGTTACTTACAACTTAAATACATCCTTATTGGCATTGATTCATTCACAAAACTTACTACACACACACACTACTAACTTTTATAGATCATATCGTTTACTTACTCACTCACACAAGTCATCATTGCCAATCAGAAGCCAAAAGATTTTGTGTTACTATTTACGTTTAAGGAAAAGGGGAATAATACCGCTACTGTATCACAGAGCCACTGGGACTGGGACTACTAGAACATAAAACAGCAAAACTAAATTAAATTATTTAGTTTAGTAGTTTTCTAAATCATATTAACATCACCCCACGAGGAGGTGAAGTGTGTATATATAAATACAGTGGAGTAGTGAGTGGACTGAACAATTTTCTGCAAAAGTCAGTGTGCGAAATACACAAAAGTACACAGAAAAGAATGAACAAAAGCCAGAGCGAGTTGCTTGAGCAGTTTCAAGATGCTTTTAAGAACTACAAACTAAATTAAGAAATAAAAATCCCATTTTTAAACTGGCTCAAAAGGAGCACTACTAAAAAAATGAGAATAATGCGATATAGAGGATCAAGAGGATGACAATAAACACATATGTAAAAGCTTAACTGTTCTTAACTGGAGATGATGATGATGATAACAATAGGAAGATAAAAGCCTGACGGTCCACCATCATCATCTAATCATAATCAAACCATAACAGTGACAAGTGACAACACAAAAACGGCGACAAATGAACTGAACACTCCTCGGACGAGAACGGCGTCACTGATCTCATAACATTATTTAACCTACCTATTTATTTACTAGAATGAAGAGAAGAGATTCAATTATTATTCGCGTGTCAATAACCAGTCATCTGCACAGTTAGTTAAGTGATTTCTCTGTGTGAGTGAGAAGTGGGTGGGTGTAGACGCTTGTGCCTTAAGGACTACATTTTTGTGAGTAAACAAGAACAGCTGTCTGTTGGTTGACCAAACATCTGTCAAAGATTCCAACAATGACCAGCAGCACTACAAGTCAAAAGTCAATAGTCAACAAAAGCTTTAAATAAACAACAAGTTTGTCACTGACTGAATTTAAAGGACTTCGACTTACTGTCATTTATTGAAATAAATTGTCATTTCATCGAGTCAATTGTTGAGGAGAGATAAAGAAGACCAATATTTCACCAAAACGCAACGAATACTTAACTGATTGTTTATAATTGACTGAACTAATACAAAAAAAGTCAACGTGTGTTTTTGTGATAGTAATAAACTAAAAGCACAGTGTATTTAAAAGTGTAAACATTCATGCACCATCATCAACAACAAAGTCATCTTAAGAGAGTTTGCTTGCATATCTTACGACTCAATTTACAATTTAACTGTTGCGCTGATAAACCAATTTATGTCCAACAAAATATCTAGCGCATTATCTATGCGCAATGAGTCAAACAACAGCAAGGTGTTAATGTGAGGTAATTTAGTGAAATGACCTTCAATTACGGCCATGTGATGATGATAAAGATGAATATATAGAATGTCAAGTGTCGTAGTTTAATCATCGTACGCATACGAATGAAGAAGGAAGACTACTACTACGAAAAGCAACTGTGAAGAAGCGTTAAATTGGACGAGGATGATGGGTCGGTGACTCAATTGTCATCTTCCATAATTACCAGCGCTATTGTATCGTAAGCACATTTTTGATAATCTGAATTTTTCCTTAAGTAGACTAATTATCTTGTATTGTCAGTAGTAGAAAAGTGTGTAGGCTGCGCTAATGTATTGTATAAAGTAAGTAGAAAATGTCGCAGAATCCAGTGTGGAGTCTTGCTGCATTCTGACTGCATCTGCATCAGTTTTTTTGCTGGTTTTTTATATTTAACCTACATTATCAAATTATCATGCTAAATGTCACGTAATCAACAAAACCATCGTTTGGAGGAGTAAGAAAGAGTGAGAAGTTTTACAATTTATTACGCATATAATCGTTCGACAAGATTTTTTATGTTTCAGTTAAAATTATCGTTATTAAGGTGGAAGAAGCGAATAAATAATATGATAATAATAGTGCTGAGCAGATAATGTAATTTAAGAAGATTTGCCGACATTCACCATTCGTTCCTACATTTCTTCACCTGCATGCATGCCATCCTCTGTTTGCGTTCTTTTGTTCGCACAAAGATCTCACCGAAGCATGCGATATGCAAATTAATCTCTGACGAATCCTCCTCACTTTCAAGAAGTAGAAGTGATCATGATGGTTATTACAGCTTTCAACTTTAAATTTTTCTTCCACTTTGATCATTCTTGTTTGCTGCAGTTTTCGCAGCTACTCCTGCTAACTGCCATAACGTCTTCGTCGACATAATCAAATCGTCGCAGTATTATTATGTCGACTGCACTTTGCACTTGTTGAGCTTGTCGAGATTTAGTAAATTGACAGCGTGACAAGTGTAAGGTCAAGTAGGGTTGTTTGGTGGCTGTGCTCATTGTATATGTATATTTTTGGTTAAAATTCTCCTACAACAACACAAAACTCTACTTTTGTTATATGCGGCTTAATGGGATTATTTTTGGATTATTATGATGTAGACGAAGATTGAGGAAATATATATGATCGTCTTGAGGAGGAGGTTAATACCAACCAAGGTTAGTTAATTTTGATTGGTTCTAACAAGCTAGTAAACAAACTTTATTGATAGCGCCATGAGGTGTCAATGGTCTAATAAAATGTATGAGATTGTCCAAAGTAATAACCCTGTTCAGTCATTCAATTGGCAATCCATAAAACCAATTCACCTTTTCAGCCGAAGCATTTGCGTTGCTGAAGAAAGGTGACTAAAAATGTATGTGAATAAAATAAAATGGAGAGAAATCCAATTTTTGTTAACTGATGTGTGTTTGGGAATTCAGCGCATGCGGGAATAAGAATACACAATTAACTCAATAATTTCTAGTTGCATAACTCATCAACGAGACATGAGGTACGATGTGACCTTGGCTTTACTTTCCAAAGCCGCAAAAGTTTGTTTATGTATTATGCTGCTCAGACACTGGCTGGCACATTGTAAGATAGATATTATCTGACATTTTTATGATGGGAAAGCGAACGTGAAACAATTGTAAATACATATTATTATTATTATGATCTCTGGAGCTGTTGTTTATTAATGGCAAAATATCATAATTATAGCTTTAAAAAAAGTTGTTCGTTTCAAACATTTCCATGTAGCCAAATAGAAATCTCATGTCATGCATATTCATCCATGGACAGTGGACATGCTCCATTTAAAACAAAGTTTGCTCTGCAACTGTATTCGTGCCTTACCGTACCGTGGAAAGGCAGTCAAGTGTCATGTCATGTCAGTCATTTTGGTTGTACTACCAGAGGTTATGTTATGTAATTTATATCTCTTCTAGATAAATGCAGGCTGCAGCAACTTGCGTACAACTAGACAAGTTCACGACGCGGACGCGTCTTTATGCTCTAGTGGGTAATTACTGGTAGTCGCCAGCAAATTTTTGCCAGAGGGAGGTGTTTCATCCTCAACAGCCTTGATATTTCAAGCTTCTTTTGTTTTATTTTTATTTATCCTAACAAGTTGTTTGTATGACTCTTCCTGCTGCATACATCTCTTCACTATTCGTTTAAACAATCCGCACGATACTAATTGAGCTGACGCAGGACAATTTTTATGAGATCAAACGTTGCCACAAAAATATTATCTTGTGCCAGATTCACGTGTATTTGTCTAATAACAAAAAGTGGCAAGTGCAAGTCTTTCCTCATATTTAATTTTGCAATGCTAATACAGTTTTCTTAATTTTTCGTACATGTAACATTTATTTCTTTTGGTTGACTCCTACAAACAAGAAAATTTGCAATCAACAATGATTCACAATGTGGCACGTAAAACATTGACACGAACAAGGTGGAAACAAAACAATTTGTTATCATTATTAGAAAAAAATGGATCGATAATTTCGTCCTGTTCTAAGTTGACGTAAAATTGTCATACATATAAGGTCTTTGAATAAAAAACTCATATATTCACATTATTATTCATTTCATATCATATTTCATTCGAAATTACCGTAGAACTATCCTTTTTGTAATTGTCCAATAAGTCGGATAGTAAAAATGCAGATGGAAAAATAAGCAATAAAATCAACTGCCAACAAAGTGAATATAGAATTAGCAATATCCCTAGCAAAATCTAATCTTGAGAAGACGCTAATTTAGATTTAAATGATACAGTAACAAGAACAACAACCAAGCTTATGATTGATTGATCTGTTTTGGCTAACCTTCCCGTGTCCCGACTGATCGTGTCGCACATTCACATTAATTCCTAGCCACGGGTCATAATCGATTACAAAACTGCTCATTATTTAGGAACACCTAATCATAATCATAATATGTGATGATGATACCGTGATGTGTTGGTCCTCCCTGAAGGCTACACAGAATAGGAGGCGTTGTTGTAGACGAGTAGAAAATAGAATACAAGTACTGTATTTTCATGTAACAGTCCAACTTTAACCTTGAAAAACAAGACGAGTTTCCAAAAACAAAACCACATATTTTGCATGTAGATTATTGTGTACCAAATTATGCAGAAACTGAAATAAAGTAGCCGATTGCCACTGAATAATATTAGGTTACCAACAAAGGAATGATTTTTATTAGTTGATTTTTGTTGTGTTGTGGGTGAGCTTGTCAAGTCAAGTTTCATTGGCAGTCGAGAGTTTTCTACAACTATAACATCATAAGTAGTGCGGTTGTAATGTTTCGATTTACTCGATTTTAAGGATTCATGAAATCTTGCAAAAAAAAAACTACGGGGAACTGGAGCGATAACCTGCAGGCACCATCCTTCCATTATCTGGAAGCCTGTGTATGACTTTTACACGCTCACTTTCGTTACGCTGCGGCTGATGATGTCAGCAGAATTGTCGACGCGTTTTATACTCTCCATTAACTCTAGAAGAACAACGAGATTAAATTCTCGCGTGGTGCGATTAAGATTTTAGGGCTTTTTGCAACCTTGTCAGTCTAGTTTTCTAGAAGAATATTTGCAGAGAATAATGTCTCCCGTTCATTCTTCATGAAATATTTTACTTTAATAAGCATTCTTCCAGCTAATATTGTCATTAACTCTAAAATACTAACTTTGGGATGATTTAGAGCTGTTCCACATGTAAATACTGTACGAAAGCTTTAAAACTGACGGTGACGAGCATTCATAACTATTTATGCAGAACAAAATTACAATGGTAATGTTAGGATTATGAATGCAAATGCATCCTTTGTTTATATTTTTATGCATCTGTATCAACGCCTCTCTTTTAGCCAAAAACCTTGAACGAGCAAAATTATCCAGTTTGTAACCTGGTTTAATGCACTTGCCACTTGTAGAAAGTTCATATTAAATTTTGTTTGACTTGTTGCGAGTGTAAAACAAGAATATTGATATGTAGCAGCATTTTATATTACATTTTTAATTATGGTTAGGTGTTCATTCTGATTGTCTTACCTGCAATGCATGCAATTCCATTGCACTCCACACACGCGCATGGGTCTGGAAACGGGAGCAGTCTGGACTGGAGTCTGGACGGACGGCTGCAAGTTAGAATGGGTTGTTTATTCTGGAATGCAAGATCAAATCAAGGACATACCAGTTATAAAAATTTAACTCCGGCAAACTAAATCGCATAACGACATTTGAAGTGATTTTTGACTTGAAGTTGTTTGCTTGGCTTTGTTTAGCTGGGTAGGCGTAAACCTAAGCCTCATTTCTAGAATTTAAATGTACAAATTTGAAACAGCAGCAAATGCACAAGAAGAAAAATTAAGAAAACCAACACCGAACATTGTTGTTATGATTATGCCATAGTTGAACAATAAAAGTCGAAAATGAAAATTTATTAACAGTTTCTTTCAACCATTGTGAGGCGCTGGCTAAGTTGAGGCGCAAGTAAAATGACATCATCAAAGTCCGAGAACGAGATGTTTTTAACATAATAATACAAGAGCACAGACAGAATATGATAAGTTTGATCTTCTTAAATAGGTTAAGCAAAAAAGAGGTACTAGTGGCTTTAGTAATACCAATGTTAAGGGCGATTTTTGACAAATCTCTTGTTCAAACTAACAAGAACATAATTCCTTGTTCATGTTTTCTTTGATTGCTCATTGACATCATCATCCTTTCTCTCTATTACCAAAATGCAGGCATGCAGCTTCGACGAGTTTGCTTCGTCAAGAGATGACATCACAGAAATTTGCATTCAAATGAAAATACAATTGGTTCATGAATGATGATTAACCAATATGCTAGAGGTGGTGTTGATGTGAATGTGAGAAATAGCTACATATAGTATGAAGAAGGCGCACGAAAACGTTAATAATTTCCGAATAAAGGAAACGAATTAAGAATGTGTACCTAAGCCAAGCCGGCCAACGCGTTATTAAGGAGAGATGGGGCTTATTTAAGGATTGCACAATGAAAAATAAATAAGCACTTCATTTTGGACATGTGTTTGGATTAAAAATACTGTGTAGGAAAGTATACAATTATTTTTTGTCGTCTTTTGGAATAAATAATACACATAAGCGTGTTTTTGTTATTCTTGTTGATTAGGTGCATTATTGGATGATAATGATGCTACAAGGCAAAATTGAAAGTAATGGCATTCGTTCTCTATTACACTTTTCCTATTTTAAATATTATCTATCTACATACATACGGAATCTTGTTGATCTCGATGATTGTTATATTTTTTTACTTTGCGCACGCACTCTTATTTTTGTCTGATGATGATTGTCCACTTGATAATGAAATGAACACAAAATTCAGATAGGTTGTAGTAGGTACATACTCACTCATCCCCGCCTTATAGAAATAAACCATACATACATATAATCCCTATGTTGATCATTACTTAATACATACATACATACATACTGAGGTTTGAGATTTAGTTTGTCCTTGGCATTATTTTGAATAAACGCGATATTCAAATTCAAATTTTAGCTGAAACCAACAAAAGCTTTACTAAAAGTTGGTTGTGTAGTGGGGTGGGTAGTTTTCTTTTCAACGTATGTATCTAATTTCACTTTATTTCCTTTTGAGCAGTCGCTCTCCACTAATGTAGAATGAGCCGACAACCAAAAAAACGAACAAGGAAGTTTCACGTTTTATATGTAATTTTCCCACACAAAGTAAACGAAGCTTATTATGTTACTGTTTTAATGTTTTTACCATGTGATGCTGATGATGTTGATACCTGACTCTGACTACTGTAGTAATATAATGGTACCTTGACTTGAACCAAAAACAACGGCATATTACAAGTTCATGTAAAATCGACAAAGTCGTGTCTAACGAAGCAGTACTATTATCGCATTAAATCTTCTTTCTGTTCATTTACTCCAGTTTAGCTTTGTTATGCCTATCCCTATCTCGTGGTCCTGATGGTACATGCGCCAAAGTTTAGACTGGAATAGATGTGTATGCAGTGAACTTCACTTTCCACTTAGTTTATGCGCTTTAAATCTATTGTATTGTACTTTTGTGGCCTATGCCTGACCTTGGCAGTAACTGATTTTTAAACACAAACCTGAATACTGCTTACCGATTTCTTGTGTTGACGTTCCCTAAAAAATCTAGTATGGTCGAAACTCTGGTCAAGTAAGGGCTTCATTCTCGTAGTGGTCATGAACAATGCACGCCAAAGTAAGCGATTGGTAAACCTATGTCTTGCTTTATTAGACATGATTACCAGATACGACAATACACACTACTGGCTGCACACAACAATCGACAGTCGACAACATCTTCTTATATAAATAAATAAAGATATTTTTTCATATGTATTGATACATTTAAAAAGTATGCTTGTTTGTTTACTAGTGAAGTGAAAATTTGCATATCAGTAGCTTCTACGTAGTAAGTGGTTGTGGATCAACTTCAACATTATCGCTATCGCCGACAACTACTGTAGGAAAGAGAACAGTTAATCCATATCTAAAGCTGAAGAGTTTTTTCATCTTTCTTACAATTAGATAAATGACAGAAACATCAACTTCGAAATCAAACTAGAACTGTGGATGGATGTCCAAAAGGTTAACATATCGCAGAACTTAAAAGTGTTCGTTTACATACGTCTGGCTTTCCCATGTACACTTGTGAAATCTGTTTGTTTTCATTGCATTTTTATTGGGACCACAAATTGGAACTGTGCTACTATTAAATTAACTAGTTCTGCGCCTTCTGCAGAACATTAAGGAACATTAAAACTTTTGTTGTTTTGCAAACAATTTTATTTCAAAGAAGTGAAATTGCAAAAAGGACAAGCCACTTAGACATTACGCTTAAAAAATAATAAAGCCATTTTTAATGGTACATGGTCAGCTCAAAAGTTTACCCTGAAATGAAGAAATCACATTCGAATATGTATATAGAACCAGAGGACGAAGTGTGCAACATAAACTAAAGTGTAACGTTTATTTCAAATTGAAAAGTTCCTAGAAAATAGCAAACGTGAAGGAAAGCATCCGTGAGTACTTAGAAATCTCTTTTAAAGTAAAAGTTATTGTTTACCTTACCCTTTACCGTGTGCAGTCAGAATACCGTCATCCGTGGTAATACATGACTTCCGTTTCTTTTTCATTCATGTTTCAATGTTTCCCGAGGGAAGAGCCATGATTTACTTTTGTACATCTGCAATGCTGGTAAATGTGTGCTTCGTATTCTATCATTATCTGTACCCAGAGTCTGGATACAAACCAGAGAGGTATCCACAGAACAACTAAGCAAGATTTTTCACTTTTTGTGGAGTTGCATACTTACGCTACATCAAGGATAAAGTTTACTATGTGAAGGGAGACGAGCTGTTGGATGAGAGTGAGCACTGGTGAAAGGCTTTCACTGAAAGCAAATGTAAAAGAGGCATGACAAAATATTACCTATCTATCTATATAGGGCAGTAGTGTATATACATGTGCAGCGAAGGCTGTCTGTCGATGCCAATGAAAACGTTGTTGACTCTCCCTCTGACTCACCACCGGAGTGGTTATGTTATATTAAGTGTTTAGTAAGAGAAAGATGTATAAAGTTTCCTTTTGTAGGTCCCAACTCCCAGCCCAATGCAAGTTAGTAGATGTACTCATAGGATGGCGTAATAATAAAAATAAATAGACGGAAAATAGAAACGTCTTTTCTGTGGTAGTTTGTAAGAGGCAAAGTTCTTACTTTGCACAATTGGCAAAAAGCATACGAACTCATATATATAAACTTGGCTGACTTCGCTGTGCAAAAACCGAGTGAGAGACGAAACAAGTCGTTGAGTTTGGATAATGTAGGTATGTGATCTCTGTGCATGGCCTTGCTTTGTTACAGAAAAAAGTACATCCATCGGATATCTCTTGAAATATACATATTACAAATGAGCTCTTCTTGCTCAACATTACACAAACTATCCAAGATGAACCCGCGTGGTGCTGGGTTCGGCTGACAGTCTGTGAAGTGAACGAGAGAGGTGATCATGATTACCATCATCATGGGAGAATGACTACTGACTGTTTTCCTCTCTCAATAAACTTAGAGCACAATCACTTATATCCTACTATTTATTGTTTCATGAGAGTATTTTTTTGCTTTTCTTAAGTTGACGTTTTTCTATCATATATATGGTGGTGCGGTGTAATTAGTTATCGGTTATGACTTACTGTTTGTGATGTGAATTATAAATCATAAAAGTGTCGTTTCGGGAAAATCCAAAAATACATATCATCAATTAAACTTACACGATTGTGATAATTAATGAAATTTGTCCAAGAGGATAAAGTGTGAATCTTGTGTTTGCTGGCATGCATGTTGATTAGCGGTTTAGGTTGTAGGTAACTACCTATTGGAAAAGTGAATTTAGTATTACAGTTTTAGTCATTGGCTTTGGAACGCAATCGACAGTTTTAGTTGGTTTTTGCACAAAGTCATATTAACAGTTTAGTCTTGTGAATAAGCTTTCAAAAATTGAGAATACATTGCTGAAACAATTGTGTTTGTGCATGGATAAAAGTAATGGTAAGTACAGATTGCGTTAATTTTGTTTTCGGATCGTTGCTGCAATATGTAAATCAAATATTGAATTACATACGCGAGAACTTTGTTAGCTCACGAATGTAGGGTCACGATATGTATGATTGTTTCATATTTTAATACATTGATCATGCTGCCGATTCTGTCCTAGTCCTAAATACTGAAATCTCCGAGAAGCCGCATGCAAACTTTTCAATTGGTATCGGTATTTTCATTTCAAATACGTTTTTATTCGAGTAATGGTATCGGTATGCGGTTCAACACAATTTACTGTGCAAAGTACATTATCTTATGTGTCATTTGCTGAACCCAAATAGAAATAGCAATGACACAACTGGAGCATAACCAGCCTGGAAGCAAGGTTTATATAGGTACATCCCTGACTTCAATGGCTTTTTGAAATAATAGGGAATGGAGTGGTGAGCGGTGATAAAAGTAATCACCTGGCTTTGTTCTTATCATGATTTGGTTGGTACATCCATACATACGTACCTACACAAAAATGATGTTCATAGTTAATGGGAACACAGACCAGTGCATGTACTCTAGGATGATTGTGATACTGTAGACAATGCAGAGAATTCCATTCCAGCTCTATGTAATGATGTTATTATGACATGTAATAATTATTATGTAATGAAGTTTCATGCTCGGGGAACAGTTATAATTGTTATGGTTCAAATTATTGCATAGATCTATGTTCATACCTACCCATTTTAAAACTGGAAGATGGGAATGGCTCCTCAACTCCAGAGAGCTTTTGAATGTTTTCCATGATTTTTTATCATCAAACTCGCCAAAAATGTATGCTTTGATCAGGAGGGTTTTGGGTTAACGTCTGGTACAAGCTTCACAAAATGGGATATGGATGCTTGTGTATAATTTATTGTGTTATACCGTCTATACAGTACATATAATGTGCACACCAAAGAAAGTGTTTTTTCTAGTTTTTCTTGAATCTAGCAAATAGCTATCGGATTTGACATTTAAGTTGAAAGTTTTTAATGTCAAGGCAGCTCACCTGTTTTTTTCATGCCATGCTATTTACCTGTGTACCTGTGATTTGTTGTATGCATAATATTATTCTTGTGGATTCCGGAATAACGTGACAGATATGCGAGAATAAATGAAAATGAAGTAAAATGTTGCTAAAATATTGAGATTATGCCGATGAGACCATTATTATTTATTACTCCACCAGAAAGTTCACTACTATCAGTCAACCAAAACTTTGATAATTGATAAGATGATGTTTTGTCATGTGCATGAAAATGTTGGTAGGCTGCTTCGTAGCAAAAACCGTGCGCTTGTTCACATTCACAATTGTGTATGTATTATGGTTTTACATTACGTGCACACTCGGAGTCTGAATGGCAGCAAAAACTGGACCTACCTAACATGTTGTTCGTGAATTATACCTTGTATATTTTGCTTTCCATAATAACACTCATCTTGATTCATTAAGAGAAATCTGAAGATATGACTTTATGACAGATCGGCATGAACAGACGTCAGACATATAATACAATTGGAGGCTGACGATTTGATGATTTTTCATTACCTTTTCAAACAATAATGCATATGTGCATATAGTCAATTTGTTCACAAATCTTTGTATGCAATAATATTACGATGAATCATAGCTAGTTTTACATATTAAATCAAATATGATTGAAAGCTCCTTTCACCTTTAGCTGCTATCAATGTTCATCTTTCTCACGATATATACTCGGGCACTAATGTGCCTTTATAAAGCATTTAGAAGATAGGCGACAACTTTTCTGAATGATAATGTAAAATAGAAATTTTTATCAAGATTCTTGCCCTGATATATAATACGGATTGATTACTTTTACAGTGCTCTAACAGCAGTGGGTGAGCTGGAAATCCTTTGAAGTTAATGATGGAGTTTGACCAAAGTTTGGAAGAATGGGCGAAGGACAAGCCGTTAAGTATCTTACAATTGGACCCCGCAGACAGAGCTGTGCTTCGGATAGCAGGTACAACTCTTTGGTTTTTTAAAATGATTAACTTTTTGATTTTTCCGTGTTATCAGTTACTATTGAGGAAAGGAATATGCAATGTTGAATGTTCAAACATTTTCTCTTTATGCACAAGACATTAAAATGTATAAACGTTGCATATAACTTTCCTCTAAAGGTACTTTGTCTCCGGTTTTTGGCACATTATTATATTCTATCCATTATAATGTAGTTGAGAATACAACACTTTCATCGAACTACATATTTGAAAAGATTGGGATAACAGTTACGATTTTTAGAGAATGAGACACGATACTCTGTTACTCCTTCAGAAATTTCCCTGTTACAAGGATACGTTAGTGTAATCGCCTGGTGAGAAACGTGATGGAATTTTTGATATGGAAATTCTTGGATTAGAGTTTATATTGCGTAATGGGTGTAAACTGTTTTTTCAATCTATATTATACATACCTGCATCCTACACTCACTGGATACGCATGCGTTTATTGTGCTTTTTATTATGCGGGTGATAATGAGAATGTGATAATTTTTCCCGTCACGCTTCTGTAAGTATGAAGGACGCTCTCTACAATGAAATTACATTAGCAGCGGTTTTGTTTGGTGATAATTCGGTGATGATCTGCTGCTTGGTGGGCATGAACATGACATGCATAGTAAGCACTGTGCGTAGGAGTGTTTTGTAAATGAGGTTTAGACTGGAATTACTAATTATGTGTGCTTTCTTTCTTATGTGGTAGAACTTAGGTTTATTGAGGCTATAAACTTTGTGAAACTATAATGCATGATATGTCACTTTTCTGTTATACTGATGTCATCTCTGAAAATAAGTCTGCAGGCTGACACGATAAAAATGGATTGTAATTTAAATTGATACTGACGGATAACAATAAATCACAATCAGCAAGGAAGTAAACGTGACCAATAGGGGTCGCATGAATTTAAAGGAAAACACGGTGGACATACATACGTAGTGTTATATATACACATATATTTTACATTGTTAATTTAGTCTGTTAGCTAGTCATCCACTTTTGAGATGTTTTCAAATTAAAAACTTTATGGAATGAAATGAGCAGTAAATTATAATTTAAAGTGTCAACAGTTTATGCGAGTTTTTGTACAAACAATACATAAATTGGATTTCCAGAAATGACTAGATTTTCTATAATTGAGAACACATTTTCGTATATATGTATTCGCTTTGTTACAATATCATATAGTATCTAAACATATTTTATATTCTACAAATGATATGCTAAATATTCATAAAAATATCGTCTCATAAATTACAATTTCAGTACTTTTCTTCGAAACAAATATTCTCACGAAAAGAATCTTTCTTTTTACCGCACTAAATGATATTACAAGGTTACACTATTTACTATATGTATGTATAGACGGAAACGATGTTCCAGTTGAGTCGAGGAACAATTCTATGATATCTTTGCTAAACAGTGGAAAACAGAGGAAAGTTCAGCGGAAACTGCATATAAGACGGGTTTTCATCGGGAAGATTGCCAAAGACGAAATGCATTGATCGTGTGGTATATGATAACTTACATTTCTCATTCTGAAAAGCAAGTAGAATGGATTCGTGGACAGGACTCCTGTCGCAGGAGCTTATGAACCCATGGAAGAGATAATTAAATTACTTGCACTATTGTGGAAATGCTCGTAAATTGTATTGTAAAACACTTTTTACGGCTCAGTTCGGTTTTGTGACTTTTACGGTTCAAAAGTTTTACTTTCCTTCTTTCTCGAAGTATCACATGAGTTTTTGTTTATGAAGCTTATCGATATTTAAAACTAATTGCTTGTGTTGTATAGTAGGCTATTTTAAGACTGACGATAAAAAATGCTAAAAGATAGACATCGGGAGACAAATGCATTATGTTTATAATTCTTGTGATTTTGCTAGGTAAGTTATAGCGAAGGTTCACTCGCTCATCGCCTGCAACGAACGAATTTGGTTCTTCGTTGCATAATCACGAGTCAACGAGAGCGTGGATGTCGTTTTGTTTTATTACTTATGACTTATAACTTGGGTAAATAATGTTTAGTATAAAAATATTTTCTTTACGCCAAACATTTTTGGAATGGATCTGAAGACAGAAGATTGACGTTCGTTAATGAACGCGTTGTTACACTCAATTCGTGCCTTTAAGGAAGCTTCATAAATGCACATAAAATGTCATCACTGCATGTTGCATTCTTCTCTTTGATTCGACTTGCCGTCTGCTGCCAACTAGGTGACATTTTGACCGTCTAATTAATTTTTTGTTGGCAAACTATCATTGGTGTGGAGGTGGCATATTACATAACGTGGTGTTTTTCTTTCACAGATTTGCTTTAATGCTTTGTTATATTTAATTAGATAATCTTATGTAAACAATTAATATTAGAGCTTTTGTGCACCCTTACGCTTTGGCGTCATCAAAACGTGGTGCACTACTATTATGGTTAGAAAAATTTACATACGTACGTACTAGTATGGGATGATCATTATTTACTCTAGGAATTCGACATGCTTATAAAACGGAGTTTTTAGACTGTCCTCATCAAGAACACATGCGTCGTCAATCGAAGAGAAACACCAGAATTTCTTTACGACCATGACATATTTGTACACCAATACCGGCACCAAGTTAGATATTACATAACTCACTGCAAACAATCTCGATCTAACGTGCGGCAATGTCACCTCCAAAGGAAGCAAAGCTCCAACATTTGGTATTTCATATTTTTTAAATGATGAAACATTGCATGGTGTAAGATGCTATCTGAGGTGCTTGAGAAGATTACTTCTGTTGGCATATAGCTCTTTGTAGCCACCGGAAGGAAGGGCGTTGGTTATTACCAATTTTGTAAAGACTTAGCTTTTGCTATTTATGCAGTAAAAAGCATGAGATAGAAGAAACGAAAGAATAAGACTATAGGGAAGTAAACATCATTCAGCATGAGAGAGAAAAACTAATCATTGAATGAATAAGATTATCATCTTTTTACGAAGATGTATACCGAGTTACTGATGTGCGATGTTGTAGGTGAGGAAAATAATAAATAATAAATTACTAAAATTTGTGTAGTTATACTGGTGATTTATGACTGCTTAAAACGAAACTTGTGTATAGAACATAACATGAATGTGGAACATTATTGTAAAATTTCATAACGACGACGAAAAAGGCGCACACGCGTTTTTATTCCTCCGGAAGGCTTCGCCATGTGTTAGAAGAAAAGTGCGTTTCTGTGAAGCGAAAAAAAATGAAGTACTGATATGTATGGCTTATTTAATTCACTCGTACACAGTGAAGATAAAATGCACAAATGCAAAGAAATAATGTGACTTTGAAAAATGTTTGTTCACTTTCCTGAAGAAAAGTCGGGAATAAATTATCTCTTAACTTGCTTGGACATTTTATGTACAGGCTATAATGCTACTGCAACCGTAGGTGTACAGTCAAGAGTCAACTTTATACATATACATATCGTATGTACTTACATATAGGTGCTGATTATATAAGTAAGGATATTTCTCATTTGCATAAAGTGAAGTAGTTTTTATGATTCTCATTGAGAAGAAAATAAGGAAGGTTTGTACAGTCATGATCTTGCATGACATTCATTAAGTGTGAAAAATACTGAATGTATTTTATTTCTTAACCCGCCACCATCAAGAACTTTAGTCTTACATAAGCAAAGCTATTGACCAGTTTACTCATCCATTCAGCACAACAAACAGTAGTAAGGGTAGTTTTTTGTTGACGATGGCAAGAGGCAATTATGGTGTTGGTGTTAGATAAAGCGTGTCTTTGATTAACCAAGTGATCTCCTATGGCTTTTGATATTTGTCCAAACTTTGTCTGAGAAGCTGCATAATAAATATGTGTGTGAATGGTGGTGGACTCTTTGGCGATAGCCAAAAAGAAACAAATATAAGATAATGCCTACATAACCTATAATACCAGAAGGACGAGTTATCATCTTGTTGATGGTTTTTCACTGTGAAAACTTACGATACTGCATGCATATGTACGCACTCGGTAAATAATTGTGACCACACGTTTGTCGTTCTGCCAGTTTGTTTGCCATTTATCTTAACTGGTTTAAGTTTCATTTGGCATGCTGTCAGTTTAGAGAAAGAGAGCTTTCTCATAGGAAAGCAGTATATACACATTAACATGTTTAGAGCATAATGTATGCGTTTATAAAAGTTATTTTATAACTTTGTTTGCTCTTTCAAAAATGTACTAGGTATGTAAACAAATATTCAAGTGCTACTAGAGTAGCAATTTTTGTTGTATGAGCATGTAGATACTCAATACTACTTATTGCGCAAATGTACTCACACACTCTGTTTTCTTCTATAAACGGATGTGATTACCTATGTGATGTCCTCCCCTTCTCAAGATCGGGATGATGATGATTATCATCATCATCAAGTGGCACACCCGAGTGTCATCATCATAGTCAACATAAGAAGAAAACATAAAGCCGGGTTGGTTGGATCCAATATATTGACTGTGCAAGCCTAGTGAGAAATCGTCGTAATGATTTACTGTGTGATGTTATCATATTTAATAATATGTATATTGTACATACTTATATATGCTCTGAGCTACGAAAAACTATGCAAGTTAGGGAGGAAGTTTGTTGATGTTTTGAAAATCCTCAAGGACGTACATTACTACGTTTCCCCTTTTGTATACAAAGTCAACCTTTCATCAACGTCTTTATCCTTTATCCAATTGTCTTTCAATCAGCTCAACAGGACACACACCAATCCAATATGAAGAACATTGAATGCTTCCTGATATACATAATCTATGCTATATAATTCGCTATATATATTTGTCGTCGTATTTACAATGCGCATTAATTTACCTTTGTATTACAGTACGTTATAATAACATCGGTATTATTTAAATGTATTA
Organism: Sinella curviseta; assembly: GCA_004115045.4. Taxonomy (NCBI): domain Eukaryota; kingdom Metazoa; phylum Arthropoda; class Collembola; order Entomobryomorpha; family Entomobryidae; genus Sinella; species Sinella curviseta. Next base: position 52,514,829 of record CM023201.3, read on the forward strand.
TGAGCATATTATGATTCTGTCTGCATCTTGTAGTTCTGAAATGCAATCATAAACGTTTAGGAAACCGAAATAAGTTCTGATGTTTCCTTTTAGAGGGCTTGCGCTGGCAGAGTTTTGTGAATGTTAGGTATCTATGCACATTAAACACACAGTTACATTATCATCATCACCCAACCGAAGCTGAAGAATGCGCAATATCATCATACTTTGTAAGCTGCTCAATGTACATTTGTATAAAAATTTACAATACCAATAGTAAGTTATGCATGTACTCAATAGTTGTTTCATGATATATTGTAAGTGGGACGTAAAATTGCGTGCGTAGGTGGTGGTGACGATGCTAATGCTACACAACAACGGCGGTGGAGTAGGAGCAGTGCAGAATAATGTGTTCAGTTAGCACGAGCACTGCTCGAACCAAAAACCAAATGCCAAAAATCTCAAACTAGTAGTCACCGCATAGAGGAAACCATAACCATACACCATCATGCAGATTGCAGATATAATAACTTTATTATGTGGCATCATCACTACAAACGTATTTCTCCATTATCACTTTGAAAAGCTCTTTTTTTAAACTGAATGCTCTCTATTCTCTTGTATTTACTAACAGTTAGTAGATATTTTGAATGGCTGAAGCCAAAAATATAGATACGATGTTGGTCATTCGTCATTACCTAATCCTTTCACTTTTATAGTTTCCGTCCGGGGTCAAGAAGCCACTCCAGGTTAAGTGGTGACGTTGCATACAAAGGGGATAGACAACGATAGCAAATTTAAGCTATAAAATTCAATACTTAAGATTAATTTCGAATGTAGAAGTGTATCTGCGTCGAGCGAATATATATGCTGAAGGGTCATTAGCTAGCATTGATGTAATTAGTTGTCAGTTCCTTTTTGAGCCTACCTCTCAAGCTGAATCATGAGTCGCTTCCGTAGATAACGTGGAAGATAAAATTCCTCGACTACGAATGCTCTTATGAAAACGTTAAAATAGATTTCTGAATTGATTATAATAATACGGATGACAAAATTAATGCACACTCACGTAATCTGGTTTGGTCCTCTGGTTTTTGCTTTGAGACCATAAACACATACCTAAGACCAAAGATCAACATCAACACCATCGTGTACTCTCTAACAATTGATTATCATAAAGAAACAAAAAACCCAACGATTTCTTTTAGCTGTCAATAAGCTGCTGTAATCTTTACTGGAAAGGCGTTCGAATTATTTACTTGTTTTTTGTCACTACGTTTCTTACTAAAAAGAAGAGATCTCACAAGAAGTCACCCTTACCCCTCCACACCACATTCCAAAACCTCCCACTCTTCATGGTTGAAAGAGCATTGGAATAATAAAAGTAAACAGGATGATATATTATGTTGCAGATCAAAATGTGCACTAAAAGTTACAAGTTGTTTTTTGTAAATTTATTTTTACGTTCATAAAAAATCCAAAAGGTGCATTCATATTAATGACCAAAAAATGAACCCTACTATGCTTTACAATTTTGCATATTACAATTTTGTCCTGTTGCTCTTCTCCTCTTTAGTTGTCGAGTTGGGCTATTATTATTGTTGTTGTTGAATGTATACCTATGCATTTACTTATTTTTCATTTACGTAGGCTTGCATTATGGTCTGTCGTAAACAATAAATTCATTGTGAGGCAAAAAGTCTCTTTGAGAGAGACGCTTTGGCGTACAGGCATTTTATGTATGTGGAGTGAGTAGGATTGTCAAATGTGAACTTACCATATGTATCCAATTATAAAAATGCCTTCTTCGTACATTATTCTTTGCGTTCATCTTCTTGTTCTGGTTATTTTTTCACTAATGCTGTACGCTTTTTCTTTGTACATTAGTTCAGACTCAGACAGACCAGGTAAGCGGAGCTGATTAAGGGATGATGAGCTCATACCTATATTTTTGTAGAAAAGAAAGTTGCACAGGACAACACTTTTATATCTTCATGTATTTTTATTCTTTAAAATGGTACATGTGAGTCAAGTGGCGGTCTGCTGATCTGGTTTGATTTACCGGGTCTGTGTCTGACTGTTGCCTACAAACTTATAAATAAAGGTGGACCACTGCTTCCAAGAAGGAATGAAGATGAAGAATCAATGGCGACTGGGCGACTCGATTCGTGTGGGATCGATTGATGAATGTCAATATTGAGTGACGTTGTTATACTACTGATGGAAATAGCTGATATGAAAACATGATGAAATAATATTTCTGGAGAGTGATTATGATCGATGATCAGAGACTGTGATGAGAATAAAATGTGTATGCGGGACGTGAGGATCGAATGCTTTGTTGTTTGGGTGTTGTGGGTGTGATCAGTGGAACAACTGTCTGGATAATAATCATACTCATATTTTACGCACACGCATATTCAATTTCGTATCGCATAAGTCAATACATATCAGCATCACCACCCACTTGTTTTATTCGCGAATATTCAATGAGGTTCAATGTGAGACACTTTCTTGATTGTTTGATTTTCGTGAAGGAATTAACGAAATATGACTTTCCAGAATAGATTAGTTTGGTGGCGTGGGCGGCATTTTGAAGGATTACCATTGGCGCATGACAATTTTGTGCACATGTAACGTAGTGTCCCTTACGCATGCTTGCTGGTATAATTATGTGTCTATTCACTTTACGCTTGGGTTACTGTCACTACTGCTGCAACCAAACTGTGCATACAAAAGTAGTAAAACGATCTTCAGCATCCCTTCAGATAATATGAAGATGAATAAGGAAATATGCAAATGTTATTACATTGATTACGTACAAATGTGCAGTACGAGTAGAGCATAAAAATTATCGTAAAGCTTATTAGCGTAACGAAATTTGTGTTATATTATATTTTATTGTGCTTAGCGTAATCTTATGAACGATGATAACTTGATGGTTGGTGCTAAACTATAAATATATATCATTTTAAATGAGTAAATTAAAGCCTTTTATGTTTTGCTGTGACAATATTGTCGACTTCATGATTTTTGCCCACACTTTTCCATTAAAAAATGAGTTACTGAATTGAGTGAATGGATTAGCAGTCGTGTCATGTCTTGTCATCGTATGTATTGTTGTTGTTCTCACTTCTAGCGTAAATACGCATCGTTACACAAACGCTTGGCTTCCAGTTTATTGTTGTAAAATAAGGAGAGAACACCGCAGCAGCAGCCGCACAGTAATTGCTGAGGTTATACTGTATGAACCGATTGAGTTTTAATATTTTTCTTCCTTTTGGAAATGTGGCCTTCAATAAATTAGCTGTCTGAATGCGTACGAGAGAACCCTTTTTTGAAAAAGGGATGGATGGGATTACGTCATGCCCATCTCGTGCAAGACCTCACACCTCACTCAAAATGAAAGTACTACTAGCAAAATAATAACGAAAGCATAATATTATTGTTCACTTTCATAGTAATCATAATAGTAAGGCAAGGTCGGCTATTTCAACTGTAACGAGCAACGGCTGCAATAATAGGGATGAGCTACAAAACTCTAATATAGCAGGATGTGAAAAGTAGTAATATTATTTTTTGTGACTCTTGCCATTGTTGACGATGATTGTACATATGGAAGAAAACGACATGTCGTACACTGTACTGCAATCATTCCTGACATTGCTCATGAAAATATGTCGTCGTGTAGCGTGGCGAACCGTGGATTGCTGGTTTACTAAAATAAGAAGGGAAGTTCATAAAAATGAATGCAAAGTTTTCCCAGAACGATAATTACAGTCGATTGTAATAATGTTGTTCATCATGAAATCATTTCATCATCGTCTTCTTTTATTCACTTTTAACTACAGTCTACATGTTTTAGTAAAATGAAATTTTAAATGTTAATGAGTAGGAGTGCAGAAATGATAATAACAAAAACAGTGAAGACTGCAATGAGAATAGTAATATTCAAATCAGGCAATGCAACGAAATTGTACAAATAAACTGTAGCTATAAAACGAATTAACGGAGAATCATTCTGGTGTTTTGCGTGTGCAATGTGTATCAATCAGGTCAAGTGTGATAGAACAAAGAACGCTGATAATATGTTGCATGTTTAAAACATGCATATAGAAAATGCACAGCTACAGGTTGCAAATCTAATTCTGGGATTAGACCTCCGTCGGCTACGTCATGTAATGGATGGCATGGAATATAGAAGTATTGATCGTAATAGCCAATTTTATTGTCTATTTGCTTGCCTTCGTGTTGGTTCAGGTGTGGTTTCTAAACTAGCAGGTGGAGGAGGCATCAATGATACTGCAAAAATTGCACGAAAAACACTACAAAGTACAATTATATTTACTTTTGAAGTTTGAACACGACAATCTAACATGAATGTAGGTTATTATCAGTCAAGCTTTTATATCTTAACAAAAAGTAAAATAGCTGTATTTTTTGTAGATTAGCACTAAACGACGACCATGATTTTGATTGCATTGCATTTTAAATTTCCTTTCCGACTTGTTAACGAGAAGCGAATAAATGAACACAGGTTTTTTTGAACAGCATTATTGAAAAGTTAGTGAATCCCGCACGCACCGCACGTACGGGGAAATACCACGTATTTTTATCGAGTTGATAATTGATTTAGGTAGATTAGCGCTCTATTGTGCGTAAAATGTGCGTTTAATGTTACTTTGCTATGATTAATACTTTATAAACTTTATAAAATGTATATAGTCTAAATGTTTCTTTTTAAAAATTTTGAATTTTAGTGTCTGAAAGAGAAAGAGTAGAGAGAAATAGAGAGGTGATGATAGCTTTCCTGTTTTAAAGTTGCCGTCGTATCGTAAAATCGTGACATGTGTTGTCTCGTTGAATTGAAAGGTCATGTGGTTTGTAGCCAGTTTGTGTAATAACATCATATCCCGGTACATTACACGATGATTATGACGAGTGGGATGCTCATGTTTGGATAGAAGTCATATTTTGTTTGTAATTACCTCTACATATTACTATGCGTTGATAGTCGAGCTTCTACCAAAAGTTCATTGTTCCGTGGACATCGGCATGAGGATACAAATACACAGATGTATGATTTTCTGACGTTTAAACTCACTAACAGCTATTACACCACTTACACTTACCCTAAATAAAATCTATCCCATGATATACTAGATGAAACAGTTTCATTTATAAAAATATAAATATATTATGTTATCGAAAAAATGACGGTGGGTTGGTTGGGTGAAACTGCACAAATGACAAATTAGTTTATCTGAAATACTGTAAATAATGTGACAAAATCAATCTACAACTCAAAGACAAACAAGCAATCTTAATGCAATGCGGAACATCTATAAGGATATAGACATCTTCGTTTAGGTGTAATACCTAAGTTTTTTTACTTCAGATCTTTAGTGCATTTTCAATAAAAAATTCACAAGGTTAATGTATCATAAATGGAGTACTAACCTCATAGATGACACATAATTAACAAAATATACTGAAAAAAGAAACTTCGTCAGTAAATCATATACTCCCTTTTCTGAGAATCTTATCATGTCTAGGTTACATTAATGAACACATTTGATAAGTCGATCAAAAATGATGATGAAGAGTCTTCATTGAAGACGTACATGCAATACATTGGCAAGTAGGGTTATTCGGCGATGATGTAATGGTGTTGATAATAGTAAGGTTATTGGCAAAATAGTCAATGTTGCAGTCAAAGTGTGAAAAGCGTCATGTCTCTGGCTTTCCCATTATTAGAATGTAATACATCAAACTTTTCTCTGAGCTCATCTTCTTAGTAAGTGTTCAGAGGTAGTAATAGTAAGTAATCGTGCTATTTCGCTGAGACTGTAAATGCACGTATGTAGGTACATTACTCTGCTACATCCAATAATTCACGCATGCAATATATTAAATTCATTTTAAAATCTTTTCAATCGTTATCTCACAAGTTACTCATGAAACGCTTATTAATCATCCATCAAGTACCAATATGAGTTAGAATTTACGGTGCATAGTGCAACAACCACATATCTATCAGTGTCGACGTCATCGTCATCATCACTCACCGTAATCAAAATTTCTTCATGCACTTTGTAAGGTTTTTATGGAGGTACGGGAATGTATGTACATACCAACGTATGTACATCATCCAAGAGCCGAATGGATGGATAGAGTTTTATTAGCCGATTGTATTGCTGTGTGCTTTGTCGCATCACTGATGATGTCGTCGTGTACACTACTGCTGCTTACATTTTTACATGTTCAATTGCCTTTTAAAGAAACCTTTTATGCGTGTTCTTGAATGACTTAAACAATTTAGATAAAGCGTGGCACACACCGTGCCAATGTTCATCTAGTAGCAATGCTATGTCCATCATCGTTTGGGCTTCATATTCTGGTCTAGTCTGGATTTGGACCCCTTCAAATAAATAATGTAAAAGTAGCAACGCATCGACAATGCTGATTGACTACGACTACAAGAGTGAGTCGTGCGTGCGTAGGTGGGTAAAAGTGAAAAGAAGCTTTTGAATAATATGTACACTTTAACTATTCTAACAACTCCAAAGCTATTCACCTACTCCTTCTACACTGATGTATGTGGTTTCCTATTTTTGTACACAATCCTGCATTTGAATATTGCATAAAGCACCTAACGTATTGTAGCATTACGTCACAATACGAAGTATTGCATATTGATCATCACCATCGTTAGACATAATGACCATGATCATATTTTATTTGTGCACTTGCTTCCTTCCTTTTCTCATTCTGGTTTTTCTTCTGATGTATGCATTGTCGTTTACAAGAAAATGAAATGAGTTTTAGTATTCACATGAAGCCGGACCGAGCAGTTAAGTTGGCATTGGATTGAGAGAGATAAAATCTCTCCTTCACAACAAGGCAGGTAATTAAGGCAGTGCTGCAGTAGCAAAGCTCTAACGTTCTACATACCTAGTACACAGAACCAGACTGGAACTGTTCCTGTGCACATGATATTTTATTCTGCGTAATAATATATATCTATTGAAACAGCTTGCTTTCCTTGTGCGGACTTTTTTCTCACTTTTCCTACTTATTAGTTGAATGACTAACAAGAGTTGCGTGTCTGGCATTATTGTCGATGTCGATTTTCCAGTGGCAATTTTCTAAAAGGGAGAACCCGATGAGAGAATGATGTAAAGCAAACAGAATAGAAAATGCTTTCCGTTTTTGCTGCCACAGAACATTTTTTGGCTGGAAGCTATAAAACTCATGATCACGTCACAAACGATATATATCGCCATCGTCTGCTTCGTATAATTAATATGCGTCCATGCAACTGGTTTTTAGGCTGTTGGTTGAGGGTATGCATATATCTATCGATATAACTATCGAATTATCTTGAGTGTGAGTTATTGAAAAGGAAACACCACTTATTGTACTTTTACACCAGATGCTAACTCACGGAAGTGTTTATGCGCGAAGTTATGTTATTGCAGTTACTGCTTCTACATACAGCATTTGCTTAATCGTATTACAACATGCAGTGATGATACCGAGTCACAAAGAAATGATGAGAAGAAAGTTTTCTTTCTTTTTATTCCATCCGTCGTGTACTTTACCGTATATAATTTGTATGCATTCTGCTCCTCAAAGAAATCTCAGAACACACTCTGAGGAGCAAACAGTGTTGGGATCATTTTTGGCTGGTTGCCGTTTGTTTTTTGAGAGATACTTTTTTTGTTTCGTCAGCATTTAGCTTTGCAACATCGTACAACAAGTACGAAATGCCATAAAAGTAAACTTGAACTTGGGCTGCAATCCAACAAAACTTACTTAATGTATTGTATTACACATATAAAGGATGCCTATGTTTTATTTCGGAGAATGAAAGTACAAGGATGCTACAATTGCGATAAGCAGCAGATTTTCCATACCATTTTAGCAAAGCGAAAAAATCTGCAGTCGTTAAAAGTTTTAAATGAGCGTCGAAAGCAGAGTTATAGGTCTTATTAGGGACGATAATGAACGCATTGGAAAGGAAATTGTTACATTTATTATTAATTTCATATATGATTATTATTGCCATACAATACTGATGTTTCGTAGACGTGCTGTTTTATTTTATTTTAATGATTGAATAGCAGCGGATCTTTGTACATTTACATTACTGCATTAAAAAAAGAGGAGGATGCGATTCATCCCACATTAACTTTATCCATGTAGGCAATTACAAAAAATGAAAAGTCAAAAGTAGAGACACGAGGAGGAGTGATAAAGAGAAACTAAATCTCATCGTCATCATCATCATCACGCTTAACAGAAACGAATGCAGTGCAATCATAAGAGAAGAATAATTACTGCTGCATTTTTGGGGAACACCTATTGTACTATTTGCTTGTACTACTATTAATATCAGACAGACAAGCAAGGGTTTGTACTATAAACTGTACTGACATGTGTTCGTTCAGTTAGACAGACAGAAAATCTTATCATCTCAACAAATTCTCTCTCTCGTCTCTCTCTCTCCATGTGTTAAGCCAATAATCGCGTAAAGTTTCAAAACTATAAAGCTTATAAGCACATTTTCAGATTAGTCAACTTACAAGCGGCATTGAAAGTCTAAACAGATAGACGCAAGCATAATATTGTATTTATACTACAATGTAGGCATTTTGTATAATCATAATCTTTGCCGTTGCATTACATTATCATACATTCCCTACATAAATGTACAAAAATAGGCGATATGAATGGATGGTGGTGTGTGCTTGTGTTATGCATGTAGCAGTAAAAAACGGTTTGTTATGCGTAATGGTTTTTTTCGTATATCAGTTATCGCTGTTTTTGATGGAGATGGTGGTATAGCGTATTATATTGCAACCAACAACGCAACGTTATATGTTGTGCACTAAAATATTAATGTTTAATTTCATTTCAGCTGGCATACCATAATAATAACAACACACAAAAAATAACTTCTGTGAATGAGATGCATGGTGCGGCATTTTGTGTGTTATGGTTAAACGCATAGCTGTACCTATATGCATGCAATTATATTACAATAACTTTTATGCTGGCATTCCTGCATGGGAATGAACAAACATTAGTAGCAAGCGAATGGTAATACAGTAGCTGATGTGATGATGAGAAGTTAGAGTATGAGGTACGTAATTTAAAGAATAGAACAATATTGTATTATTCAAAAGAGAAAAAACGGCATCATCATGAGCCGGCATTCATCAGCATGAATACACGAACGAATAGTCAAGGTAGGTTACTTCCCTTTATTGGAATTTTGTGTGTGTGGTGGCTCTCTACAAAACAGACCTACTGCTGCTCTTGCTGCTGTGTTCTTTACCAGCATATCATCATCATCACCGTATCATAAAGTCAAAGTTGCCTAGACTGATACGGTGCTGATGATTGTAAATGAGAAATGAGTGGGAAGAGAGACATTTCAATAATATAACATCAAAAGTTTACTTGCAATCCATTAAAAGAGCACGTTATCCTTTTGCTTGTTTCTTGACACAAGTTATTTTCTTGAATAGAAGAAAAAACTATGTACTTCTTACGTAAGTATAAAGAATAACACTGATACCAGAGATAATCGTAAATATTACAACTTTGGGAAACCATCTGGGAGACGAAAAAGTTTTCATTTAACTTGTGTGAATAATATTTTGCATACTGCGCGTTGTTAACGAAGGTTGAAACAAAAAAGCTACCTAAAGTTGTGTTTGCAGCAAAAAGAAGTTGGCTGCTTCAAAAGACGGAATTCTATTTACTGGATGGAAGAGAGCAAATTTTTTTTTGCCGTGCTTGCAGAAAAAATCGAGGATAATGATGGGAGACGGTGAGAATGTGAGATATTTTTGGAGGAGAAGGAGCATCTTTGCAAACAGGAAGCGTTTGCTGCAGCAGTTGCAGTCAGTGAATTTTGATTAGAAAAGTATGGGACTCCTCCGGAGGAGATTTAAAATAATCCTGGGCTTGAAAATGGCTGTTGGTTGTAAAAAACGCGATATGGGCTGAAAGAAACTAAACTGGATTATTCTAGAAAAAAAAACCTCACTCATATAATATAAATGCAACAATACAAAACAAGTGGAAAAACACGAACATTTGAAGTACTTATTATTACTACACACATTCATTATATTCATTTTTGGAGTGGTTAGGTAATCAAGTTGTTCAGTGTTTTGTGGGATAATATTATGGCTATTATGTAAAGTCAATATGGTTATAAGAATTATTGGCTTATTCTTCGTTTTTACACCACATCCACAATCAATGCACATGAGTGTGCATGTAAAAAGAAGTGAGAATATGAGAGTGTATGAATGAGCGAAATAGTAATAAGAAAGGATCTATCTGGACAAGACTGAAGATTGATGCAGATAATTTGAGTCATATTAGGGCTGCCAAGCGTAGGCTTGATCCGCCCAAACATCGCATACTACATGAACAGTGAGTTTGTGAGAAGAGAGACAAGACAAGAACGGAGAGAAGAACGTGTGACCCAGAAGGTCGGTTGTTTGGTTTCGTTTTGAGGTTTCCCTTTGGTTTATAAAAACAACCATGCTAACTAACAATATTGTAATGGGAATAGTAACAATCATAAGATTGAAAATTTGTTCTTCATAATAAGTTGTAAAAATGGACATGGGATACTACGTTTGTGTAATAGTGATGGTGGCGATGATGAGTATGACGATGAAGATGATGAGAGAGACATAACTTTACTCTATTGTATTGTAGCACCAACAATGAGAATTGAGTAGTGGAGCACAAAAACGAACAAGAACAACAACAGTAAGAAAGAACCACCACCAACTATATCAGCGTCAACAAAGCAGGCATAGTTCAACAGAATAGAGATATATTATATAGCAATTTGAGTGACTGGTACTCAATAGGCACCACCGAAAAAGGCATGGACTTAAAAAAAGTGGCGAAAAATGTGTTGGCGGTAGAAGAGGTGGTGGTAGATGGTGGTGTTACGAGTCTACCTGCCCTAAATGTCTTGCTTGCAACTCATTTGTGATTTGGAAGTGCATGTGAAAAGAAGAGAAGAAGAAGTAGGATTTTTCTTAAGAAAATCCGTACTTTCTGTATTTACATCGCCATTGTCATCTTAACGAGTACAGAGACACCAGAATAAGAGCCATAATCGCCCTTGTCATTTTTATTTTCGCCGTCGTCACCAGAAATACCGATATATTTTTGTGTGTTCCCTTAATAGTAACAGGAGTTTCAATTCTTTTTGTGACTTGTATATTTTTAAGTGCTACTAATCAATTTAGTTTATATTCTACTCTGCAAATAATAATCGATACATAACCACAGTTTTAAGTAACCCCATTCATCATACCTAAACCATCCAAAACCATTTGCTACTAATCAAATCAGTTTTTACTGAAAAACCAAAAAAAATCCAAAATAAAATCAATCATTATCATCCTCAAATCACAAAGCAACAGAACAGGTAGCGTGTTTGAAGATTTCTGATTCTGATACTGCTGCAGTAGTGTAACAGATGGACCGAGAGAGAAATACGCATGTATTCGGAGTGGATTGGGGTAAATACAGAAGCCAAATGGAAAAGGAATGAATTTCATTACAATATTACTTGTAAAACAAGTCGTTTCTACATGGCCACAGGCGACGCAAAAGCAATTTTGTAACTTGTGTACGTAGCTAGAAAATATATTAGGAATTTTCTCCGTTCCGACTTTGACATTGACAGTTAGAAAAATGAGAAGTGCAACAGTTATCTGTCCACAAATGTCTTCTACCTTGAAAAATGCAGCCATATTGGGATTACAAATTTTCTTAGCAATGCTGCAATTTATCAACAACGCATGACTAGAGATTAAAATCTTGCGAACATTTCATTACATAGATTCTTGGTATTTCTAACCAAATCTTTTCCTTCTTGTCAAAAAAGTTAAAAAGTTGGATCATAGTTGGAGAGTCATATCTATTGAGACCTGAATTGAATTTGAATATTAAAGACTTTTTGCATTGTCATCGTAAATTTTTCAATATTATGTATTATTATTATGAAGGTACGTTTTTAGAGAAAAGGTTTGCATGTAGTAATAAGCCTGCTCACTCTGCCAGCATTTTTCCTTTTCGTATGCAACAAGCCCATTATACAAAGAAATACTTGATTTGTTGCTGTCAGGTCTTTCCTTTCATACAGCCGGGGAGTGAGTCAGTCAGCAGTGTGTACCGTGGTGGTGGCTGTTGTTGTTTACCTGTCGTTCTTACCTTGTAATCAGTTAACATCAATAGAGAATATTATTTTACTTACTTCTTGTTTAAGCTTGGTTGCTGCTGAATGTTTATTGTTCCATGTTTTTGGAGGCAGGCTGTAATTATAACGTGCACACACACATTCCCTTGTACGTGTAATAAATTATCTTTTTTTTCTTCATAAAAACGTAAATGAGCCACAAAAATGATACTATGTAGCACAAATACATACATTGTACTCTACCGGCGTACATTCCGATTGAATGAAATTCATTCCCAAGCCAGGCCAAAACTAGAGTCATGCCAGGTGAAAAAACACGTCACCCTTTTATCGTTATGCATGCATCCGCCGTTGTACTCTACTGAACTCCATCAAATACACATCGTATATGCATGCATAACACCAAACCTATAGCCAACCTCATTGTATAATGAATTCATGAGGTTTGGATTTTGCATTTTTTGGCAAAAAAATCTGTATTACGAATACGAAAACTTATACTCCTCCTCCATCTTCCTAAGCTGCAGTATCATCATCAGAATTAAAATGCTTAAATTCTTATCGTAACACAAAGATTTTTATCTTCTTTTTTTACAAGAAGATATTGTCTTCCTGTCTTCCCTTGTGTGTGCTGTGTCCTTATCATCATTGCGAAAAAAATAAAACAGTACATTGAGTACGCGACAGACACTATACAACCGACGACGCGTTACGTGAATTGTGATTTGGTTGGTGAAAAGTAGTCGACAAAGGATTTTTTCGAAGAAGAAAATATAAACTGACTGATTCAGTTGTGATTTCTTTCTTTGGCAATTCATTCCGTAAACGAGGGGAAGTGTGTAAACAACCTCTTTTATTAAAAGAGTTTTTCATTCAGTTAGGTTACCTTTTTTTCTTCGTCTGTGCTATCGTCTTTTCCGTGTAATATCATTGTTTATGCGTGAACTTTTTTCTCTCATGTGGCTGTTACGAAAGAGCTTAATGTTTTTGGCCCCGTAGTCTTGGTCGTCGTCCCGTAGGAACGATTTAACGAACGAAACGAACGAACAGAGGCGCAGTATAAAAGTCATAAACACGCACAGAACTACCGATAATATATTTTTTCATGAACTTGAACTTGAGCTAGCTTACTGTTCATTATGATGATGGTAGTAAATATTTTTCACCAGTCGGTGTGTGTACATGTGTAAGAGTTGTGTATGTAAGAAACTCTGCGACTGCGAGTTCACGTCGTGCTAATGTTTACAAAAAAGTTGCAGTAATCAGTATAAAGACAAATACTGGTTATTGGCACCATACCAAAAATAAACACTAACGCATACATTATACGCACACAAGTACATATTTTTTTCATTCCAATAATATTCTAAAACAAAAAATCTACACAAGAAGGACATGAACATTTTTTTCCAGTGACTTGGATTTACAGTGTGATTGATTGACAGAGTTATATTCCATCTTTCATTGGATTTTTTTGTGAAAAGTGAACAGTTGTAAACTTTCTCCATGACTAGATCCTTTCAGGATCTTGGTGTATTTACATTAAAAGATTCCTGTTTTCGTGAATTCCCTGCTATTTTTATGTGAACGATAAGCAGTAACCATTGAGCCTCATCGGACCATGTCGGGGCAGACGTACTACAAAGAACGTCTGGGCTTTGACCCTCGTGATGAGTATAACTCTCATCACGAAGGGGAAAAGTATGGCTACGAGGAGAGTTTGTCGAAATTCAAAGGTTGGTCCTGGGATTTATGGACATTTTTTATCAACATTGTAGGTATGGTACACCCAGACGAGTAAAAAATACGAAAGCATGCATGGAGTGTGCTTTTTAAAAAGAGTGCCTGCAGTGCTCACTGACCACGCACTAGAGTAACTGATTGGTAATTTGTTGTTGTTTGGGTTTGTTGCGCTTTAAATTGAGATTGAGATGGTTTTGGGAGATTCTTTTTGAAATAGTTTTGAACATGGTTTGTCTGATTTGAAGATTAATGATTTTTAACAAGAAGTTTGTTTTTGGGTTTAAATTAGTAGAAAAGAAGAGTGATTTTTGTAGACAAAGCAAGCGGAAGGACTACTCACTTTTTCCGATAAAGATGCTCATTAAATAAAGAGATATTGAACATGACCCATATAATTAAATTTCACGCGTCGTTAATGAGTTTCTTCTTCTGCGCTTACAGAAGCATAAAAGTGCATCCCCTGAATGAAGGATTTTCTGCATTACAGTCGCATTGCATTACTTGTATCAGCGTATGTACATGCTGCACTACTACAGAATTTTTAAATAATTAAAAAATGCATTTCTGTGCCACTCTTTTAGCAACTGCTAGCTGTACATGTAAGTACACAATACGTTTACAATGTAATTTGTAATGTTAATTGTGACGAATTTCAAGGGGCCCATGTAGCTTATGTATTTCTGATTATAGCACTTACTTGCTAATCGAAGCTATTGTCAACGTATGTAGTTGGAAATATCTTTTGATCTCATTCATCTAAGTTAATACGTACAACAAATTTTGCGTTAATTACACAGTGCATTGAACAGGAATCTGGATCATCCCCTCTATCATAATTATACACTTTGCTCATTCTTATAAATCGCAAGTACAAGTGTTTTAAGACGTTGCTTACTGTTGTAGGAAATGCTCACTATTTTATAAGTTGATTAAATCCATATTCCACAGGCTTAATATAAACAGGGCCTGACTACTTACCTGGCAAAGTGCATGCGAATAAAATGTGAAAATAAGGGAAAAAATCATGCGTGAGCGCATTAGCAAGATAGATACAAATATTTGAAAAATGAATGGAGTATGTGCTAAATGTTAGTATTTAGTATATACTTTCTTTGATGGGATTTTAACGAGTGAAAGAGAAACGACGAATGCACCAATAGAGAAACATTCAATGCACAAACAAATACCCAACATAAAATGATTTATTGAAGCAAGGAGGTGCATATATGTGTATGGTATATGATAGTAATGATAATTAAGGAATTTATAACAATGCAACTATTTTTTATCGGTACATCATTTTTGTATTATTAGGATGATAATGGTTTATAACTGCAGTATATGCAATAAATAATGCATTGAGATTTGCAGAGATGAGTGTGTTTGTTTCGAAGGGCTTTTGTGGTAGAATGGTTTAGAAAGTTAAATAGCAGGAAAAAAGAGGAGTTTTTGAAGAAAAGATGAAAGATGATAAATGATGATATCATGTTTGAATTGATGGTTTGTGTAGGATGATGCGGATGATGATAGTATTGTTATTGATATGTAAGACGTTTCTACAAGTTCTTCAATTAATTTGTTGCGTTATAATTGACGGATTAGGGTACTCGTCTTAAGTGATGTTACCTTTATGTGTAGTTCATACAGTGCGTGTTGATTTTAAGGAACGTTTATTGTTCAATCTGGGATAATCGTGCATGCATGCTTTAGAATTTATGTAAGCATCCCACTATTACCTATAATTAATCTTCAGTCTTTAGAACATCAGCTTTTAGTCTGCGCAATGCCCTCGGTACTATACTTCTCCTATTCCAATCCATTGAGTCAACTACAAGTCATGTACAGATAGATTAAGTATTCGATTCGTATGTGCATGTTTTAGAGTGCTTAATTAGAAACAAACATGCCAGAACAGGTGCACCATGTGCAATGTACAGCAACGGAACTATTAAAAACATATCTCTATATTCGTTTATATAATATATATGTCACATATTATGTGACAATTTCAGAATATAGGAATTTAAAATTAGTTACAGGGCCTGGATACAAAATACATGAATAGAGTTGAAAATATTTTAATGAAATACAAACTGCTTACTTCTACTCTACGGGCAACTGTTTTTCATTTCAAAATAGTATACACATACATGTGTGTCACATTTATTTATAGGTATTTGTTCTTAAATCGATTCAAATAATCCAAAGCACACACCTTGACATATTGTATATAGGTACTTCCTGAAACATTTTCGCGTTTAGACCTTTAGACTAGTGTATTTCAAATCTCTTGAACAATGAGGTTAATTAATTTTGTTTTGACGAGAAGGGATTAGGGATGATGTGACAGGTGTTTGTAATCATTGCCATAATGAGAAAATCCCAGTGAAAATTGCTTATGATGGCAATTTTGCAATAACGGGTAGCCAAGCACATGAAGTATTTGCATTGTTGGTTGAAGTGATAGATAATGATTTACATGTGTAAAAGTTATCTGCTATGTTGTTTTTACAGTAGTCAAAGTTGGACACTTCATGGCTTTATTTGACTTTGGTCATTTACATACATTTTGAATGGGTGATGTCATGTAATGACAATGTAAGTATTGCTTGAGCTTATCTTGAAGGGTGTGATTGGTTGCATCATCTTATCATCATCGGTATTTTAAGCTTTCACTTAATTCAATGATCGAACATGTTGCAATGAAAGTGGAAGATGTAAAATTCCTTTTTATTCCTCGCTTGGAATGAGATGTGACTACACACTGGATTTGCATCATCAACAACAACTGAGGAGTCCAGTTCAGTAGAGTGAGTTCATGCATCTTTGCTGGCTACTGACCGTATGCGCACATTTTAAGAACAACTTCTATGATGATGACAGTTCACAAATCAAAGTCAAAAGTCAGTGCACTTGTTAAACCATTTTTTTGCTAATCCTGAAGTGTTTTGTACGGTTTTTACTAAACATACATAGCGAATTCAATGCACTACAAAAACGCGATATTAGAAAAAGGATAATTGTGTCGGTTGGCATGTTGTACTGCACTGTAAAATCTGCACATTATACAAATAATATGATTACTTGTACTATTTCATATGTATCTGCTGATGTCATCGTCTTTATTTAAAAGCCTACATGGCTTTTGTCATTTCTCAACGGGGTGCCGTCACATGAATAGAATATTAAGCTTTCTCTTGACATTAAGGCTTGAGTTGAAGAGAAAGATCTACTGCCTATTGTTTTAACTAGTTTTTAGTGTACCATCATCTTTTACCCAACGTGTAATAATGCGTCATATGTACATAGTTGCACTGCATGCACTCAGCATTCTAAGCACATGTGTTCACATGCTTCCAGCTTGTTTTCATGGTGTAGTCAATTGACACATCATCGCCAATTTTCCTCAGGCTAGAGATATAAGAAAAGAGCATGGTGAGAAACGGGGTGTTTTATAAGGTTGGTCAACGCAACGTGTGATAAAGATTTCTGGCTTTCATATAATATGCATGTATATTGGTAGCACTACAGTAATTATCTTGATCTCCGCTGTTTTATTTTTTAAACATTCATGTAAATAACTCAACGATTAATTTTTAGCCCTTTTATTCTACAATAAATACTTGTAAATGTAGAGGAAAACCGGAATGCACGTGCACGCAGTGAGATGGCTAATTGAAGAAGCAATTTTTTATTCTAGAATCAAACAAAGAATTTTTACTGAAACATGTTTTTGTGTATACCGAAGCATCACTGAATCAGAATATGCTGTACTTTGCAAGGATGGCTTTCTTTCAACGATTTAAATGCAATCGGACAAATCAAACAACGTTGTTGAAATATAGTTGAAAAAGAAGTAATCCCTCCGAAAGTTAAAACTTATTTTTTTATTAAAGCAAGTCATTCACAAGCACGTTTGTGTGCATTTGAACCAACGTTTGCAAAGTTTACATGAAGCATGCTATGAGGCAATATACGATCGTATGTACAAAATAACGATAATGATGATGTGATTGTTGTTATTAATGAGATGATCTAATTCGATAAAATATTCTAATGATGATCCAATCTTCTTAAATAAATCACTACTTTTGTCAGATGGCTTGTTTGGTTCGTCGGACTGACTATGAGTGAGCAAGCTAGTGATGAACACATTGAGCTACTTTTTAAATTATTTTTTATTTCGGTATTTACATTTCTAATGAGCCACGAGACGGTAATAAACTTTGCATTGCAATTTTGTGTTTGAGGTTTTGAGTTTACGATGTATGACAACTGCACCTTCGCCTATTCTCATTGCCGCATATAATCGAACGTGATAGATTTACTATAATTATTTTGCCAGCAAGGGGTGCAATTAAAATGAAAAACTTGTTATTTACGGATTACAATTTGTAAATGGATTATTATCTTTTTAAGTGCGTCACCGTCACCTTTCACACCCACATTGGTATGTATATGTCGTATGTAAAAACTTTGCATTCCGGCACATCCCTCATTTTTCAATATGGTAACCTTGCAAAAATTCACGGGTGGCTTGATGTTTTCCGTTGAAACCACAATAAAAACTGAAAGATTTCTTTTTGGGAATTGTGCATTCGTCTAAATTAATGTAAGTATTGAATGATCTTTGCGCAGCTGCTCTCTGTCGCTAGTCATTATAGTAATAAACATGAATGCAAAAAATAAAAGATCGACAAGAAAGAATGGATGGATGAGATCAGTGATCAATCTTTGGATTCATAAGCTATTAATTTTCCTGGCGATGATCCATGTGTTCGTCAACCGTATAGCATGTACCTAATAAAGGCTTATAAAAATGCAGGTTATGCTTAGTTGCATGTTGCATTCATGCACATGCAACGCTATCCAAAATTATTCATTTTGAGACCACCACGATAGCATTATATAGGAATTTACCGCACGCACCTGCTCAATTCAGTTTTTTGCAGTTTCACGTTAAACTAAACCACACCTTCCCATCATCAGCATAATTCCATCTGACAAGTAAAAGGAACCTACGATGTTTAGAAACTTTACGTAAGCCTTGCTTATTTTTCAATGGATTAGATAGATTGAGAACTTTTTCGTTGAAATTTGGCATGAATAGCTAATAGCTGTCATAACATATAACCGTCCATCCCCAAGCAAAACAGTTGAATGGCAACACTTCAGCAGTTTTCAGAAAAAAAGCTTTTACAACAACAATAAACTTTGTGTGACCAATCATTTAAATTATTCGTTTTATGATGTGTACGCAAGCTCATAACAATATCGCCCATATTGCCATTGCATGAACAATAGCAGAAATAGCTCATATTAGTAGAGCCATTCCTATTGATTGTCTGTTTAGAATACAAGACGAGTTTCTTTCTGTCTGCCTCTATGCATAGGTGTCCACAGGGATGTTTTCATTCATGATAGTCCACTGTAAAAGATAAAATACCTATATATGTACAGCACATTGCGCTAGCGAGCATTTATTGTTGTGTTATTGCACTATTGTAAGTATGCATTTTTTGAAATGCTTTGAAGTTTTTGCTACTCATGAATATATTGTTATTTTGATCTCTCGCGAGAAATAACAATATACCAAATAAGTACAATTTGCAATTGTTTTATTAATGGTACACTTTTAGGTAATTGGTCAGCAATAAATGATGATGTGATGATATTGACGAAAGCACCTACCTACACGTATATCGGGTTGTATATTCTTCTCTTCTGATGGATAAATGGAGAAAATAAAATGTTTGATTTGTATTTTCGTACCTTAATTAAATCGAGCAGATTACTTGAACCTAAACAGAGATTTTCTACTTTTGTTGTATCATGTATGATCCAGGAACTATTTTATTGTCGAGAAGAAGAGGTAATTATTTTCCATTACACAATGGACTAGGAAAAATAAAAACCGGCAAGCCATATATCGCCATGTTAAGCGTTGGAAAACATAAAGCATGACCTCAACTGACAATAAAAAAATATATTGAGTCGCTATGTTGCCCCCGTGACCTTTGACATGACCTTTTCGAAAACGATGTGACCTTAACTTTATAACTAAAAACCGATTGTTCCATCGTATTCAGCCCCCCAAATAACACCTGTGTACCAATTTTCAGGTCAAACGGTCAATATGGGGCTGAATAATTCCAATTTTTTGACGCAGGAACCCGGAAATCGTCAATTTTTGAAATCGATTATCTAGCCTGTCCTGCCGTATTAGCACTAAAGGTAACGTGTTTTAAAAACTTCCATGTGTGCTTGTTCAGATGCAATTGGTTGTTAGCGCTAATTCCGTGGGATCTCGGCGTTATTTGAATTTGAAATATAGTTTACAAGACCACAAATCCCCATAGGACACCCCGACATCCCCTTCAGCACGAAAACGATAAATAGAAAATTGAAATCAAATTGATTAAATCATTTAACAATAGTTAAGTAAATATGCATGTAAACAAGTACTTGTCATTATATAAATGTCAACTGCACCTATTGTAGCTTAATTTGCTTTCAATTTTCTATTTATCGTTTTCGTGCTGAAGGGGATGTCGGGGTGTCCTATGGGGAATTGTGGTCTTGTAAACTATATTTCAAATTCAAATAACGCCGAGATCCCACGGAATTAGCGCTAACAACCAATTGCATCTGAACAAGCACACATGGAGGTTTTTAAAACACGTTACCTTTAGTGCTAATACGGGAGGACAGGCTAGATAATCGATTTCAAAAATTGACGATTTCCGGGTTCCTGCGTCAAAAAATTGGAATTATTCAGCCCCATATTGACCGTTTGACCTGAAAATTGGTACACAGGTGTTATTTGGGGGGCTGAATACGATGGAACAATCGGTTTTTAGTTATAAAGTTAAGGTCACATTGTTTTCGAAAAGGTCATGTCAAAGGTCACGGGGGCAACATAGCGACTCAATATATTTTTTTATTGTCAGTTGAGGTCATGCTTTATGTTTTCCAACGCTTAACATGGCGATATATGGCTTGCCGGTTTTTATTTTTCCTAGCCCATTGTGCATTAGTAAAAATAAGCGAATTGGACAAAGTATTGTGGTACTCATTCTCTATAATCGTGCTGTTATTTATCTGTTTGTACTTTTAATGAGTTCCTTTTTGATTCACTGGGTGTGCCAAAATAACCTACTGTTAACACAAGAATGATTTTGTTTTGTTTGTATTAAGCATGGCATTATAATCTAGCGGTAGAACGATATTAAATGTTTTAATCCCGTTTGCTTCTATTTTTCAGATGAGCGAGATGCCATTCAGAAGAAAACATTTACTAAATGGGTGAACAAGCATTTGACGAAGGTAAATGAATTAAAAAGGATGACAATTTATTACTCATACTTTAAAATTTAATAAGCCTTAATTGTCAACATTATGCTGCATATTGTACATACATTCATAATCGAAAATAGAGCGTGTCCTCATAAAGCATAAGTAAAGTAGGCACTGCACTAGGCACCTATATTATTATGTTGAATGCAAGTATAGTGTTTGCATTTTTTCATGCGAAATTATGAAAAGACGGTAGTATTTCTTTTGGCAGAGATTGGTAGCTATTTTGATAAGCTACCAGCTACAGCTAAGCTACGTAGCTGTAGCTGAAGCTTGTAGCTGAGCCGGAAGTTCAAGTAGCTTGTAGCTGTAGCTTGTAGCTGGTTTATCGGAAGAAAGTAGCTTGTAGCTGTAGCTGTAGCTGACCCAAAAAATAAAAGTAGCTTGTAGCTTAGCTGTAGCTGAGGGAAAATAAAATCTAGCTGAGACTGTAGTTTGCCGCCACAATTATACATGAGTCAGTACAACAATGAAGAATTGGCACTTAAAACCTGCATTTGGTAAAGGTTAGCATTCGCAAAATCATAAATTTTGCCTATGTAACTACCTGGTTTAGTAGTATTTGAACGAAAATTAAACGTTTTTTGATCGGATTATTAAAAAATGACACGCATAATTGTGCGTTAACCGTGGATTGTAGCGGTAGCTTTTAACTTTAAAAGTAGCTTAGCTGTAGCTATTAGCTTACCCCAGACGGTCGAGTAGCTAGTAGCTGTAGCTGTAGCTGACCCAAAAATTTAAAGTATCTTGTAGCTGTAGCTGAAGCTTTTTAATTAGAAGAAAGTAGCTGGTAGCTGTAGCTGTAGCTGGTTCCCGAAAATAAAGTAGCTAGTAGCTGTAGCTTGTAGCTGAAAAGGTCAGCTACCAATCTCTGTTTTGGTTATAGAATTCCACAAAACTTCTTTTAATTTTTGTACACCAATTAGTTTGTTAGATCTATGAACCCATTTGTATAGATTATATGCATAATACATTTGTATTAAATAAGAATTGAAAGGTTCATTATGTAAGTATATTACAAATGTACATAATAGCAGATTTTATGCTATCATCTGCCCTACACGGAGACTTATAATTTATAATAACTACTGTCAGGTCGGTATACGCTCAACGTCCACACAGGAGGACCGGAGGACATCAACTTGATATGCATACACTTTTGACGACAAAACAAAGGGATTAACATTTTAATTCATCAAATGGGATATTGTATATTGATGTTGTAAAGCTACTTTCACTGAAGGGTCCCTTATTTGGACAATTGAGGTCGTAGGCTGAGTATAATGGCGGAATATAAATATTTTTTACAGAGCTACCGCTACAACGACCATACTCCTTGTCTCAACAGAACAGAACGCAGACAAGATGAAATGTTCTAGTAGCGGTTGGTTTACTTATATGAGTAATTTTCTAAACAACATTGGAGTTCAGTACACTTATGTAACGTTACACAATAGAATCGTTACATATAAGTACAATATTATGTCATATTATTATAACGCTCTGCTGAATGAAGCCAGTTTTTTTCTATGTATTTAAATACGCGCATTTGTTTGTCTGTCCGTCTCCGTCAGCATTCTTGATTCGATATCTTCTTGTTTTACTGATTACTACTATAACAGTTGCCCAAGTTCAGGTATGTAACAGTTATTTTGTTTTCCAAACTGAAAAGCGCTTCTAGCTATGGCATGTTACATAGATAAATTATTCAACGTAGTAGGCCTATTTTAGCCATGATTTGGAAGCTGTTGACGGTTTCCGTTGAACAGTAATGATGATTTCAAATAACAAGTTCAATAATTTTAAAACATAATTCGGTACTTCGGCGTAGTCGTTTTATGATCGTACATCCATTTATTAGTTCGTTGAAGGAATGAAACTGTATACTATGCAGAATTATCACACTGCTTGTTCGACCACTGGCCATGACCATAATTACTAAACGACGAAGAGCGTATGAACATTTAATTCAAAACATTCAAAAAAGGATATCCATAAGTTCATTAATAATTTAGGCTAAGATGCTTTTTGGCAAAAATTGCATAAACGTCTTTGTATTTCGTTTCTTATAAATGTTCATATGTAGATCATGTTTCAATGTATCACGATCGTATTATTATCTACATAGGTAATCAAACACTTTGATGTGATGCTAGCTATAAAATGTATGCTGTGTGACACTTCAGTGTCTTCACTTTACCTAAAAGGTAAAAAAGGAATCGTTTGAACTTTCTATTACTCAGAACCATTTGCATGGAGAACAAGCGAGCGAGCCGAACGAATTCAGCAAATCAAATTTCATGATCGACGGACCGACAATTACTTTTTCTCAAAAATCAGCAAGCAGAATTGAGCAGTACTTTTTTCCTTCGTGGCAATATGCAAAATAGGCAATATTATTGCTGTTGCACAAAGTAACAAGCGTTAGAAAAGTAATTGATTTTTATTTATTTTACTTCCAATGACAGCCAATTACGGTAAATACGCCTAAAATACAATCTGTTACCTTCCAATTTTGGACTTTGTTATGTGCTTGTGAATTGTGGATACATTTCAAAATGGAAGCATGCTCAGCAATTACAACTTCTTACTCTGTTCATTCATCATTACTAAAATTGAGATATTCTAAATAGCAATATATTTTATCATAATAACTTCATGTCAGAGATTATACACGGACATATTGCAAATTTCGAAAGGGTCTTAGGAATTAAAATGTAGTAGAAATAATGCGGTATTTAGGTAGTAAGTAGTGATGATAGGCTGATGTAAGACATCCGCATAGTTCTGGAATCAAATACTAATGATACCAGTTTTATGGACAGCATTTAATCAAATGTCTCCTATAATTTATCAATCCTCAATTAGATAAAAGATTTAGTCTCAGCGCAAGTTGCAATCTAATCGCATAAAAATTTTGCGAAGAAATTGGCCACATGGAGAATTAACAATAATAAAAAACATTGCACAACCAAGAAGGATAACCAGTCAATGATGCACCTATAAGAGCACCTCCTCTTCCATGTTTTCTTCCTTTTACTTGTCGTCCATTTAGTGATTTGGTAATTTTTTATTATTCTATCTCTGTGCTACTACTGCTACTTGACATGACGTTATATTATACATATATGCCATCGTTGTTACAGTCAAATATTAGCAAAAATGTGAAAAAAATATGCTTATTACGATTAGCACATGTTAATGGTTAAGACTATAAAAGATACCGATTCATAAATCTTTTGGCAGATGAACTCCTACTAGCCTACAACTACATATTTGTTCAGGAATGAAAGCGAAAAAAGTGCTTCTCATAGAATTTTTGTTCATTGCACATTGAATTTTGCCATTGGCGAATTATGTAGTTAATTTGCATCAAACAAAACAATAACTCATGACCAGAATATCAACCTAATTTACGTCAGAGGTACAATTGCATTTTTCTTCGGCAACATAGTTTTTGCTTTCATGATTTTTTATAAAACATCTCCAGAGGGTAAGACTTCTGCTCGCATGGCGTTAGTAGTGGAATGTAACGACATATGTACCTATAATTTCCAATACGTGTCTTGTCCCTTTTCATTCTGAATCAGATTTTAAAGGCGAAAGAAGTGTTTTCTAATGTTTCCGAATTTAAAAAAACGTAGTGTACTTTCTACTCACGGTAAACAAAAGCGCTGTCTTAAGCGTCCCTGTTTTTCGTCAATTCAATGATAAGTATCATGAAGCACTTGCGCTTATTATTATGGATAATTTTCATTTTTAGATGAAATGACGTGTGAGTGAGTGACAACCATGCACGCAAAGAGATTCTCATATAATTAGGTCACCATTTCCTTTCATCAAACCCAAGAACATAACTCACACTAAATATTTGTGATAAAAACCATTCACGAGAATGATGAAATATAATAAAAGTGAAAATGCTAGCACACGCACATTTAAAAGGTTTCTATATAAATATCGCGTCATATATATTCATGTTCCCTTTTCCTATATGCACATCCTACACATTCACACGCACGTAGTTATTCGCTGACGCATTGTGTAATCGAAATGACTTACCATCTCATGTAACTTACAATTAATGTTCTTTGACTTGTAAAGTTTACCGACATTAGTCGTTCCAGCAAGAACAGATAACTAGGAACTTGTGCTAACTGAATAAATCCTTGTTCATCTTTTTGCGTCTTTTCTTGTGAGTTATGCTTCTGAGAAGAGCGCTAACGATGAATAATGGGCTTTATTCCCAAATTACATGCCTTAATGAAGTGAAACGATGAAGGCCTTCATTCACAACACCCCTACAACATAGCCCCTAAACAATAATTTCCTTCATTAATCAAAGAATGAATGGATAATGGTTTAATGTATGTGAAATATGGAGAATAAAAATAGATTGATTCTCTTCCCAGTCATCTCCCATCACATTTACTGGTAGCAGCGTATCAATAAATGTAATTACGTTGTGGATATTAGCATGCCGCTATATTGCTGTAGTTTTTGTTCCTCACCTGTCTGGTTTCTTAACTCATTCGTTTTTATTTAGTATAAAATTAGAATGCATCCGAACTAGATATCAAACAATGCATTCAGTTTAGCCTGTAGCGATAAAACATTTTTTACGTATATGTTGCTTTCAACCTACAGCTTCAAGTTAAATCTGATGAAGTGTCACTGATGAGTTTTTTTTGTAGCGGAAATTAGATGTATGCAACTACTTACCCCGATAGTAAAATGGACAGAATTATAGAATCTGACTCACGGCTAGAAATAGACCAACTGATTGGATCGAGGAAAACGATCCAGGCAAGTAGTTTTTTTGGATGTTTGATGATTGATTGGCATTGGTTCTAGAGCTTTCATTTACAAAAAAAATTGTATACTATGGCTTAGTTTGTGTTGAATGATCAGGTAGTACGTCGAGTATATTTTCCAAGAATTACCGTGTTGTGCTGACCATAGTGTTAGGAAGATAATAAATTTTTCATGTGTAAATAAACAGATTTAATGAGTGTTCAATACCCAACATATACTTGTGAAGGTATAATATGGATTTATGTATATGTACAACTGTGTTTTGTGAAAGCACTTGGAAGCCTTATAAGATGCCCTAACCATCATTTCAGTCAATTCTTCCTTTTTCATGTTTTGCTAACCCCAATTACCAAATTGCAAAATCATAAATATAGGAACGTTTCGGAACGCTTGTTGCTAGCTTATCAGAGGAGACAGTCGACATGTTTTATGGACTAAATAATATATACATAATAATACGGATTTCTAATATCAATTTGTAAGAATACAGCATGTGTGATATGGCGCGACAACATGAGGATTGACGACAACGACACAGACAAAAGTAAATAATTTGCCAGAAAAGGATATTGAAAACAATTTAGAGAAGCTCTTCTCTCCTCCTGAAGGGATTTAGAAAACAAATGGATTTCGCATTACCATATTAATCAGTAATCACATTGTCAAATTATTATTGGTGCAGCAGGCAGCAGCAAGGTACTGGCCTGTTTGCTGGGTATGGCTTTATGGAGAGTAAAAGATTTTTGTTCCCTGAGTCCTTTGAAGCAAAAGAAGCACCATTCAAAATTCCACGTATAATATATGATTACGCATTAGACATGTATGGCATAAATAGTTCATAGTATAGATGATGATGATGCTAATGGCGCACTAAAGATCAAACAAGCGTGAAGTGAAGTGTACTTTTAACAATGCCTAATCAAAATTGTACGAAAGGGAGCCCTTAAAAACTAAAAAGGAGACAAGATTCGTCACAATAGCATGGGAGTATAACAACTAATAAGAGAGATTACATGGTGGTTTTGGTAGAAAATGTTTTGACAATGAATCATTCACACTTATCATAACAATGCATACTAGCGATAGATCGGCAAGTAATTTGTTCAAAGCATACCTAAGCCTTAGTCAGCTTCCCCGTAAAAGTGTAACTACACATCTGAATGTAAATCTAAAATATTTTAAGATGAGATTTTTCTATTTAAAGTACATGTACCTTATGTAATATAGCAGGAGGTGGTCGAAGGTTATTAGATTCCATGAGTCGTTTCAAAAAGGAGATAAAACATTGATCAGAATTAGGACTCTTTTACACATAATAATTAAATGTAAAATCGAGGTACATTAGAATCTTCATCGTGGAGATTGAAGGATGACTTTTGAACAGGCTAGGGCATAGCGCACGTCGCACGTGTTTAGTGTAGGTGGGGAACATGGTATATAATATGGTACTTGGGAACTTGATACGAATGAATGAACATGGGACAAGGCAGACAGCAGTTAAACATTTTGACGGTAGAAGGAGAGAAACAAAACGAAAGGATTTTATGATGAATACGGACCGACCCATAATAATATTTTTATTGTGAGCTTTAGAGTACTATTGTTTTGGTGTGTTGGTAAAAAAAAGGAATGAAGATGATGATATGAAGTCTACATGGTCGTCGGGATTTTTTATAAAGGAAAGGAGAGAATTACTCTTTAACTGTTTATTACTATTACCGGTCATAAATTCAATATTTCAGTATATCTGTTGATGACGAGCGACGACTGCTATGCTACAATATGCCACTGAAACGGTTTAAGTTGGAAAGTCAAATGCCAATGGCTTTATATTATTCCTTGCAACGGAATGATTCAATCGTCACTCGTCAGTAATGGTCGGTGTATGTATGTATCACATTATGGTAATGACAAATTGGTGATCTCATTGTTGTTATGATGTAAAAAATTTAAAGCACAAGGTAGTTTTGTTTTTCCATAAAGGCATACAAAAAAGTTAAATCAGCTCTTATGGGGTGGCGCTGTGTGGGTGGATTCCATTTCCTGCCTTCTTCTCGTAGCATTAAGTTAAACAAGAGAAGAGACTTCTAATGGTCGCAGTGGAGCCGTGCAAGTAACCATCCATTTAACTTCAATTTCAGCTTGACATCATGATCATATAGCCGCCACCACGACATTTATAACCACCAGCACTCAGACTCAGAGACATATGTAGGTAATTGTAGAGGCTGAGTTTTTCAATTGAGACAATAGACAACATTTTTACCATTCATGCGTGTATAGTTGACAGTAATCAGAGTAGTAATGATTACCTGCTGCGGTGTTGGTGGGGTGGATGATAGTAGCACACACACGCACAATTGCAGGAGGAACACAAAAACGGTCATTATTTTTATTAGAATTTGCTGTTATTATCAAGCATGCCTATTACAGATAATGTTCCATATTATGCACATGTCTATATAGTGTGGTGTCCACAGTCCAAACGAAACGATCATACACACTGTTGTTGGTCCAGATAATTTTTGGGTCATTGTTTGATGGATGTGAATGTTGATGGATAAAAACATATAAAGTGATTTAGATTGTTTGAATGTGTCATTGTTATTGAGCAATTCCATTTCATTCTGTTCAATGTTGAAATATTAGATCTAGACATGTGCTGAAAAACATGTCAAAAGCTAAAGGTTCACCATTATTTTGACATTTTAATGGCAGAAGAGGATCTAGCAATAAATATGCATAGGTACTTAACGTTGGTTTTGTGTCAAGAGATGTTACGTTTACACATTTCCATTCTATTTCGTTCGCTGTAGAATGATTTCCAATTCAAATGTACGCATTGCTTGTCTTAAGTGAAAGTAATAAATTGTATCTGTACAGGACGACAAATGATTTGCTGACAGATGTCCGAAGGACGAACGTCAAGATACAATACTTAATTACCGTCATAATGGTCCTCATATTACTGTCATACCTACTCCTTAACAGTTAATTTTGTATGAAAATGAGTTTATATATTTTTTAAAATAAAAAGAACAATCAAACGATTTATAATTAATTATTTAGATATAAATTATTTAATGTCCAAATACAACAGTTCTCTTTATTACCTACAATGAAGTACCAAGTACTTGAATTAAGAGAGGTGTGTGCAAAAACGTTGAAGTACGTGTGACATTGGGCATTGCCATTTTACCTTGACTGTATTTACAAGAAGGGGGATGCAGGGTTTGACATGAACTTTTTGCTAATTACTTAGGGACAGTATATACAAGTTCTATTTTGCTGGCTATCTATTGAGCTGCTGGTAGTAGAAAGAAGCGAATCGTTTTTAGCAGAAGATGCGATTATTAAAATGTGTGTGGGCGATGAATGAAGATCACAAATCCAAATATGGCCCTTGGGTGTGTGTTGAAGATGGCGGTGGAAGTAGGTCTTTAGAGAGAAAAAAGAGGAATGATGATGATCATCATCACGATGAGATTTTTGCATAGAACATGATGATGATGGGGGATATACCTATTTTGTGCATGGACTTATTTGTCGATTTGCAGGTTTTGCACAAAATTATGCAGAACTGAAAAGAGAGATGGTGATGGTTTTCTTTGGAATTCCATTACATATTTTTTGTATCCCTATTATTCAGTGTGCATAATAATTTGACAATGTGCAATGCAATCTTTGCGTTAAGTCTAGAATTCAGCCAGATGTGGAGATGTGATGGTGGCATGATGGTGATGATGTAAGGTTAAAATTATATGTAAGAAAAAATTGATGATGGGTATACTTCATATACACTGCAAATTCGATACTTATGCAGTTTAAATAGGTTCATATTTTTGTTCACGTTCAAGCCAATTTGTTGTAAAGTTTGCAAATTTGGAAAAATGTATTTTTATTTAAGAGTGGCAACATTTTGTAATAAAAAGAAGGGTGGAACTTTTTATGATGTTGATCAATAGAAAACTAGTATAAATGGGTGAATTATGAAGTATACATTTAGTATTTGATTTTGATTTCTTGCTGCGTACAATTTAAAAAGGACTGGAAACGCGCTCAGGTAAAAATAACATTTGTAATATCTGGAAAATATGCATTTAATAATAACTGAAAGCAATGTAACAAAGTTCGTGAAAGTTTCTTGGGCGAGTGGGTTTAATAGTTTATTGGGGTGTACGAGTGGTTGATTGAAAGATGTAATTTTGTTGGAAAGACGTTTACCTGTCAGATATTTTCACTACTAGAGATAATATGTAAATATGTGTCTAGAAAGTATAGTTGAAAAAATTATGGTCTTTTTGCGTTGCTCCCGTAGACCTACACGTGCCTTCATGTATGTTCGGGGTCATGCGAGTGCGATACCTTATCAGTAAGTGTCGTTCTCTTGAAAATGTTAAGAAAAAAATCTTTTAAAAGAGAGATGCATATTGAAAAATTTGATGTTGTGTAAGTAGATATTGCACATATTAAAACGAAACGCATTAAAAAATTATTTTGATTGTTTGAGCTTCCAATAAATTGTAATTTTTAATTTTGTACGAAAAACCATAATTGCACGATTTTTTATGTATTAGTCATAATGGCTCGCAACGAATTTTAAGTTATTAATTGGTTTATTTGTTTACTTTATGTACTGTACTACTTTATATGAATATTGCACGGCTGAATTAAAAGGTGATTTCAATAGAACATTTTTAGTTACACAAGCTACTTGTCTAGAGCATCTCCATAATATTTTATGTATGTCATGTGTGCACACTTTATCATTTAATCTTACTTGTCCACGACAGCTAACCAAAATGACATGTTTGTAATTTGTAAATGTGTGTTCTGCACCTAATTCATTTTTGGTGGTAAGTGTTAGCACTGCTTAGTTTTAAATGTCATTTTCGTTAAAAAGTACTGCAATGCACTCTAAGCACCTAAATTGATAATTATGATGAATTATTTTATATTGTGTTACATTAGCTATTTAATAAGATATATTTAATATAGATGTGTGTATTTAGTAGTAGTGTAAAACTTCTGTTTTGTAGATTTACTGTTCACTATACCGAGTATAATATATGTTGCGTATATTATTTGTCTTGTTGATCGAGTATTATTAAAATGGCCGTGATCGTTATCATTGTCATCATCAAACTCATGTTTGGTTTGTTATATAATTTTTCAGTGCGGAAAACGCGTGGGCGACTTGTTTGAAGACCTTCGAGATGGCCACAATCTGGTGTCACTGTTGGAAGTTCTGTCCGGCGAGCACCTGGTAAGATACATATTTATTCAGGCAAATTTTACTTTTACGCTTCGAACCACGATTCATGGTTACATCCCTTCGTATTACTCTGCTTTTAAAAAACATGAAACTCCTTCAATTCCCATATTTGGAGCAGGTGTAATATAATGTAAATGAAAGTATCAGGCAGCCCTAGTCTGCGCGTTGCACTTTGCTTGCGTTGAAAATATTAGTAATGTGTAAACAGAGCTGATGCTTTATGGCTTATAGAAAAAGGTGGGATCAGGTTTTCGTTTTCATTGATGCTTAGTTTGGTTAAGGTTATCTTTGAAAAAAAGAAAAATAGACGTTAATGGATATGCTTATATAAAAACGACGATCGTCAATCGTTTATTCCTGGTGGAGTAACAAAAATGACTAGAAAGGAGGATGCCACCTACAAAGAAGGTTTAATAGGGAAAACACTCGTTCAAGTTCATGTTCCTCTTAATGTGATACGTATTTTATGCTAGAATCCTATCTTTAAATAAAATATTGATTTAATTCAATATTCCAGTTGTAAAATCAATTTTAGCCATGCCTTTTTCGTATAGACCACATGGCGAATAAATTGCTTGTTGTGTGCTTACAGTAGTGCCTACATAAATGCACACACTTCACTTCTTGAATAATTTATTCATGGAAAAGAAGGCCACGATGGTCTGATGTGACTGCCGTAAACACGTGCTTGTAAATGTGACCATGAATGAAATTGCAAGTAATATGTACATCGCTAAGTAGGCATAATGGGTAACACAATCATTACAATTAATACTTTGTTCTTGTTGTTCTATAGCCCAGAGAAAGGGGTCGGATGAGATTTCACATGCTCCAAAATGTGCAAACAGCTCTAGATTTCTTGAGATATCGGAAAGTAAGTTGAGACGTGCCAATGTTTACAATGTACAACCATAATTTATTAACCGAGCAATTTAAGTGCTCTCTTTTTACTAATGCATGCTATTTGATGCTTGTGTCAGGTCAAACTAGTAAATATCCGCGCCGAGGATATTGTAGATGGCAATCCGAAACTCATACTGGGACTGATATGGACCATTATCCTCCACTTCCAGGTAATGTTTCTTCCACTATTTATTGCTTTGGCTTGCATGCGAAACTGTCTTTCATCATGTCAATGAAGCAAACCAATTCTTGTTTTTGCGGAAGGCCAATCAGAATTGGCAAAAAAATCAGCTTTGCTGTGAAAGTCACGAAGAGAAAGAGCTGAGCTAGTTTTATATTTTTAATGAGATAGACGTTTAGTTTAACTGTAATTGTACAATCGTACAAAGTATACATCCACCTTTTTGTTCTTATTATGCTGCACGCTCTCTTACTCAAACTTGCATCTTTTCTCCAGCTCCACAGAAGCAGAAAGGTAAGTAGTTTTTCTCATATTTTTCTACTATCCTTCATTGCATCCTCGCATTGATCAAAGAAAAATGTTGCAAATAAAAGTTTGCTGAATTTGTTTAAATAAAGATTCTCGTTTCATGATGATAATTGCTACCATTATTTCCATAATCATTTAAATAATTTCCTAGTTTAACTAAACTGTGTGTTTAATCGTCTATCAAATTCTTAAAAGCACCAAGCTACTCATAGTGTAATTGTCATTCTAACTCTAGCCTGTAGACAACAGGAAGGGCTGGTACGATAGAAATAATATAATTCTTTGTATTCTACTGTTTAAGTGTCTTTAATCCTTTCAAGAAAACATTTGGAAACACGTTTCATGATGTTTGGTACTGGATGGTACGGTTTACCATTGAAAGTGCTAATAGTATGTACAATTTACTCCAGTAGAATAATGAGAACGATAAAAGTAGAATATGCATATTGGGACTATTACTACGGGAAGTCGGCTTCTTCTCCCACATTTTTATAGCAGCACTACCACGTGAATACCCGGTTTATGATGGTATTCAGCTGTTTCCAAGAATTTATATATGCTCATTCAAATAATACACGTATTACCTACATTGTTTGTATATGTATTGCCAATGTTGCAATTCATTCGTCCCATGCTACTCATTTCATTTCAATACAACAAGCAGGATACTACCGGTGTCCATTCTTTCCTTGTACCCTAGAAAGCTATAAAGCTAGTTGCCAAATTATTATCGCAGATTTTGTTTACGTTTAACCTACAAATGTTCGTTTATACATAGAAGTATGTATAATACATATCTAAGCTAAACTTTACTCTATCGCTAAAGTTCCAAAACAAAACTTCCAGCAGCGAGTTCCAGTTACATTGCCCGTTCTTGTGGCGTGGCTTGACGTGTAATATTTTTCCGTAGTAGACAGAACGGAAGCTAGCGAACAATATCAGCATTCATGGTATAGTTTTATCTAGGTACAGCTCCGCCACAAAAATCCTCTTGAATGTTTCTTGCACTTTTGTGCCGATTTCGCAAAGTTGTTGGCCTACATTTTACCCCAGTACTTTTCACATTGTTGTCCGTATTTTCATTATGCATACATGTATACTATACTGACTTGTGATACACGAGGTTCATGATAATGGAAAAAATTACTGCCTATGTATACATTTCTTCTTTTTTGGAGAAAGTTTGTGTTTGATGGACACTCAAGCTCACATCTCAAATCAGAGTAGATCAGCTCATGGAGATAGAAGGTTAGGCATGTTATTTCTCGGTGACGATTGCGCTACAGCCGGTGTACTTAAACCATGGGCATTGTGATTCTGAATTCATTGTTGTTTCACTTTGCTGTTGCTGTCCCACTGCAGTGCGTGCTCAACAACCGTCACATGGATTTCTAAGATTCAAAGGAGGGTTTTTGCCTTGGTGCAATACTGGAAACACTCAGAAAAATCTTAATCTTGTTACGAGGATTATTTACCTACTACATTACTGTATCATTTCCTTTCCTCGTGTTTTGAGTAATGTAAAAATTCCGTCCCACATAAATGGGCTGGAACAACATTTTATATGCCAAAGGTTATTCAAGCGCTGGCGATTTTGTGCTCTCTCTCTGCTCTTCTTGGGTATGTAAAGGAATTTGTTTGTTTGGATTTGCGGAGCTTACCCAGTTGACAAAGATAGTCTATCTGTACATATTTGTTTCATCGTAATGGATTTTTCACTTGAGAGTCCATTGTACTGCCCATTTAACCCATCACCATTAGTGTATAGCAAATTCCAATCGATTGCTATTATTTGTTTAAAGTAAAAATAAAAGTGAAATATTTGCCCACGAGCAGGAGACTTGTATTCCAAGTGATTGGCATCATTCTCACCGTCCTGTAATCCTGCCTCATTGTGTGTACGATGTCTATCACAGTCACATTACCATCTGTATATAAAATATTTGCAAAATTAACGTTTCTGGATCATACGCATGGATGTTTGATTAACTAAATCACCTAAATCACACCGTAATCATATCTTTCATGTTACACTTTTTGACAAGTGACATAACCATCCCATTTATTATGATCGCCGTTGGTGTAGGTTTTTACGTGGCAAAATATTTTGATCAGGCCCACAAGCTCATTTTATGACGGAGTGAATTGTGCATTGTGTTGGGCTACATGTGCATATGCGATTTTACGTGCATGTGAGGTTTGTTCGTGCTCCTTCCATATTATAAAAGTGAATAAATGCTAAAGAATAATAAAATAACATAATGGATGGTAATTAGGTAAACATAAAATGGAACATCTAGTAGTAACTTACATCAATCCTGCTTAAATGCGCTTGTACCTGGGTCACCACCTCTACCTCGTAATTACATTAATGTGGTTTAGTGAGACAGTGTGGCTTACCGAAAGAATAACATTGCCATGATCGGAGGAGTCACTGATATACGTTTTGCCACTCCATTAAATCAGGTGCACAATCAAAAATGTTTTGTCAGTTCAATAGAAAATTATGAGTCTGAAGCTGATGAAGTGGTTCAGTAGTGTTATTATATTGCCAATCACATGTAATCAGTGATTCTGCTGTGGTGTCTCTCTTTTGAATGTAATGTATATTACAATGCCTAGCGTTTAACTTAGCTGTCATAAGTATACTTGCATTGAAGTATGGAACACAAGTGCTGGCTGAAATTGTTAAGCAATTGGTGAGATTGGCAATGAAATACTTTACACGTTATTTTGCAGTATCATCATAGTTGCGTCTATACATAAAACACAGTTGTGTGGCTCTGTCATGTACATTAAGTAATTTCCAAAATCACACTTTTTCTCTTTAGTAATGACTGTGATATTATGTTATTTGATTCCTTCACTCACATAAACAGGAAAAAATCATTTGATTTGGTGAAGGTTACAAAAATTTACCTGTTTTTGTGGCGAATTTGATTGTACATTATGGAATCATACGGATGATGAGATATTCAGTCCCTTACTCTTTGTGTTGTATCTCGCATTTTCCCTTTCCATGTAATGGAAACAAAATCGTGATGATTTGGTTTAAGTGGTGGAATTTGGAATTACAATACAAAGTACGTATGCACACTTGTACGCAATGTTGCCGTAATGTTACACAGAAAGACTGATAATGGGATTGATTTATACCGGCTGTTATGCTGGTGCATATCAGTTTGCACTGCGGTAGTGCATCGAAATTTTGTTTTGTGGGGTTTTGTATTTGAAACGAGAGCCTTCCAAAGAAATGAAATTTAATAGTGATTCGATATATATGCAGCTGCACGTTACGAGCAGTGCAGTGCATGAACAAATCAGAAAATAGTGATATTATAATAGTGACCTGATTTACAGCGA
Organism: Sinella curviseta; assembly: GCA_004115045.4. Lineage (NCBI taxonomy): Eukaryota > Metazoa > Arthropoda > Collembola > Entomobryomorpha > Entomobryidae > Sinella > Sinella curviseta. The sequence goes on from CM023201.3 coordinate 52,551,000, forward strand.
GGTTTGGTTTATCTCGGAAATATTTCCTAAATGAGCGGGAAAATGTCAAGAAACTTGATGAATCTCTATGCACTGTTCCTTAAACGGAAACGGAAGTCGTCACAACCCACTGTCCACGTGACAAACTGTGATTTGACAACAAGACTGAGTACCGAAACGCTTCAAGAGCCACCAGTGACCGTAACTTCAGATCCTAGAGTTGATGATGCTGGAACCAGTAGTAGTGACTGGGTTCTTAACAAGGGTGACAGGTTTAACGCTGTGTACGGCTCTAAAAATGTGAGGAGTACAAGTTTAGAGTCCGTTTCCAGAAGACGAAGATCAGAAGAAAGTTCGCATCATCATGACCGCAGTAGTAGCTGCAACCGAGCCAAGTCTGTGATAGAATTGCAAGTAGGAACAGCAAACGTGCGATGTCAATCCAGTGAAAGAGTTCAGTTGTTAAAAGAGATCGCAAGGGCTTCTAGTAGCAGTAACAATGACTTGTCAACAGAAAAGACTGACTTTCATGATGGAGGTGGGGGTGAGCGTGGGCGGAGAAAGCGTGATAAACGATGGCCTTCCGAACCTTGGTTGGGTCCTGTGCTCATGGGTGCTTTCGCTGCTAGTGCTGCATCCTTGATACATACAGGCCAAGATGAAATGGCAAGATTGGAACAAGCAGAGAAAGAGCTATGGAATTGGAAGCGGAGGGGTGACGAGAGCGACAATGAAAAAGTATGTGATTTATTGAGATCTTGTATTGAACCGATCACCAAGCCATTATTGCTCTTAATTTATGGTACATTGAATGTACTACATTCCATTTCACTAATTGTGATTTCTAAATGACATTCATCCTGTCATTTCACAATTTACGTTAAGCTTAGGAATTCAACACACGTCATGTTCCAAATTAAAATAATTTTGAACAAAAGCGATAGAGATAACATGAAACTTTGCATGCAAGTGGGGAACAAAAATGTATGTGAAATCATAAAAAACAAGTCAACTTATGTGTAATTTGTACTACAAACACAGTGATACAGGACAAATTGGTATGATTGTTTAAAACGGATTTTATTATCTTGTGGTAATCTTCCCATTTATCTTCCTACAATTATTTTGAATTATGGTAATAAGGTATTTACTTTGCGTGTGCTTTTATAGTTTAAAAACATGTCATTTCTACCTGTGCTCTTGAAAACAATATAATTTGCTGTTTTGAAATCTATCTATCAAGGTTGTATGAGTGTGGCTGTTGGCATTTGGATAGAGTTTGTATACCTACATAAATACATATAGGTAGTTACAATTTACACGTCTGCGGTAGTCCCCGATGTCGCCTAGTCGCATGTATGTTGTAATGATGGTAATGATAACGCATGGCTTCTGGCGCAGCTCTGATCATTTTTATTTTTATTGTATCTTTTTAAGCCTTTGGTATGTGATACATGTAATCACAATTGATACAGTCTTATTTAATCTTATCACACTCATATCACTCTTTTTGGACTACAACGGTTCATAGGTATATTGGTTCCTAACTCCCTAACTAACTTGAGTACGGCTTCCAGTGTCTGCTGCCTATAAAAACATAAAAACGCTACCTTATGACATGATCCATAAACTGGCAACTGGATCCTGAGAGTACTACACATTGTTTAATGGAACAGCGTGATATATTTGTTCAGGCTATAATATGCTTACCTTTATATGGTTTCTTTTGGACATTCAAAACAATTTTGCTACTGCCACTGATGTACATGAGACTAGTCTCCGGCCTACTTGACTAGTACAAAGCACCAAAGTTATGGTTTTAGATGTGGTGAGCAAATAATATGCAAATGCGGCTCATGATGTGTAATAATATTGCATATTAAGTATTAATGATGGACATGCATGGAATCCAGGTAGTCAAGTGGCTCTTTTTTGTTTCACTGGTTCCACTGCTGATGTTGTTCTTCATATCTTCTTCTTCCTCCTACTCACTTCGTACAGTATAGAATATCAGCATCAACTGTATATGTGGCTACTCTTATTACATTACCGTTGTTCTTTCGTTTTTTATATTTTATTTATATGACATAGTGTAAACCTACATCTCATCTACTTCGTTTACTTCAAATCTCGAAGGCTTTTGAATTTACAAAAAGTAATATACTATTTTCCTGGTAGAAAACTCAAAGAAAGGAACATGACCATCCACCAGTTTCCTTTTAAATTCAAGTTCTTCTATTGTCTGTGTTATTCTAAACTAGAAAATGTTCGTGGCTAAAGCTGAAATAAAAAGTGAAGGAAAAATACTGTCATGTAATATGTGACGTGCAAAACTTTGTTAATTCGTATTATCTGTCATCCTTACCATGATCATCACTAGCACCATCGCCACATCGTGCTGAAGGTGTATGGCTTTGATATTGAATTCATTATCATGCCAACTCTAATGGCCAGACTTTTCCCCGTCTTCTTCTTGCATTACCGTGATTCGTTTCGTTGAATTCACGAACGAGCCATTATTTATTTCTCTACCTTTTTCTTTTCGCAAGTGAAATATTTTGTTGTGCATGTTGTGATGAATATTGTCATAATATACTTTATATGAACTAGTGCTTACAGCACAATGTTCAAGTTCGTTAAATAAAATAATCTGTGATATGATCATCCCTTTTAAACCAACAACCGCTTGGTGACAAGAGCAGGAAAATGCATGATGGTGGTGGTGTGGGCACATTGCGTTTGGGTTTTAAGGATTTTTTACTTAAACTGAAAAATGTTTTGTGTTCACTGTGGTGGAAATACTCAGAACCGTGGTTCCTTATAATATACTCGCATCTCATTGCGTAATGAATTTATGTGGCGTTCCAAGGGAAATAGCGAATTAGAAAGATGAGATGACAGTCAGCGGGAGGAGTGGGAGACACGAGACAAGAGCGACACAAATATTGTGCTTTGTGATGCTGACATTAAATTCATTTTGCATGAATAGTGTTCTGTACTTGGGTTCAGTTCAGTACGTTTGTTTTCAATTCTGCAATGTTGATAATCATGATGACTTGAATCTTAATTTTTTTCGTGTTTTCAAGTTCTGTTTAGTAGCGATTATTATTCAACAGTTTAAATGAGGAAATGAGTAGAGAATAAAAGTGGGTGTGTGCTTATGTAGTGCTCGTGTGCTCCACGCGAAGTCTAAACTATGGGACTATTTTGAAATGACAAAAAAGGTTTACTCTTATGCATAATACTTTACTACGTGCAAGAAGAATTTGCCAGTAACAAGGTTCTGGTGATAATGAGAGTGCGTTTTGATGGACCCAAGAAGTCTCTAAAAATCTGAAAAATAGAAAATATATTTTTCAGTGATGTTAAAGTTGATGGTGTAGTGCGGTTCTGTGTAAATTGTGGTCTTAATAGAACTTGGACGCGGAATGCCTATAGTACTCCGTTCATTCATCTCATCATTGTAGCGTTCAATACATTTTATTTCCGTAAAAATACTTGTTATATCCGTGAATTACGTAGTATAGTGAAATACGTGTGCAAAATCTTGAAACGTAGTAGTAACTGCCTTCAATCAAAGTTTCAAATCGAAATAGGCTCTCCCTGTGAAGCTTGAACATGCCCTCCCATCATCAACTTCTTGCTCATAAGAAATTCTGTAGATAAGGCTAATTCGTATACTTATCCTAATAAAAAATGCATATGCATACATACCTACATACTTCACCAATACAATCATCATAACAAATCTCACTAGGAAAGAAGGAGCAGTAGAACTTGAAAATAATGATAATCGTGAATGGCATATCGGTAATACGTCCTAATCATAGGATTAACCTTATAGGCATAGTATTTGTATTTAAAAAAGGACTCATCAGCTGAATTATGATACTTAACTACCTACATATATTTGAATCATTCTATTATCCAGATTAGCACGTTGATAAGACTTCAAAAAGAGAAAATGAATGTAGACAAGGAACTGAGAGTGCTTACAGAAGAATAGAAAGATAGGGAAATACCACTTCACAGATTGTAATACAAACTTTATGTAGTAGCGGCAGTGATAAAATCTTTATTAACGTTTGGAACAGGATAATTGCCGACACTCATGTATTGTATTACACACACTATCGCATCACCACCCATTGTTTTCCGCTGATACGATGATGAGGATGATCAATATCAAGATGATCATTTCTAATTTTATTCTAGGCAATGCGATATACCAACCAACCGGTGATGGTAAATTATATTTTAGGGTTCTATCGGATAAGACTAATGAATGCATGAAACGCAGTAATATGCATGCAACAAGTTTCAATGTCCCTCTGCAGCACAGCAAAAGGGTCATTATATTTCTTCATTGTATTTGAATTTTGATTTGATCCGATATCCCTATTACTTTTCTGTTTTTAAGTCATTTAAACCGGCTAGCAATGTCTGTTTGATCTCATTTTTGTCTCGGCACGGCACGGTTATTTCTAGGAAAAAGGAAAGGTAGAAACGACGAAAGAGGGGAAAGAAGTGAATTATAGCAATACCAAGATCACACGAAAATTGCAAGCAAACGTGATGTTGTTGGACTCATTTTCATATACTACATTGTCGAGTGCCGAGCATATTACATTTTATGATCACTGTGATCATGATAAAACGAAATAAATATTTTTGCCATTGTGCATGCATACCTCCAATTTAACTGGGTTATGTCCCTAGTATAGCGGTGGTAATGCCTACTGTGGCTGTCTACCAAACGTATCCATGTTTCTCATTCAGAAAAGAACGCTCGCTTCGCTCGCTCGTTGTTCGACTTATCTGTTTGACTTGAAAAAATGTGATGTGATAAGGTGAGAAATGAGCAGGTGAGTAGAAATGTATAAATCAGCAGCATCAGCAGAGCGGTGCGGTTTTGTTGTTGTAGGTAATAGTAAATATAGTACTACTACTACTACAGACAACGTAACGTAACACCACACCAGATAGCTTTGCATAACGGGGAATAATACATTTTGATGTGAGTGCTGTGATGATGATATTTTCTCGGGTGCGGGTGGTATGGTGTTGGTGGTGTACATACATCCATGTGTGTACAATGTATGTAACACATATTATCTCTACTATGAAGTCAATGCTCTCGTTTTTTTATTTATGAAAAATTGTTACTTTACCGAGCAAGCTGAGATGAGAGCTTGCCTCAAGTCTCAAGTAAATGAGCCTACTTATAAGGGAAGAAGAAAATGATGAAGGAAAGGAAAAGAAGGGATTTCATGTTGACGGTGCGGTGGTGATGTGTGATCCGACGGTGGTGGTGGGTAATGGTTGGTCGGTCGCTCGGTTTTTGTTGAGGTATATTTGCTTGATTGCGATTTTGCAGGTTCTGCCAAACAAACATAATCATTCATATCAAGAAGGATATCTATCTATCCGTATGGTGATTGCTTTGTCCAATGATGGAAAAGGAAGAGAACAACAGTGAGCTTAGCAAAGATTGAAACTGAATGATCAAGTTGTATATGTTTCCTCTATTGATGCACCGATTCAAATTCATGGCTAGATAAATCTCAGGAATAATGTAGGGAGCATGCAATTATGTAAGCAGTGCTTACTAAGCACTCATATCAAGCTCTTTCGGTTTCATACATTCAGAATGTTAGTTTTTTCTGCGCTGTTGTTTTCTAACAATTTTCCTCGTTATGGTAGGTTTCAGCATGCAATCATTCATTCATCGCTATCATTTTAAGTTTTTGCAATCTTTTGGTAGTCTGCAATAACTTCCGATTTTTTTGAGATTCTTGCAGAAAGCAGTCAATGTAAGTATTGTTTGTACACGATCAAGTTTTTTAAGTGTAATACGGAGGTGGTATTACTGTAAACGTATTTACAAGAAACCTCCCCGTCGAAGTATTCTTTCCAAAATGACTGTCACAATAGACTTTGTCATTTATTTATAGATTAACTCTGTCAATCCGCTTTTAATGTGTAAAGGCAGGTACTTCAAAGAATATCAAAGAATCAACGCAAACATGCGCTGAGAATTATCTATAAATATGCATGCATACTATAACCTATATCACGATAGAAGTACGTCATAACCCTGTTTTTGTGAAATGTGTGACATAAAGGTTGAAGGTAGGTATATACATACATACATATATATTCAATTAGATAGCATTGAACCTTTTGATACACTTTAAATTCACTGCAGTGCACTTTGATTTCATTTACTCACAGGATCAATGCAAAACCTGTTTCTCTCATCAGAATCAAGGTCTCCTGACTCATTCTTTAAAGTCCACTGGTACATAAAGTACTGAAAGTGCATATAATTTATTTATGTACTATGCTTTAGGTCTAAAATTAGCATTTGTCGTCTCCACTCGGTTTGTGGTCGTTGTTTGCTATTGTGCTTTTTCCATTAAAGAAACATTGCACCTTTTTAACTGCATTTTTTTCTTGTGTTGATTGTCCTTTAAATCTTGTTCTCATATAACACAAATAGTCGTACTCATAGTTATAAAAGTAGACACGGCACAGTAATAAATTTGATAATGATAAAGTTGAGATGGGGACGACAATGATTTTGATGATGCTGACATGACGCGTCAACAATAAAAGAACACGCATGGATTTGTGTGTATAATGCTGCTGACTTTTAAATATTAGGTAGTAGGTGCCTACGAAAACAATAAAAAATGATTGTTATGCAACACAGGTAATTACTTCATTTAATGATATTTGCATTACTTGTAGTGGCATTAGCATATTCTCTCTTTTAGACATCTTACCTTGATGACTTGTAGTAACAGACAGGATGCATAATATAATACCGTCGTTTGTGATATGAGAAGTGTGTGTATACAGTATTAAATGTCTGCAGTGCACAGCCAGCAAAAATATAAACTTGAGATTTGAGTGAGAAGGAAGATGAATACCTACACAAGGCAATATAAATGGGATGGTTAGAATAAAAAAAATATTATAAGTTAATGTGCCTATCACTTATTCTGTGATGATGATCCACCTTTAGACGTTAGTCTTTTTCTCTTGTTTTGCTATAAACACTCGTTTACATTCATTTTTGTTCACGTTAATTACTCTCTGAAATAATTTGGTAAGGTTTTCATGGAAGTATGTACCATGATTTTAAATTGCCATATACAGTGGTATATTATGTCAGTACTGAACAGGTAGTAGTTTAGTTTAATGTTGCATGAGAATGCAGAAAAATTAGCTGAAGCTGAAAGTGAAAATGCTTTATTGTTATGATTATTAAGCGCATATTATTATTATTATGGGTATGAGCCGAGGAAAATATCTGAGCAAAGTTTTTTGCGTGTTGGTATTTGTCTGCACAAAGAGCTAAAAATGGGGGTTTTAAAAGCTGGTTTTAATGAGCGCCCATATATATGCATGGCGTTGCATGCATTTCTGTTATAAAACGTTTAAAGCATAATAACAACCATCCATCATGCATCATCATGATCATAACATCACCGTCAATTTTATGAGCTGAGCCGAGTCATGCTTTTTCTTAATTTATTTTTTTCTAAATAATCTCCATCAAGCTTACCTAGCATGTAAGTTGGAATTACTTGAAAATCTCGAATTGCATTTCAGGTTTGGCTTCCGTACATATTTATATTTAATCATGTGCTATACTGCGTTCACTGCAGTTTTTTGTGTTAAAGCCAGCGGGTACTGCCACTATGCTGCACTTGAAATGCATACCTTTAAGGGATGTTAAAAATGTAGCCTATACAACTGGTTACTTGTTAGAATGAATAGTAATCTTTGATATTTTTACCGTACAAACTCTCTGTATTTACAGCAATACATATAGTTTAGTGTGTAGCCTGCTATAAGTAACAACCGTCGGAACTGTAAGGGACGAGCGTAATCCGGTATTGTTAAACACATGTACACAGAATTAAATACTTTACTACATAAATTCGTTTCGTATGTTTTCTTCGTCCCATCTTCAATGTTTTTGTTTTCCTCTTCACCTGCTAGCTATCCTGAGTTTATATGATTAAAATTTGCCTCAGGTAATAATAATAGCCGCAATGTTGACGATGATGATGGGATTGAGGTACGGTTACGAGCGAACAAAGCACGACCATAATATCACCGTGTATCGTACTAGGATGAGCTGGGATGTTTCAACCTGTTGCTGCTGCAACTGTATGAAATGTGTTCTGTATTCTGTAGTTGTAGTACCTTGCTCAGAGTTCTAATAGAACGAGCACGGCAAACTAGCCAAAATATATGATGATGCACTTTGTTGAAGTTTGTCTAGCTCACTCTTCTGCTAGAGCTAGACAGAGTAAATGATATGTAGTATGGCAAGTGAGGGTGGATTCCTGTGGTAATGCTGGGACTATGAGAATGTGTTGATGGGGGTGCGGGTATTGTAGTTCTCAACACACAGGTTTTATTGTTATTACGATTTTAAACCTTTTTTGCTGCTGTTGCTGCCGTACCTCCCTCGTTTAAGTCCGTATAAAGCATGTTTCATAGAACTCTAACCGAAGAAGCAATTTGAAACGTGTACATGTACCTGTATGAAATGAGCGAGGAGGTAAAAAGCCAGTCAGTCAGTGACTTTTTATAGAGAGAAGAATATATATGTATACTAGGAATTTAACGACAATGACGGGATATGGGTACATAGCACATGCATACATACATACATTCATAAAAATTCTCTTCCCAATAATTGTGTGCACGAAGAGGAGTTGCAATGGATGATGATGATTGCATGGTTTGTTAGTTAGTAGCAGCACCAGAATTAATACAAGTGCACGTACCAGGTGTCTGTCTTTTTTCTATCTCTCACTTCTGTTCTTTGGCTTTGAGTATTGTTATGTTCATCAGCAGCCAGAGTGTTGTTGCGTTTTTTATTAATGTTCAACATCGACACAGTCATACATGCAGCCGGCGATTCTCATTACCTTGTATGGAAGGTATTTCAACCTACATCTCCATAACAGAACACAGATGTAGAATGTATCTCTCTCCGAGAAGAGAGAATGTCTGACTGACTGAAGGCAGTTACAGGTATTTTTTACTACCGACAACCGAGTATTATCATCATTTTTGTTGTTACTTGTGTGACTGATCTGTGTTGTGTGTAGTATTATACACAGTATGAAAGAATTTGCACGGGCGCAAACAATTTTTTTTTCATATAAAATCTGGATTAGTTCTTTTATAAACTGAAATCATAAATTACGAATAAACAACATCGCCATCGTCTTATTTGTAACGAGAACTGCCATTAAAATGATGATGGAATATGTTTTGTTGTGATGTACTGTTGACTTGTTGAACATAAAATTACAATTTGGGAATATTTTTCCGAAGAAAAAAAAAACAATTCAGCTATAAAACATTTTTGCCATGTAAGGCAGAAGAAGACTTATTGAGGGTGGCGGAGGAGGAGTTGGTGGTGACGGTGGAGGAGTGATGGTAATATTATATGTGATGGTATGTGTGAGTTTATATAATAATGTGTGAGGGACCACCCCAACAACTTTAATTAGACAGTCTTGTGTTTCATTTTCGTCTTGACTTGATGGCTTCACTTGAAGCCTTTGTTGTGCACATATAATTTCGTCTCATGTTGCTACTGTTCCTTCAGGGTGAAACTATAAATCTGAATTCATAATTGGAAAAAATGGCAAATCTAAATATAAAAAAGTGAATTTGCATAAAAGTGTGAAGAGAGAGATGCTAAAAAGTAATTATTATTGCTTGTGGAATGGATGGAATGACTAACCCAGTAATGCACACTGGCAACCAAAATACAAAATATTCCTTGAAGAAAGAAAGGAGGAGGAAACAAGGTCTGTTTTCCTCTCTCTGGGACAAGTCATTATTTGCAAATTGTAAATGCAGAACTATAATTACTTCAAAGCGCTCAGGAGATAATGCAGTCATAATTATGACCTTATAATTTGAGCCAGTGTTTTACTTCGACGTGCGACACATGCGTACGACGTATATACATGAAATTATAAATGTACTATACCATCTTATTGTTATGTGTATACCTGTCGGCAATTTGTAGTGATTGTGGTCGCCAAACAGTCATCCATGTTTAAATGTTTGCATATGCACATCACCTATCCGTCATCATCATCCTGAATCCCCCAACAGCAGTTAAATATATCTCTAATCTGTTTTTATTTTATGAAGTAAAAAACTAAAATTGTTGGAAAGACTGTTTTGAGCAATTTTGTTCTCAGATCAGTTCAGTAGTTTGGTCAATCGATATCGGTTGTCTTCTCTGCTCCCGTCCATTTCTGAACGTACATACCATGATGATGGTAAAATACACAATCTTGTGATTTCTACTTCCTTTATGGCTCAGCCAACATCAAGAATTTCGACAGACGTATGGTCTTTTTGAAAAACTTTCCTTCGCCTTTTTCAGACAGTAAAAGTACATGTAATATTGATTTGTACGAGTGAGTGAGTGCAAGCCGATAAAAAGTTTTAATTAAGTAAAAAATGAAAAATCGAGTTTTCTTGTTAAAAAGTTGAAACTACTCGAGATAAAAATATGTGGATGGTGTTGCTTTTGTGTGAATGCAATAGTTTTTTTATGGTAGAGCACCTTTCTTCGTGTACGTTTTTCTTCCTGTGTGAAGTACACTAGAGAGAGAGAAACACAACAGAACATCCAGTTTTTTAAATCTGATAAGAAGTAGTGTTCATGGGAAATAACAGTTAAGAACACGAAGAAGATGATGATGTGGATGAATGCAATGTTATTATGATTGTACGTATGGTTAAACAAAGCAATAGTAGGCGGTTTAACGTTTTATTACTACATTCTTGTATTAATAATATATATAACAATGAGAAACAACAGTGGCAGAATACATGGCATTAATTTATTGCGGTTACTGCTACGTATCACAATTTTCACAAGGAAATCCCTGTTTAAGTCCATTTAAGGACGACAGATAGGAAAGAGAAGTGTAGTGAGTTAAAGATACAATTTCCTGGGGACGTCATCGTCTCGCCGTCCTCACCGGAAAAATGTCAATGTACCACTTTGTCCGAGGCCCTCGCCTCTTTATTCAAGCCGCCCGCGAGGAAGCGGATCCAGATGCGGTAAATCAAAACCCAAATCAAGATGAAATGTTTGAATATGGTCGCAATTACACTGGAGCCGATGGTGATGTTCACCGAGTGCAAACGCAACGAGTATTAAATACAGAATCTCATGGAACGGCAACAGCCACCAATCGGGTAGCAAGGAAAGGCGGACTTAAGTCCATAACACGGAAAATCATACGGAAAACAACAACTCTTACGAGAGGAGAACAAAGAACGGTGACGGAAAGTCTGGTTACACAAACGGGTAAAGATGGAAAGGAAATTACTACCCCGCAACGTTTTGTTTCCGAAACTGTTGTGAGGACACCGTGGGGTACTACTGATGAGGATGAGTTGGATGATGTTGCCGTTCCTCATTCCAGTAGGAACGGGACAAAGGTTAGGTCCCGGAGTAGTAGTGTTAAAAAAGACAATTACACGTCGATGACACAAGTGGGAAGTAGTAATGGAAATCATCATCATCATCATGGGTGGACGATGGGGCACGATGGTCGAGCCCGTAAGGTACTAATTTAACTAAAACGAAATCACGAGGATTAGATTAAAAATTCTTCATTTAAAAATAAACTTTTGATATTTCTGAGAGATAAATCTTTCGAAGAATATTTACAGCTTCATTGTACATGGTTCTTCTCGATGTCATCAGTAGCTCTACTGAATGAATAGTAAAATATGTATTCGTTAAATAATGAATACAAAGAACATGCATGTCTGGAAACGTCACGCTTGGTACCATTCTTAACTCTACGACTCATTTATCACATATTCCAGTAATTTTTGATTCAACAATGAGATGAACTTGTTAACGCTAGCACACCTGTGGCATTGATTTGCTAAAAACCAATTTCCCCATATTTTCCAAGTTTATTGTATGTAAATGATAACACGATCGATGCGTGATGTTGAAGAGATAATAATTTCATGACAGAGTGAAGATTGTATTAGTGTTAATACGAGGTATGTACTTCATGCTAAATTTAGTACGTTACATACGATTTTCGTGGACGATTAATCATAAATATGCCATTTTGAAAAATATGAAAATGAGTAGGCATACCTATGTGTACGATATATTTCAGTTTAACGAAATTTCCCCGTAATATTTGAGTTTGCGATTGTTTGTTTTGGGAAGGGAATCTAATACTGGATGAAGGGAAAACTGGGTATGCTTCAATGATTTTTGAGGGCACTTGATCGATTAATAACAAGCATTTTTACATCACGGATGGGGGAAGTTTTTAGCTATGAAATATGAATTGTTACCACAATGTACCATTTTTGTCCAGCTCATATTAAAATGAGCACATCTCAATTGTCGTTAGGTAGATCGTGGACGACCACAGATTGTGCCAATGCCAAGTGGTTACGCATCATTTATGATTTTACGATGAATGTTGAAGGATACGGATTGAAAATTGAAATGCCATTTTGTTGTTTGTTGTGTGGGAGGACAAAATTTAAAAAATAAAAAATTGTTAATGTATCTGTAAAACATCCGTAAATCGCTCGTATTTGTCGATACTTGCCTTGTCCGCTATCACAGCGCACGATCGTTTGTGGGTGACTGGCACATGTATTTATGTATGTATAATTTGATATTTATTTACGTAATGGCAAGATATACATTTATCCTAAAAAGCGGTTAAAACTTCCCGTATGCTTCGTGATTAATGACTTAAATTCCATGAGCCTTTGTTGGATTTGTAATTTCCATTGAATATCTATGTATCTTAAATACTCTCTCATTCTCACGCTGATTAGAATTCTTCCTTCCAAAGCTCTAGTAGTGTGGTATTGACGAGGTGATAACGAATAGTTGGAAACACCCATTACCATCATCAAGGTACATTTTTAGCCAGGTTAAACAATAAAGTGCGAATTGCCAGTTGAAGGACTTTGAAATAAAAGTAGTCAATAAAAAAATAAATACTTCCCTCGCTCACCTCGGTTTCATCTGCGGGAAAAATGGAGGTTTTATTGTTTTACCAATACAACATGCCCAAGATAGCCCAACCCACAATAAATGCGACGTAAAAACATCATCTTTAAAATAGTGATGATCTACAGTTTAAATTCATACCAACATTGGTTTCCTGATTCAAATGTGTATTGAAGAGGCTTCGATACCCGTACCAGAACACTTTCGCGTAAGATGATGTTAAGTAGATACTGTTTGCATATGCAGATCAGCAAACTGCCGCAAAATGATCTATGCATGCTAAATTACTGAATGTTATTTTTATGAGTTGCCCATTTTAAAGTGAAGATGAGTATCTATTTGCCTGTTTGAATTTTTATTAACACTTAATAAATTGTAAAAAGGTTTTTGGAGGAAGATTGTCCATTAGGCAGAGAATGTGTTGTCAATGTAGGTACGTATTGTACATGAACATTATTTTATGAGATCATCCTTTGTAGCTGAACGAATTACAACTTATTTAGTCATCATTAACATCCTCATAGTTTTCGTTAAGTCATATTTACTGATAATACTCATGCTACTTTAGGTTTTTTAGCATTACGTCATAAAGAGCAGCAAGGTGGATTGTATTGTTGTAACAATTTCCAAGGCTTGTTTACAGAATCCTCGCCTTTCATTTTGCTAAGGATGATGACGATGATAATGATGCAATGAACATGTAAAGTGTGGCATTTTATTCTCCATGTACCATCTTGCACAGACTAATCATCACAGTACGTGATTGTCTTTTTGATTTAACTTGACCTTCACAACAGCAAAAATGCAATTTATTATGTGGTTGGTTTCCTGTCTCTAGAAATTATGCAATTCCTCTATAAGTTAACTTTGTTTGAATTGCCAAGTGTAAGTAAACAATACGTATGAATCTTCTCCGTGATGACAAGTAATTGGTTTGCTTCGTTAAGTGTATTATGCTATAATGAGCTTGAGCTACAATGCATGTGCAATTGCAATAATGAAACGTAATAACAGCCTCATCATAATTACAAATTGTAAACATATTGTTCAATTGTACTATTATTCAGATATCCGATATTGTGGTGGGCATGGAAGAGAATGTCTCCGCCAAAGATGTGCTTCTCAAATGGGCTCAAAAATCAACTGCCAAGTATCCAGGAGTTCGTGTGGACAACTTCACATCCTCCTGGCGTGATGGTTTGGCCTTCAATGCAATTATCCATCGGAACCGACCGGACCTCATTGATTGGCGTTCTGTACAACGACGAGGCACTAGGGAAAGATTGGAGAACGCTTTCTCCGTGGCGGAGCGTGACTGTGGTGTTACTCGATTGTTGGATGCTGAAGGTGAGAAATCGCTTTAAGAAGTAATATGCTTTCAGAAAATATTTCATTTTCAAATGCGTAGGTATGCAAGTAATTTTTTATGCGGCATATATGAAAATGGCACATGACACACATCCTCTCAACCGATTCTTAGCAGTAGGTCTGCCACCAAGCTAAATCTGCGCTGCGACTACTTTTCTTTTTGTCAATAGTTTAAAATCTTTTCGAACCAGCATTGTGCACACTCGGCCTTGTCATTTTTGAGTCCCAGACTGATAACCAAATATACGTTTGCCTACAACATAACCTAGCCTAACCAAATACAGGAGAGAGGTAACGACGCAAGGCAAGGAACAACAAATCATTTTTCATTCAGGATGTGACACACTTATTAAAACGCACAAGCGCGGTCTCACTCTTCAAGCTTTCATATCATAATTTCATTCTGGGCATTTGCTAGATAAGTAAATAAATAGGCTTTAGTCAACTAAAATTCATATTGGACGGAAGGACTCCAACCGTACTGTTGCCAATATGCTTGCTCAAAGTAAAAAAAAAGAGACGCTGACTTTGCTGACGACAACAACGCTGAGCTGTGCCGTTGTCGTGTGTGTCGTACCGTATTGCATTCTAGGCGTGTTTACATTAAAATTATTGTTGAAAAAATGTGCCCAAATATGGCAAGTCGTGTTTTTGTTATCACTGTTGCATTATCCATCTCTCGCTCTCAAATAGTTGCGCTATAATATGTTACCTATTACCTACCAGTTTTTGTCAATTTGTACCATGTCACATGTACTTGCGCATTCGTCAAGAGTCGGTGATACTCAACGTCCTCGTCATTCATAAAGCGCTCTTGTCAAGGAGAGAGTTTTTGCGCATTATGCACTTCAGCCATACTACCTAACTAGAAATACCTATATTGGTCGAGTCATAGCTCAGCATATGTCAATGAATGAAAGTGATCGGAAAGTCATCATCATCATTACTTCTCGTAAACCAAAATATCTGTTTGCATTGTGTACACAAGGCAAACTTTTAAATGTCGAATTATTAGCAGTAATGAAGAGGAGAAGTCAATATCGATTTGCATAACAGATATTAAACACACTATAAAAGTGACAAGTCATGGATGTACATTTGCTGCAATCAATTACTTCAGTTATATTTTGATATCAATAGGATATTATTATTACGAAATAGAAATAAAAAACCAATAATTGCAAATTGTCGTCCCCCGCTGAATTTGTACAATTTAATTAGTAACGCAGAACAATTCATGTCCTTTGGGCTGCCGTACTGACAAAAAAGAATTGACACATTGTTTCTTATTGTTGGTAATCGATGGTTTCTTGGCAAGGAGACTTGAAAGAAAGTACGTACGTATACCTCCGCAACATCATTGTTGCTTAAGTGGTGTAAAGGTGTAAAATGATACGATATAGCTTCGTCAAAATTGAATGGCACATGATACCCTAATATGCCTTATTGGTAAGCAATTCATAAAGTTGGCAAGATGGCAAGAACATGTATATCGTGTGTCTGTAGCAATGATGACGATGGTGTTACAACAATGACAATGTAAATGTATATCTATCTAACCATTGCGGTGGTATCACTGACCAAATTGTATTACAACTGAATACCTAACTAGGTAGGTAAATAAATAAATATAAAAACTATAAATATTATTTTTTGAGCGGTGATTCTTGGTTGGTAAGTTCGGCATTGTGTTACATTTTGACTCATAGCCATATAGCGGCTCTCGATTTCTATTCATTAGCAAGGAGCTTGTAAAAGCATCAAAAAGCTTTGCATTACGTATTATCATTAAATATATTATTGTCGTGTCGCATTGTTTGTGTCAAGCCTTTTATGGGAAATGGATTTTTTATCACATTTTTAATGAGGATCAGTGTAGATTTGATGGATTAGGTAGATATACCCATCATCATAAAATAAACCATGCTGTAATGAATGTAGAATGTTGCTGTTGATGAAATTGGCACAAAAAAATTTGCCAGCCAAGGTAAATAAAATGTATTTCATTTGACACTAGCGAAAAAATGCCGCTATGCGCACAGAAAAGAGAGAGAGATGAGAAAAATTAATTGACGGATTGTACACATATTATTATTGCACAATAGGCAACTACTACTTCAGCTTGAACTGCTAGGATTGTGTAACTTCATCGAGCCAAAGAGAGAAAATTCCATATTTGGTAGGTCATTGGTTGGAAATGGAAATGTAATGAAAAAATGTTTTTTTTTTGCTAGATGTGGATACACCGCAACCCGATGAAAAGTCGTTGATCACGTACATTTCATCCCTGTACGATGCTTTCCCTGAGCCACCACGTCTCCATCCATTGTACGATACCGACTCGCAAAAGAAGTGGGAGGAATACAGGGAAATTGCCAGTGTTTTGTACACATGGATTCGACAGAATCTTAGCGTGATGCAAGACCGGCATTTCTCATCGTCACTCATTGAAATGAGGCGGATGGCTGCGGAGATGACGCGGTTTCGGGTTGAAGAAGTTCCACCCAGAAATCATGACAAGCAGCGACTTGCTCATCTCTTTAGGGATGTTGAGGTGAGCAAAAATGTTGAAACACTTTAAATGTGCCTGCGTATGTTGGGTAATAAAATGAGAGATAATGCCAATGTATATCATATATTATATGCAGAAACACTTCCGTGATGGTGAGATTGATAGGGAGCTACATATCGAGAACATCGAGAAGAACTGGCAAATTTTAATGATGGCCCATCAAGAAAAGGACCAGGCAGTTCACGAAGAAATCAAAAAGCTGGAAAAATTGCAACGACTTGCTGAAAAGGTTCATAGAGAAGCTAAGCAAGTGGAGCTACGACTGGATGAAATTGAACAACGAATTGAAGAAGAGGCCAAACGAATTGATCGACTTCACCCATTAGATGCCAAACACAACTGCGACCAACTGGAACGCGACATGCAGTTGGCAGAGGATAACATCAAGTCCATGTTTACTGATGCGCAGACTCTGAGAGATGCCAGATATCAGCAAGCATCCGAAATCCATAAGATGTATGTAGAGCTACACTGTTAGTTTTTCAATGTATGTACCTACGAGAGCGGAAAATTATGGCATGATTTTAATTTATGATTTACAGGGTCCAGCATTTGCATCAACGCTGGATCAGCATAAGAACTTTGTTGCACAACCGACTCCTCTCCGTCCTCGCCTCCATTTCCTTCCCAATCGAAGAGAAGTCAGTTACCCGTATGTCAAAAACTGTGTTAGAGACGCGTCTTGTAGAGACCAACTCCCACTTCCGGTTCCTTCAAGAAGTTGGAGATTGGATTAAGGGAAAGCAGAAGCAACTTTTAGACGCTGATTACGGTAGCGATCTTCCATCCGTTCAAGCCGAGCTGGAAAAACAGCACAAGGAACACCGAGCCATCGAAAAATTCCAGAGCAGTGTAGATAAATGCTCTTCTGCGAAGAGCTCTTTCCACGGGGATGAGCTTCAGCTCTACATTAACTACCTGAATGGTGTCCAAAAGTCCTACGCTGAGTTGCTCATGGCTTCAAAGAAGCGGACTGCGGACCTTGAAACCCTTATGGATTTCGTACAAAGTGCCACAAACGAGCTTATTTGGCTTAGTGAGAAGGAGGAACGGGAGATTACCCGGGACTGGAGCTCGAAGAGCTTGAACTTGGTTGAAGTTGAACAGTATTATGAGGTGAGAGTCGTATTTTATTCAATGAATTCCATTTACCTTTGTTGTAAGCCTTTATACTAATGTAAAGTTAATTTGTTCATTGGAATAATCTAATGCAGCATTGTTTTGGTGGTGGAGGACAGGCAAGTCTCGTGTGGAAAAATTGTGTGCAATTGGTTTTGGGTGTATTTACCGTTAGTAATTTAAGAAATCTTTGTTTTGCAGGCGTTGATGAGCGAACTTGTGAAGAGAGAGATTCAATTTAATGCCGTGCAAGACCGTGGGGAATCCTTGGTTCTTCAACATCACCCCGCATCCAAGTGTATTGAAACGTATATGTCGGCAATGCAAACTCAATGGGCCTGGCTTCTTCAACTGACCATTTGTCTCGAGACGCACTTGAAACATGTGGCCACTTATCAGCAGTATTTTAGTGATATTAAAGAGTGTGAGCAGACCATTGCCAGGAAGGAAGAGATGCTTAACACTGTATTCAGCAAGTCAGATTTCAGTCTTGATGAAGGGGAGTTGCTATTGAAGGAAATGCAAGAGCTTCGTGAGGACTTGACCAAGTATGGTGAGATCATTCAGAGTCTGAGCAACCAAAGTAGGGAAATCATTCCATTGAAGCAAAGGAAGATGAACATTAACCAGCCACTTACAGTTACAGCCATTTGCAACTATAAGCAAAACAACGTAAGGACTCAAATGATTAGAATATTTTGCCAAGAGAAGGGATAATATAATTTCAAAATTGCGTTTCATTTTTAGCAACAAATGGTCATCAATAAAGATGAAAGATGCACATTGCGTGACAACAGCCAACGTGTAAGGTGGCGCATTACCAACTCCTCCGGTTTGGAAGGAATGGTACCAAGTGTATGCTTCCTTATTCCACCTCCTGACAAGGAATCTCTGGATGCTGCTGAGAGGCTCAGGAGGCAATACGACAGAGTAGTAACACTGTGGCAGAAGAAACAATTGAAAATGCGACAAAACATGATCTTTGCCACTATCAAGGTTGTAAAGTCCTGGGACTTGGCTCAGTTCTTGGCTATGGGATCAGAACAACGAATTGCAATTAGAAAGGCACTCAATGAAGACGCTGATAAATTAATTCAGGAGGGTGATCCAACCGACCCAGCACTTAGAAGGCTGAGGAGGGAAATTGATGAAGTGAACAGACTCTTTGACGAATTTGAAAGAAGAGCAATGGAGGCTGAAAGTAAGGAAGATTACGAGATTAGAAATGAGAACATATTAAATAGGGGAATGCTAATTTGTTTCGTGTTTTCCCTTTTGCAGAATCCAAGAACACCAGCAAAGTATTCCTTGATCAGGTTACAACGCTTCACAGCGACCTCGAAGATCTGGAGCGTACTCTAACATCACGTGTCAATGCACCTATCCCTCGAGACGTAAGATCAAATCACTGACAATCTTTATCAACTCTCATAAACTAGCACTTTCAAATTGTCAAACTTGCTTTCAATTGAATAGGTGGACAATCTCGAGCGATATGTGATTGAGCACAAAGAATTCGAATCCAGAATGCAAATGTACGAGAGTCGTGTCGAAAGTGTTCAGCGCACATACGCCAGCATCTCACAAAAGACATCAGCTTTACAAACCAAGTTGGATCGTGTTGTGGAGAAATGGGAGAAAATCTGGAGCTTATCCCATTTATATGTTGAGCGTCTCAAGTGTGTGGAGATTGTCTTGAGCTCTTTGGAGGTAAGTCTCGTCTGGTTTTTAGTTTTCAATTTATTGTCTTATCAATGATACGTTTTAATTTAGACTTCTACTTCTTGCATATTCCATTCAACAGGAGACCAACACTTACGTTTCCCAATTCGAAATGAAATTATCCTCTTATGATAACCTGCCCATTGATGATGATGGTATCAAAAGGGTTTCGGACGATCTGTTCAATCTTCAAAATACTGCTCAAGCCCATCAACACAAGGTAGATCGTATGATTGAAGATACAAAGAACGTACGAAGAGTAACGGAGAAGTCTCGAACCACCCAAAAGAGACATCCAGACGTAGAGAAACTAGAAGATGAGGTTCATCGTTCGGCGACCCGGTGGACTTCCGCTTGTAGCCAGGTTGTTGAACGTCTTAGAACCGTCGAGGTTACTAGTGAACATGCCTCTCGATATAATACCTCCTACCAGACTGAAATGAACTGGTTGGATACTGTCGATACAAAAACTAAAAGTCTTCCATTGGTGGAAGGATCCGGTGCCAAAAGGAAAATCAATCCTCATATGGTACGGTTCTATTAAAAATTCTCCCTCCAAGTATTTATTACTTTTAAAGCACTTTAACTGATGACTGATTTCTATATTTATAAACTTGCAGACGCTTTACAACAGCGTGATCGAAGAAAAGATCACCATCGAACAAGTCAATACCCAGGGTGCTAGGTTGGCTAAGGAAGCCAGGGTACGTGCATTTTTTCTTTTATTCTGGAGACTGGTGCTTATTATTATGCTTTTTAATTTTATGGAAATGCGCCTGTTGCAGCATTATCTTTTCATTATTTTGTGGTGGCGAATGAATGTTAAATCAAATGTCTGTTGCCGTTATTGTTGAGAGCAAATCATTTATAATTCGTTTGCAATGCGTTTTCGTTTTTTTGTATGCGTGGTATTTTGAGCGTGAAATATGAAGGTAACAAATTCGTAGTGTCAAACAATAAGACACACTATTTCATTTTGCAGCAAATATTTTCTATTAGGTATGCAATGCACGTTTGCACGTATAACACATTGCACGTTTCGTGTTTCTTATCGAGATCAATAGAAAAAGGTAGGTAAGCTACTACAAGAGTGCTCCTGACACGGATGTTTCTCACTCGGATATTTTTTTGTAAAGTAAAAAAAGTAATTTTTAATAATAATATATCACTTAACATTGAAATAATAATTGGAAAACTCACGTTAAATAACTTTTCGCACGTATAAAATTACAATACTGAAATTACAACAAATTTCGATACAATGAATTGAATAATAATCTCAAATAACACTTTCAGTCTGAAGCATTTTTATGACACAATGACAAGATTTCACTAAACAAATCACTAGCAAAAAACATTGATCAAAAGATACTAAATTAATACAACAGTGTAACACGTACAGTACCGTACCTTAATCTTAATCCAGTTGATGAAAACATTTTTTAATTAAAAACAAGACAGATGCAGAATGTTAACTCAGCAAACTTTTATAAAATACAACCTTCGGTGGTTGGAATGGATGGGAGAAGTGTTTGGTGGTGGGCTTTCTTTTTCGTTTTGCTTTTCGTAAATCGTGTGTATATATAGTATTAGCAATTATTGGTGTTGGCGTTTTGGGTGCTGGCTAATTATTGAACATATCTAATATACAAAGGGAGGTATTTAACAGCTAACCCTAATGATGACAAAAATGTACTTACCCTCCGTAGAAATATGATACAATGGTGGAAAGTTTCCGAGACACCATGCAAGACATTCATCCAAGTCTGGATGCAAGCCTAGTCAAAAAGGCGAAGATACAGTCAGCCGAAGAAGTGATAATCCAAGAGCTGGATCTCTTGAATCTCAAATACCAACTGACAGTTGACAATTTATACCATAGAATACAGCAACTAGCCGTTATCGCGGGGCAAGAGGATCCATCCTTTGATGTAAGGAAATTTTGATAAAAAATGAAGTTAAAATAATGCAGTTTTAGACGAAGAAAAACAACTAACGTGATTTTTGTTTTATTTGCAGCCCGCCTCAGCCAAAGTACCTGCCCCTAGTCCAATTAAAACCTATCGTTTACATATGTTACCTCGTGATTCAACAAGTCCCTTAGGGTATGCAAAACTTATTTTGGAAAACTCTAGATATGAAATTAGGTTGATTGTGGGTATGATAAATAAAATTCTTCATCTTTTGTATTTCCTCAATAGTGAATTCCTTGAAGGTTCCTCGGAAGATCAGACTGACTTTGTTCAGCAAAAGTCATCCGCTGCCATCACGCTCAGTCCAGGTAGCGGCCCCACTCCCAAAAAGCGTTCCGTCACCACCCTTAAAAATGGTGACGGTGCCCCTCACACCAATGGAAATTCAGAGTCTGAGATTAATGTTACCACTGCCAGCACTACTACTAATGGTGCCGGTGGTGCAAGTCTCCGCTTTACTCAAATTCGTTCTGCCAAAAGGATTGAAAAAGTTGAGGAAGGGATCTCAACGGAAACTGCCACACAAGTTCCTTTAGTTCTAGACCCACTAACCCGGGAGTCACTAACCCTCGCGCAGGCAATTGGGTGCGGACTAATAGACATCAAATCTGGTCAATTTGTCGATCCTAAAACAGGTGAAAGAATGAGCCTGCAAGAAGCTGCAGAACTAGGCTATCTCGATGCTGGTATTCTCCACAAACTAATGGGCACTTGCGGGGTGGTCGATCCCCAAACGGGAGCTGAACTAACACTACTAGACGCTATCAAAATGGGCTATTATGACCTAAGCAGGGGAAATTACATTCATCCTCAAACTGGGGAGCCGATCTCGGCCGAGCAAGCTATTAAGCTTGGATTAAACGTCAGGCAAAAGGTAAGCGTTGTTTCATTCTTTCCGTCGCTGCTCTTGCGCCATCATACCGATAAAGTCCCTAGTTTTTTTGTCCTGTTTTTTCTTCTCACTGTGTATTACACTCATTGATATAATAGAGTCTACATTTTTAGGAGAATCGTCACTGAGAAAGACAGCATGAACAAATTATAATGGAAAATTACTATAATCTCTTGCATCCTATTTCAGTTTTGCACTATCAACTTTATGTTAAGTATTTTACGGTAAAAAGTATTTTCTCTCACTGTTTTTCTTCTCTCCCTTCAATTTCTCTTCTTCAGAGTGACACAGCTACTTCTTCAGATGCTCCTCCTGCTGTCTTTTCTGCTGCTTCCTCCGTTGATGAGCAACCATCATCATCGAAGACTGCGTCTTCCTTAGCATATCAGCATTATCCACCTCATCCACAAACTCATTTTTATTTAGAGGTAGAGCGCGATCAAATTGTTGTAGATGAGCCTAAAAAGGCACCCACTCTTGTTAGTTTAATTAAGGCAGGCGCATTAGATCCTAGTACTCTCACACTGACCATTCCTCAGCCAGATGCATCAGACTCAACAAGTTCATCTCCCAAGTCGCTACCGCTTTCAGTTGCATACGAACAAAATCTCGTGTCCGTTCAAGGGCCAGTCACAAATTTGCCAGGTAGTGCTTTCTCCGACTTACTTGATCAACAGTTGGTACGAACCAGTACTTCTCCTGCGGATTCCCAAGTAAAAATTTACGACCGCTTCTCTGGCCAGCTTCTTTCTTTCGACGAAAGCATCAAGCGAGGAATTTTGAACCCAGAATTTACCGAAGTATTGGATCCATCTACTGGACAACGTATTAGTATTAGTGATGCATTGGAGAAAGGATTAGTGGACGAGAAGACTGGATTATGGAATAATCAAAAGCCTTTGGACTCTGCGAGGAAAGAGGGTCTTATCATGAGACCGTTGAGCTTACGAGATTGCTGTGAAGCTGAATTGGTGACACCTGCGACATCGGCAAATGATCCAGCTTTGATTAAAGATCCCGTTACTGGAAAGTCTGCAACAATTACCCAGTGTCTGGTGAACGGTCTTCTGGATGGAGACTCAAAGACCGTCAGTGATACAAAAGAAAATCAGCTTATTAGTTTGCAAGAAGCTATCTGCAAGGACGTGGCTACGTTGGAAGGTGCTATCAAAGATGCTGTTTCCGGAGAAAGTATTTCACTTGAGGAAGCCAACAACAGGGGAATGCTGTCAAGTGTAACGAGAACATCCATTTTCGAAATGCCATGTGTAAAAGACAACAGCTCGACGAGCAAGTCCATTTCCGTTCGTGATGCGATGAATAAACAAGTATTTGTGCAGGCTGATAAAGAAGGTCATGTGAAAGTCCGTGACAGTAATTTTGACGAAATGTCGTTGGATGAAGCTATTCAGAAGCAAACAATATCACCACAAGTAGGAGAGGCACTGCGGAAAAATAGTGGTCTATTTGGGTCAGATGGAAAAGAGGAAAATGTTCTGGAGGCTATCGTAAAGAAAGCTATGCTTCCATCTGGAGAAGTGTACGATTCCACGGTGAAATCCCTTGTTCCAATGGATGAAGCCGTGAAAAGTGGATCATTAGAACAGGAAAAGGCCAACTTCCTGAAGGGACTTTATAATATCAATTTGACCACAACAACGGTTACAAGAACTGTTCATCAGACAATGCCTCCACTTTCCAAAGAGATCACTTCTCAGTATCAAACAATCGCAGTGAAGGACGCTCTGGAACGAGGACTCATTAATGAAACGACAGGAATATTTACAAGCCCCTATTCTGGAGAAATGCTAACCATTGAAGAGGCAATCAACAGTGGACAGTTGACCACTGGAGAAGTTGTGGAAGAAAGGCCTCAAACTCCAGGATACAATACTCCTATTTTCCCCAAAACACTTAACTTGGATCAGAGTTCCAAGTTGGAGCAAGTGGATACTATCTTTCCATCTAGTCTGATTCCACCTTCAACTCCAACCATATTTGTCGAGGGGCTTAACAGAGAATTGCTACATTTGCCGATGGAAGGTTGGGAGCTGGCTGATGTCATTGAAAGAAATCTCTTTGATCCTGACCATGGAATGCTCATAATTCCTGGCTCCGATAGGCTTGTCTCTTTTGAAGAATGTCTGCATTTTAAAATTATTGACCCGAATTCAGCTGAAGTGGTTGATCCCGTTGTAACCAGAACACTGCCCTTAGACAAGGCATTTGAAAAACAAATTTTGGATGGTACAGGTCATTACTATTTGGCGACAGAACCAGACGAAAAGGTTTTGACTATGAGGGAAGCCATTAATAAGTGCCTGATAATTCTTCGAGTGCCGGATGATGATTTGAACGAATCATATGAAACGACCCATTATGAAGACCTTAAGCATGGACAAGTGCTCCCTCCAGACACAAGCAAAAGCCAAACTGTTCCAACTCAAAAGACAAAGTTTGATGAAATGGACGATAATTTAATAGAGCATCCCTCCAAAAAGCTAAAGAGCGACTCAGAATCAGATTCCAGAGTGTCGGCAGACAATGTAATGCCCAAGTCAAAGGAGTCTCTCGATGCCCCAGATTCTGGACATGCACCGGAAACGAAAGTTGTTTATAGTGAAAGTCATAAGGAAGGAGAGATTGAGAAAAGACTCGAACCATCTGTGATAACCAGTGGAGAGGAGGACAAGCCCGCTGAAATTCCAGTTAAATCCCAAATTTCTGAAGTCAAAGAGCCGGTTACGACACCACCTAATCAAAAGCTTTCACTTGAAAAATTCCCATTAAAAGACACTGACGAAACCGTCCTAGTTTCCACAACGGAGACACAACCCAAAACAGTTGCTCAACCATACGAGCTTACTGAAAAGTCGCCAAATGATTTAATATCAAGTGATAAGGATGTACACAAGTCTCCGGTTGATGCTGTAGACAGTGGGAAACAATTAGAAGAAATTATCACAATTGCTCAGTCAGATGAACTTATCAAAAAACAGCAAGAGTCTGGAGTAGATGTTACCGTTACGATATATTCCCCAAAACCGTCAACTAGCATTCCTGAGGAAAGTCGTGAAGAAAGCGTAGCAGTTCAAGAACCAATCAAACAAAATGAACCAATTCCGGTTCCATCTCAATCCCAGAAAACAGCAGAAATTGTCAGCCCTAAAGACGAAACCCAAACCATTCCACAGCAATCATCATCATCAGACATCCCTTCTGTCAAGTCCCTGCCACGACGAGTACCCACCGTAGAGGAACTTGAAAGTGCCGGCATGGAAGATTTTGTAACTGTTTCCGGTGAAAGTAGGAAAGAATCATTTACTGATTCGGCTGCTGTCCCAAAGTCAGATGGAATAAAGGAAACAAGGGACTCGTCGCCAGAGCTGTCACAACGTGATGTAGAAAGCACCGTTCAGCAGACTGTTGAGGACCTGGAGACTGTGACTATTGACACCTCTTTGGAACAAGGAAAAATCACTGCAGCTGCTCCTTTGGTTGATACAACCACTGGCAGAGAGATCAACCTCGCAGATGTAGGCTCAAATGTGCCACCAGAGACGGTGAAAGTGAAAGATCCATCAAGTGGAAAGCTGGTGTCATTGAAGGAGGGCCTAAAACTGGGCTTACTGGCGGTAGTTGGAGCTCCAGTTATAGCCGCAATGGCTGCTGCTGATGCAGTAAAAAGTTTGAAGAACGAGAGTAAAGAAGCACAGAAAGTGAAAGAGAAGAAAGCTTCAGACGAGGAGAAAATTGAGAAAGATAAGCCAAAGAGAGATTCCTCGTCAGTGGAGAAAGTGGTGCTGGATTTGGAAGCGCAACCATCACAAAAGCACGTGGAAACTTCCGAGGAAATTGCAACTAAAAGTGCCCCTCCACAAAGCATTGATGCGGAGGACTCAAATAAGCCTGACCCCACAATAACCATTACTACCACTGCAACAGTAACTGATTTGTCTCACGTCACCCCAGAGGCAGTATCCGAGATGGCAACTGAGCATCCACTACCACGTCAAGTACCTACTACACAGGAACTGGAACGCTCAAGTCTTGAGAAAGTTACACCAGTGGCTGATGACGGTGATATTGAAGCAGTTGCAGAAATTACACTTGTGCCTGAAAAACCACAAAAACCCGGTGAAGCCCAACCTGAAACAAAGGAGACGAGTGGGAAAGAATCGGATGAACAAGAGCTTGACAACGAACCTGTACATGATATCACTGAAAATATGGCAGAAATATTGAAAGACACAACTTCACGTGATGACAAAATCCAAACTCAACAGGATTTGAATGCTGATGCTTCAAGTAGCAGTGAAAACATCAAAGAACCACAGGCAGACAAAATGGAGGCTGTTGATCAATCTCAACTAGAAAAACCGGGTCAGACCAAAGCTGCGACTCCTGAAGAACAGACTGTCACAGATACTCGTGCCACATCTACCTCTGAATCTGAAATTATCATCACATCTACACCCATTCCCAGTGAAAGCAAGCCTGATTCTGATCTGCAACCCAAAGTGATTGAGACATCGATTGAAACCAAAGTCGATGAAACTACGATTTCTACCGTTCCTGTAACCCCAAAGCATCAACCGGCGACAAGTAATGCAGATGAATCAACCAAACTTGAAGAAGCGACTGTTGTTGTTCCGGAAAAAACACAGGCAATTCCAGTCGAAACCGAAGTAGATGAAACTACTACTACTTCTGCCATTCCTGTTACTCCGAAGGATCAACCTGTGACAAGTGTCATGGAAGAATCAACCAAAGTTGAAGAAGTGACTGCAGTTCCGGAAAAATCACACGCTCTTCCAATTCAAACGAATGTAGATGAAACTACTACTGCCGTTCCTGTAACTCCAAAGGATAAACCGGCCACCAGTGATGCAGAAGAGTCAACAAAAGTTGATCCATCAACTGTTGTTGTTGCTGAAAAATCACATCCACTTCCAATTGAAATCAAAGAAAGAACTGAAGATCTTCACCGTGATGATGAAGTCACGGAACTTTCACCAGAAGTGAAAGCAGCCACTCCAATAATCAAACAAGATACACTGGAAGTTACAGACAAGACTGATGACGATTCCATTTCTGAATCTACTGAACAGACAACAACCACTACCACAACAGTGACAACAGTAAAAGAAATGATCCCATCAGAGGCGATTGACGAATCCATCAGTGAAGAAGATGATAAGAAACTGGGCCCATCACAAGAAACTGTGGATGAAATTGCACTCGATGTTCCATTGCCACGTGATGAATCGCAAGAAAATGTTGTTGAGGAGAATACCACAGTAGATAAAGAGAAAGTACAAGAGATTGAGCCCGTTGTACGAAAAGAATCTTCAGAAACAACAAAAGATATAAGTGTAAAGACTACAGAAGGCCAGAACCCAACTGACGTTACATCATCTGAAACCATCAATTCAGAGGCGGACGCTCCACTTAAATCTCCTGTAGCAGTTGAAGAAACTGAAGTGGAGAAAGTCAAAGAGTCTCCCGATGCCCCGAAACAGGATGTAGCCACGGAAGAAACGCATAGTGTCAAGTCATCGGAGGCAGTACCTGTACCAGCGATTGTACCAATAGAGAAAAGTCCAGAGTCCGCTACGGAGAAACCTGTTGATCCACCTTCGAGCAGTGAAAGTAGAGACCAAGATGGCCAGCTTGGTGCTACTTCACCAGCTCAGCCATTTACACCTGCTGTGGAGGATGAAAGTAGGGACTCGGCAGAAGAACTGGATGTGCTCAAGGCTGTGTATGAGGGAGAACTGAAGCCCACTCAAGTGAAAGTGAAGCATCCTGTTACCGGCAAAGAAATGAATATAAATGAAGCAATAAGGAAAGGTGTCATTGACAAAAATACTGGAGAACTCAAGGTGAAAGGCGGGTCCAGCATGAGTTTGAAAGATGCATTGAAATTGGGAGCTGTTGTTGTTTTGGGCGCACCAGTTTTAGCAGCCAAGGCTGTATACGATAAACTGACGGAGGAGAAGGAATCTAAAGAAGTTGCAAAAGAGCCACACACTCCAGAAGTTGTTCAAATTGAAGCTAAAGTACAACAAGAGGTTGGAAAGCCGGAAAAAGATGACATGGTGGAGGAAAGTACTCAAGCAAGCTCTGCTGAGGTAGTACAGTACTCACCTCAGAAAGAAATTATAGTTTCAGAAGAAGTAATCCCCGTTGAGGCTGTGATTACTACCACTACAACAACAACGACAACAACAATCATAATCTCGAAAATATCACGCATGAAAATTCCACCCTGCGAACTCGTCTCTTCTGGACTTGTTGACAGCACCACAGCCAAAATTCTCTCTGCTCCCGACACATTTATTGGTCCGGATGGAAAAGAAGTTTCACTTCAGGAGGCCATTGTAGTGGGGAATCTTGACGGAAATACCGGGGCAATACTAGATCCGCAGTCTCAGGAGCTTCTTACCATCAACGAGGCTCTTGTTAAAAATATTCTTGATACAAAGGGCAACGTTTGTCTTCCAGTGGCAAGGAGTCTTTCCGTACCTGAATTGAAAACTCAGGGTTTGTACGATCCTCAAGAGAAAAAGGTCATTCATCCGGAAACTGGTGGGTCCTTAACAATTCCTGAAGCGATTGCTTCTGAAGTTCTTCATCCCATGTCACCCGTTACTGACCCTGTGTCTAAACGTCGAATGTCACTGTGTGATGCTGTTGAACAAAATGTGGTTTGTAAGGATACTGGAAATTTGAGAGACACCAAAGGTCAAGAGATTCCATTGTTAGAAGCTGTTGAGTCAGGGAGTTATGAGGATTACAAGCATCCTCTGGATGATCACCTTCCACCCGTTGCAATGACCATTCCAGCAGCACTTAAGCGCGGACTCGCAGACTTGGAAAAGGGAACGATTACAAATCCAATTACGCAAGAAAGCATGGCTATCACTGATGCTGTAGATAAAGGGCAAGTCATGGTGCTTCCAAAGACAACATCCGACTCGAAAGAAAGCCTTCCATTGGACTCTGCACTGAGCCAAGGGCTAATTGATCAGGCAAAAGGCACTTTCACTGATCCCGACACCCAAAAGGAAATCCCGTTATCTGAAGCAATTGAGCAAGGAATTATTGCTCTTCCGATTCCAGAAACAGTCAAAGCTGAAATCACTATAAGATCAGCAGATGGTTCAGTGAAACTATTGCCTTCAACGGTGGTGGACGCATCAGCAACACCAGAAATCAGCTCGAGCACAGTTACCTTCAAAGAACCAGAAAAACCGGTGAAAGAAACAAAGAAAGTGGTTGTAAAGGCAGAAAATGAAGATGACATTCAAAAGATTTTGATGCAAGGCGAGTCCCTACCTTTGAAACCAGCTGTAGAGGTCGATTCATCGAGTGGCTCTCTTTTGAACACTCAAACTGGTCAAAAGGTTAGTGTCACCGAGGCTGTGGAACAAGGCATGTTTGACCCCACCGCAACTGTTGTTGATCCTTCAACGGGAAGAGAACTGCCGCTGAAAGAGGCAATTAAAGAAGACGTCAACGTGGAGAAAGTCCAGGTGAAAGATCCGTCAAGTGGAAAGTTGGTGAGCTTGAAGGAGGGTGTCAAATTGGGATTACTTGCTGTTGTCGGAGCACCAGTTATTGCCGCAATGGCAGCCGTAGATGCTGTGAAAAGTCTAAAAGATGACAAAAAGAAGGAATCTCAAGATGCCCCTATTGTTGCTCCAAGTAGTCCCATAAAGGCCATTGAAATTCGTACACAATCAAGTAAAAAATCATCTCCACCTCCCCCTGAGGAGGAATCCCCTGTTCCTCAAGATGAATCGAAAATTTCTGTGGAAGACTATAAGAAACCGTATCCTCTTCAAGTTGCAATTGCACTTGGCCAATATGATAATGACAGTGGTCTCATCCGCATAAGCCCATCGGAAGCCATCACCATACACGACGCCATTAGTCGAGGCGAAATTGATGGGGCTGCACCAACATTCAAGGATCCTCGAACGGGCGATTTCATTACTTTATCTGACGCTGTTGAAAAGGGGTTGATAAAACCAAAAACTGGCCAAGCTGTAGACCCAACAAGCGGAGCTGAGGTGTCATTGGAGAAAGCACTCACTTCTGGCTTACTTTTATCTCCCACAAAGAAAACTAGTTTGCCTGAAGCAGTGTATACGGGAATGTACAACCCAACGGAAAACACCATCACCATTGCATCTGGAGAAAAGATTCCATTGAAGCATGCCATAGAGTCTCAACAAATCAGTACTGATACGACCGTGGTCAAAAACTTTGCCACAGAGAAAATAATTCCATTCCAAAATGCAGTAGACGACGAAATCGTAAATCTGGATGATGGTCTTGTTAAAATTTCTTCGGAAGACTCGCTCAACATTCCTGATGCATTTGAAGAGGGCACCATGATTGAAGTAAATCAGCCACTTTCTCTTTCCGAAAGTATTCTCAAGGGAATTTTCGAACCTGGTCAGAAAGAATTCTTGGATCCTAAAACAGGTTCTTACCTCAAATTGGACCAAGCCCTTGATAGAAACCTTATTGATTCTGACTCTGTCCACGTGAAAGATACACGAGAAGGTTTTGTGAAGAAAATGCCACTCAAGGAAGCCATTGAATCCGGCTTTGTGTCACCGACAGACGGCGCCGTCACAGATTTCACAACAAATGCAGTTGTCCCCTTGGTGGAAGCATTAAATTCTGGCTTGATTGTGGACAGCAAAATGCCGTTATCTCTTCAAAAGGCAATTCATCTGGGGCTATACGCCGAGCAAACAGGAAGAATTATCGACCCCAACACAGGGCGACGAATTACACTTCATGAGGCCATCAGAAGATTGGTGGTCAATCCAAATCTGCCATGCTACTGGGATGAAGAATTGAAAAAGGTGTTGAGTTTGGTGGAAACTTGTCGCAGTGGAATTATCGATCGTCAAGAGGGCATGATGTTGATTCCTGCAGAATCGCACACTCCTCAACTCAAAATAAGTACCAAGTTGCCCCTCAGTACAGCCGTTGAAGAAGGTTACATCCTAGACATTGAGAAACCGTTTAGTTTGCACAAGGCATTGAAGATTGGGCTGTATGATGAAAAAAGTGGTCGCTTCGTCCACCCTTCCACTGGTAAAAAATTGACTTTGGCCGATTCCTGCAAAGAGGACCTGATTTGTAAGGAAACATCCATCCTGAAATGTCCTCCAAGTGAAGGCGCCACTGCAATTGTAAGCTTGCCTTTGGCAATCGAACGTGGCATAATCAATCCAGTTCAAGGTCGATACAACGAAAACAAGAACATCAGCATGGATCTCGTCGCCGCCAAAAGTAAGGGATACGTTCTCACTCCTGAAAGACCTCTTTCGTTGGTGGATGCTGTACAGGAGCAGTTGTACAGTCCAGAGACTGGTCTATTGGCCGATCCCCTAATGGGAGGATGGGTAAACGTGGAGAAAGCAGTTGAAGGTGGTTTGGTGGATCCACAAGTAAGTGCTGTGAGAAACCTAAAGAATCAGCAGATCAAATCCCTCCAAGCTGCGTTAGACGACCAAGACATTATCGTGAAAAAGGGACAAGTTATGGATGTGCGAAGTGGGAAACCCGTTTCATTTGACAAAGCCGTTACAAAGGGCATCCTCATCAAAGTTCCAAAACCAGTATCATTTGGCGAAGCTCTACAGGAAGGATACATTGACCTTCAACGGGGAACATTTTACGATCCCAGAACCAGCCTGACAGTTCCTCTTCACGTGGCCGTGGTTAATGAGCTAATTGAACCTGGCAGCGCCGTTATCAAGGATCCCCTCACAGACGCATACCGTAATCTTCGAGAAAGTATTCAAGTGGGTCTTGTCGACTTGAACAAACGGGCACTGATCCACCCTGAAACTGGAAAGCTGAAACCTCTCTGCATCATTTTCGATCAAGGCACCGTGATATACCTGAGAGAATCTATAACATTCGACCAAGCCCGGGAAAAGGGCTACCTGGATATTTCCACGGGATTATACACAGACCCGTCCCTGGATTCGCCAATAACTCTCAAAGAAGCTGTGGATATTAATGCGATTGACCCCGCGTCTGTGGTGGTGAAGGATACACTGAAGAAGCGACTAGTTCAGTTGAAGGAGGCATATGATGCGGCACTTGTAGATCCTGAAAAGGGAACAGTTATGAGCACGGCAAATAATCAGGTGCTGCCATTAAAGGCTGCTGTCGAGAAGGGTCTTCTTCTCACTCCAAGAACCCCCCTTAGTTTGATTGAAGCATTAGATTATGGCTTGTATAAGAATGAGAATGGTCAGTTTAGGAATCCATACAGTGATAATAGCTCAGATTCTTGCAAAAATTTGAACGAGTGCTTAGCTAGTGGGTTGATTGAGCCGAGCACGACTGTTGTCAAAGAGCCTCAAACAGGAAGAATCATTGGGCTAGCTCAAGCCCTTGAAGAAGGGGTTATCAATGGATCCGAAGGCTATCTCACAGATCCAGTGACAAAGTCACGCCAGAATCTGATGGATGCGTGGAAAAATGGATATTTGATGGCAGCAGAGGCAAGGGTAAGCCAAATAAATCCGGGTTTCTGCTCCTCTGCCGAAAATGTTTTAAAAAAAGATGGATGATGATGATGAGCCTTGGCCTGCCTGAGATTTTGCTGCTAAAAATATATTTTTAGTGAAAACAATTTTTACCCCAAGGGTTTATTTTTTTTGGCTTTCAGTTGCATTTTTAGAGTGCAAGCATAATAAATTATGCCCAAATAAGCTGGTTTGATATAAATTAAGCTATAAATTCAAGCACGGCGATGTTTTTATTCGTTTCCAAAAAACTCGGGGTTATTTATTGCAAGGACCAAGCAAGCAGGTCCGTTGCATTTAGTCGTTTTAGTTGCCTGGCCCGGCCTTTGCCCAGCTTTTACATGACAATGCTGACAAAATATATTACCTTTTGGAATACCTACTACTCACCTTAGTTCAGTGGCCACGCCAAACATTTTCAATAATATTTTCATGTTTTTTTTAATGAATGCTATTGCATGAAACATTCACAGAGTGAAACAATTTGTGTTTAATACACTGTTTTTAAAAGCAATTTTTGACAACCATTATTTATACACTTTTGTGCACACACACTTTTCATCCATACACATTTGATAATCACATTTGATAAATATTGACCCTTTGACCCACCAATCGTACTAAAATTGGTTTATTATCCGGTTTCCGACAAATTTTAACTGTACCGTTCTGACGGAAGCGCTTTAAGACGGCATATAACCCGCCTTGCATGAAAACTGCTAAAAAATGGTTGTTAAACTCGGAATATCCGTAATCCAAAGTGGTTCTGCTGCTGCTGTTCTGTCCTGTGGGATACGTGTTGTTTTCTCCGTTCTTGGTTTCGCTCCATTAACATTTTACAATTTATGATTAATTATTTATTTTTTTGTTTAATTTGTCAGGGTTTTCCTTTGTTCTGTCGTCTGTTTTTTTGTCTTCTGTTCTGTTTATTTTGTTACATTATGTTAAGTGCATGTTTTCGTGTTTCAGGGTGTTCTTCAGTCTATTTTAATATTTCGTTTGCGCGTGCGCTCTCTGTTGGTTTGGTATTTGAAAATGAATTTGAATAATAACAAGCATGACTCGCTAAATGTTGAAAAACAAGTGTGGTTTGTTGTGGTGAAAATTTGTAGATTTAGCGAACTGTGTTCGTCGCCGTCGCATGCGGTCTTGCAAAACAAAGCGTAATTTTTGGGGTGATGTGCGATTTGTGACAATTGTTTTGATTGATGTTCGTTTCTATCCGCCCGCATAGTTGACAAAAAAATTAACACAAGTGTAGAAATTTGCTGGAATGAAATTTGAAATGCGTATCGCAAAATAAAAAGATGATTTGCTCGCCACAACGGCAAAAGGGTGCTCAAATGAATGATTTCTTGTGCATGCTGAATTTTGTGCAATTTTTAAAGATTTGATTGGGATTTAAATATTTTAAAATATTTTTTATTTATTATTTATTATCTTCAATTTTATGATAAATGATAATGAGAGTGTGTGACTGACAAAAAATGAATGATAAAAGCTGCGCAGTCTAATAATTGCTTGTACAAAGTTAAATCTAACATGCTTACGGGTTGATTTAAGATGGGGTTTCTTGAGAAAGAAAGCTATAATGCGATTTTCGTTCGTTGTAAATTTTTTAGCTTGCTACGGAAGCACAGTACAAACAAACGGAACAAACTGTTCATAACCTCACCGATTGGTTGGGAGATGTTGAGAAGCGATTGGCCAGCCAGGAGACACTCCGGGAAACTGTAGAGGAGTTGAGAAAGCAGACCATTACGGTCAAGGTTGCTGATTATAATGTTTAAAAGCATTTCATTGTTGGTTTTAAGGCATGATCATATAATGTGTGATGTTTGTGTGTTACAATTTTGCGCATTTTTTAGCAAATTCGAGATGAAGTTGATGACAGGGGTCAAATGGTAGGCACCTGCCTGGACCAGATCCGCCACTTGGTGGCTACAGGTGGAGAGGTACTTTCAAGTGAGGAGATCAGTACATTGGAGAAGAACGGCAAGGCAATGAAAGTTCGTTATGACCGGGTGTCGGATCAATCCGAGAAGTTGTACAGGAAACTGATGACCGCTTCAGATGAGCTGAAGAAATACAAGTAAGAAGGATTAAGATGCGCCATTGTGGTCGAGGTGGAACGTTGTAGAAAGCATTAACAATTTTCTTTTTTTCAGAAATGAGGTGTCCACATTCAAAGTGTGGATGGAAAAGTCTATCCGCACACTTGAGGACAAGGAGAGGAACATCAATAACCTCAGTACAAGTGGTAGAGATAACACCAAGGATTTTGTGAGCGATGTGATTGCCCACCAGGGTGATTTGAGATTTATCACAATGTCAGCACAAAAGTTTGTTGAAGAGTCAAGGGTATGTAAAAGTTTCATAGTTAGCATTGCATTTCCTATGTTTGTAGCACGTCTATTGACATGTATAGCTAATTACCCTATATTTATGTTGAATAATTTGTTCTATAGGACTACCTTCAAACTCTCAACGAATTCCGTACAAATCTACCTCAACGCTTGCCATACCTTGAATCTAGAGAATCTGCTGTGAAGGAGGAAGTAACCCACCTCACCACCATTTATCAAGATTTATTCTCACGTGCCAATAAGCTCTTCGACCGGCTTTCCCAACTTGGAAACAAACAGAAGGACTTCCAAGATGCACTTAACAAAGCTCTGGCTTGGCTCAAGGATGTCACCCCAAGAGCCCAGAAGGTTCTTTCTGAACCTGTATCTGGAGAGCCCAAAATGGTTGAAGATCAACTGCATAGAGCAAAATCCCTACAAAATGAAGTTCTTTCCAACGGAAGACTAATTGATGGTGTTCGTCAAGCTGCCAATAATCTTCTTAATAGCATGGAAGATCTTTCTCCAACTGAAAGAAATGCAATCGAAGGTGCTTGCAACGATCTCTCCACGAAGTACCAAAATCTTATCGAAGCCATCGGAGACAAAATTAAGGATCTGGATTCAGCTCTTGTACAAAGCCAAGGTCTTCAGGATTCTGTGGATAGCGTGAGCAACTGGTTGTCTCAAGCAGAAAATCAAATGAGAAGCATTTTTAAACCAGCCAGTTTAATCAGAGAAAGGCTTGATGAGCAAATTCGTGAGGTGAAAATGCTTCAAGCAGATATTGACTCACATAGACCGAGTCTCGAGAGCATGGCTCGTTCTGCGGATGATTTAATGAGATCTGGCAGTGCTCGAGTTAGTAGTAAGGTGCAAGGAAAATTGAAGGATGTACTTGCACGATACGAAAAGCTCGTAGAAAAACTTGTGCAACGAGCTGTGTTTCTGCAGGAAGTTTCCACCCACTTGGACAGCTTCCTCGTGGGTGCCAATAGCTTTGATCAATGGTTCTCTGACATGTTTGAAATACTTGAAACCAAGCTTCAGGGAGATGATGCTGTAGCTCGACTGGAGGATATCATGAGAAGAAAAGAGGCGCGCAAACAAGAGTTTGAGGAGCTGATTTCCTCTGGAAAGATGTTGGTTGCCAAGAAAGATGTCACTGACACTATGCCAGTCAAGGATAAGATTAAGGTAAGAACCGTGTAATTAGCAGGTTTAATATCGCTCGTGAGAAAAAAAGAATGTAACATTTTTATTTTTCAATTCCACAGGCCCTTGAAACCCAGTGGAAAGAACTGTCCGCCGCCGTTGACGAAAGACACAAGATGAGCAAGTCAAGAACCGATGCCCTAAATGCGTATGAAAAACTCCGTGATCAAGTTCAGTCTTGGTTGACGAATATGGAGACGCGTGTTAGCGGTCTTCATCCAGTTTCCGTTGAACTAGAAATCATCAAACAGCAAACTGATGAGCTCCGACCTATCATCAAGGAACACAGGGACTACAGCAGCACAATTGACAAGGTTAACGAACTCGGTGCTGCTTATGATGCCATGACACGTGGAGAGCGCCACGAAAGTCCCCGCCGTCGTGGACTTGCTTCCAGTCCTGTGAAGCGACCAAGCTTCAGAGCTTCCTCTAGTGAGCCCAGAAGTCCATCCCCCACCAAGACACTCTCAGGCTTTGATGGACGTAGTCCAATGTCACCAAGTGGATCCAGCGGGTTTGGTAGCAGGAGATCAAGCCAAGAGAATTTCTTGAGTTTGGATGATTCCAGCCCGGTTCAGCAGCAATTGAATGAGATCAATCAAAGATATCAACTCATTGGCATGAATCTGTCGGACAGACAGACTGATTTGGACAATACTAGGGAGGAGGTGAAGAAAATCGCAGACAATTTGAAGACCTTGGTGCAATTCCTTGAAAAGGAAGAGCGCCTCATGCCAAAGGATACCATTCCACAAAGCCGAGAGGAAGCTGACAAGATGGTCCGTACAATCAAGAGTATTCTTGAGGATATGTACGACAAGCAAGGGATGCTGGACAACACTCGCATACAAGTGTCCGACTTGATCCGTAGAAAACCTAACGCGATGGGAGCAGATAACCTCCAGAGTGGTTTTGAGTCAGTCAGCCAGAAATGGAAGGATCTTCAAGATAGGTGCAAGCAGAAGGTGAAATTCTTGGAGAACATGGCTGGGTTCCATGATAATTATGACAACTTGAATGGCTGGCTCACCTCTAAGGATAAAATGTTGGGTGTTCTTGGGCCAATCGCGTCAGATCCTCGCATGGTCCAAAGTCAAATGCAACAGGTGCATGTCATACGTGACGAGTTCCGCACGCAGAAACCCACATTGGATAGTTTCAATAACGCTGGGGATGAAATTCTCACACAAACCAATCCCAACTCTCCAGATGGTCGTAAAATTGAAGACAAGTTGGCTACAATCAACCAAAAATGGAATGACCTGCTCCATAAGCTGGATGACAGAGAAAACAGTCTGGAACAAGCTTCCGGTGCCAGTACAGATTTCTACAACAACTTAAATAAGTTACAGGACAACTTGCACAAGATCAGTGACGATTTGGATGACCTGATTGCTGACAAGGGAGATCCAGATGAGATGCTCAAGAAACTGGAGCTGATTGAACGCAACTTGAATAACCAACGACCAATCCTTGCTGATGTGGAGGCTTCAGGTGAACAACTATGCGACATTCTTCAAGATCCTACTGCGAAATCAGATATTAAGCAGAAACTCACTCAAGTTGGCAGACTGTACAACCAATGCCAAAAGAAACTTGACAACTGTAAAGCTGAACTGGAGAATTCCAGGAAGGATGTTAAGGACTTTAATGATGCTTGTGACGACGCCAACAACTGGTTGCAGGGAATTCTTTCCCAATTGTCCGAAAAGTTGCTTGTGTCTGCTGATCGTGACACGCTTCGCAGACAGCTTGCTGAATTTGAGCCTATCTATAAGGACGTCATGGCCAAGGAACATGAAATCATTATGACCATCAATAAGGGCAAAGACTTGGTGAAAACATCGAGGAAGAATGAGCAACGCCTGATTCAAACAAACATGGATAAAATCCAAAAGACTTGGGACAGGCTCAGGAAAGAAACTATGGATAGACACACCCGACTCCAGACTTGCAACGAGCACTGCAAGAAGTACGATAAGAGCTTGGAGCCTTTTGTGAAATGGTTGACTCAAGCAGAAGATAAGATGGAAAGTTTCCGATTGACCAGTTTCAAGAAAGCTGACATTGACAAGTTATTAAAGGATGTGAATGCATTCAAGAATGACTTGTGGAGAAAGACAGGAGATTATGAGACCACCAGAAACAACGGTGAAACGTTTGTTGGAGCCTGCGACAGGGACAAGGATGGCATCAAGGAGGAGTTGCACGATCTTAAAGAAAGGTGGGAAGCCCTTAACGCGGCCATCGTTGCAAAGGCACAAGAACTGGAAGATGCCGCCGGCAAACTCAATGAATTTAATGATAGCTGCAGAGAGGTGAAAAATGCATTGGGGAGATTTGAAGACAAGTTGGCTTCCCATGATGCCCTTGGCGATGCGGCAAAGGATCCCAAGCTTTTGCAAAGAATCAAAGCCATGCAGGAAGAGGCCAAGAAACTTGAGAAGCCGTTGGATAATGTCCAGAGACAAGGGGAAGATCTCTGTCATAACGCTCAAAGACAGAGGTGCGATGATGGTCACATTCGGGAGGCTGTTGATGACCTTTTGGATAGATATGATAATCTAACTGGAAAGTTGGGCGACAGACTGTCGGATTTGGAATCATCCCAGAGAGCCATGGCGGAGTTTACCGACCAAATGAAAACGTTATCAAATGAGATTGGTGAACTGGATAACGAATTCGGAAACTTCAAGCCGGTTGGTCGTGACATTCCTACCGTGAAAAACCAAATTAGAGAAATGGAAACTTTCAACGAGAAGCTCAGGGATAAGCGAACTGATGTGGAACACATTGCCAATGCTTTAGATGATCTTATCAGAAGAGGCGTGGCCCCAGATGCAAAGGGTATGAAGGATCAAATTGAAAACTTGAGAAAGCAGTTGGCTAAGCTGGACACCAAGGCCCGGCAAAGAGAAGACGAATTGGATAAGACTCTTGCCAGATTGGAAGGCTTCTATGACCTGTATAACACAACCAATGACGAAATCAATGATTTGGTGCAACAAGAGCGCTCATTTAGCCGTAACATTGGCGGTGACGTAGAGAGCATTCGTGCTCAGCAAGAAGAATTTAAAGTATTCAGGTCAAGATACGTGGAGGCAGTGGGTAAGCAAGTTGATGACGTCAACAAGACAGGCTCTGGCTTGATCCAGTCCGCTGCCAATGGTGTGAACACCACAGGCCTTGAAAAAGACCTGGAGAAGATGAATGACAAGTGGAACTCACTTAAGGACAGAATCATCGAGCAAGAGAGAAAGTTGGACGCAGCATTACTCCAGTCTGGAAAGTTCAGAGAAGCGATGGACGGTCTTGGCAAGTGGCTAACTGAAATGGAAGAAATGGTCGCCAATCAGAAACCACCATCTGCCGACTACAAGGTGGTAAAGGCACAGCTACAAGAGCAAAAGTTCTTAAATAAAATGATTCAGGACCGGCAACCACAAGTCAACTCCTTGTTCAAAATGGCAAAGGAAGTGGCCGCCAACGCGGACGCCTCTGAACGAGCCCATATTGAAAGTCAGATGCAAGATTTGGGAGATCGCTACACCAATCTAAGCGACGGAGCAAAGGAACGTCAAGGTGTACTGGAGGAGGCTTTAAAAATTGCAAAGAACTTCCAAGATAAAATTGGACCGCTCTCAGACTGGCTTGAGAAACAGACCAAGAGGCTGAAGGAAATGTCTGTTATCCCCACCGATGAAGATAAAATTGCGAGAAGAATTAAGGAGCATGACCAGTTCCATGACGGTTTGCTTAGAAAACAGCCTGAATTTAATGACTTGGCTGATATCGCCCAACATCTGATGGAATTGATTGGTGATGAAGAAGCCGTCATTGTAGCCGATAAGCTCCAAGAAGTCACTGATCGTTATGGCCATTTGGTAGAAGAGTCAGAGGCTCTCGGACAACTTCTCAAACAATCCAAGCAAGGACTCCGTCACCTTGTCCTATCATATGAAGAACTAGTGGCTTGGATGGATAGTGTTGAGAAGCGCCTTGGAAAGTTTAAGGTGCTCTCCGTTCACAAAGAGAAGTTGTTGGAACAAATGGACCAACTTGCTGGCCTCGTAGAAGAAATTAAGGATAGAGAGAAGCAAGTGGATGAGACCGTGGAGGCAGGATTGGACCTCATGAAGAACATTTCAGGAGATGAGGCAATT
The DNA here is from genome assembly GCA_004115045.4 of Sinella curviseta. Lineage (NCBI taxonomy): Eukaryota > Metazoa > Arthropoda > Collembola > Entomobryomorpha > Entomobryidae > Sinella > Sinella curviseta. Next base: position 52,591,985 of record CM023201.3, read on the forward strand.
CAACTTAAAGACAAGTTGGACTCTCTTCAGAGACGCCATAATGACATCAATATCAAGGCCACCGAGTACTTGAAGAATGCCCAGGATGCCCTCCCACTAGTTACGCAGTTCCATGAATGTCATAATAACTTGGCCGATTGGATGAGCGATGCTGAGGATATCTTGAAATCCTTGGATAATTCCAATTTGGTATCACAAGAGAAGGAAATTGTACGATTGGAAGCAGAAATTCAAGACCAAAAGAAAGTTTTGGAAACAATCAATTTGGTTGGGCCACAACTTTGCCAATTGTCACCGGGCGAGGGTGCTTCTACAATTGAAGGTCTCGTGACCAGAGACAACCGTCGTTTTGATGCCATTTGCGAACAAGTGCAGAGGCGTGCTGAGAGAATTCAAATGGCTAAGGCGGTAAGTACAGTTAAACAAAATGCAACGTATAAATACCTATTTAATTTATTTTGGTGAATGAACTGTTTAAATGAGAATTTTTATATGAACTTTGCAGAGATCCATGGAAGTCCTTCACGACATTGACGACCTGTTGGAATGGTTCCGTGAGGTTGAAGGTCAACTCACTGACGCTGAAAAGCCCAGCTGCGAACCTGACGTTGTCCGCATACAACTCCAAGAGCACAAAGCTCTCAACGATGAGATTTCCACGCAAAAGGGACGCGTACGTGATGTTCTGGCCACCGCAAAAAAAGTTCTCCGTGAAGCAACACAAGGAGAAGATACCGCTACGCTGCGTGAGAAAGCAGAAGATCTTAAAGACACAATGGAAAATGTTTCCAAGCTCAGTTCAGATCGCCTCAGTGCTTTGGAGCAAGCCCTTCCACTTGCAGAGCACTTCTTTGACACTCACATTGACCTGAACAATTGGATGGACGCCATGGAGGATGAAATGGGCGTGCTGGATACTCCCGCCATTCGTCCCGATCAAATTATGAAGTTGCAAGACAAAACGCAACAGTTCATCCAAGCCATCAATGAACATAAGCCATTGCTCGACAAGCTGGTTAGTACCATTTTGCAAAGAAATCGTGGTTATGTACACATAATGTTTAAGTTTCATAACGACAATATTTTATTAAACGGAATGGGATTTCGAAATCCAACTACATAAAATTCATACGTAGATACAAAAGATGGGTGTATTAACTAAAAACAAAACTAATTTATCCCTAACTGATAACTAAGCACTAACTTAATTTCGTCGCTTTTTCTTGGCGGCAGAAGATGATGGTGCAGGTGCCAGAGATTGAAGCTGTGAAAGCCGCTGGCGTAGTAGTTCATTTTCTTGTCTTAACGCAGCATTGTCTTGGGTTAGTTGAGCATTTTCCTGTGTGAGTTGGGCTACTTGGGCGGCAAGCATGGGGTCATCATCCTCGGATCTGCTGCTCCGCTTGTTCGTGCGCATCGTGCTTACACGAATGGGGGATGACCTGGTCGCTTGTCGATGTTTCATCTTGACGTGATGCGTCAGGTTACGCTGGATGACATAAAGAATCGTTAAAACAATAACAAAATGATAAATAATGGATTTGCATGCTATTATTTTACCTTGTCTAAGAATGTCAAATCACACCAATCACAGGAGATCCTCTCTCGATTTGTGGCGTGGGTTTTAACATGAGCACGGAGCTGGGTTTCCCTTTTAAAAGATTTTTCACACCCTTCTTGTGTGCACTTCCATGTCTTGGCTGTGTGGACAGCCAGGGTGTGATCTCCGAGCTTTTTTAGGTTATAAAACCACGACGCACATCCTTCTACTTCACAATAATGCCGCTCACATCCCTCTACGTGACGTTTGAAATCGACAAAGGTTTCGTACTCTTCACCATGACTTCGTCGATGGACACTGTAAACACATAGGAAAGGTATCATGACTGGAATTAGGAATGCATAACAATTAGAGTGGTTTTTCTGCACTTACGGACAATACTGGTTCTGGTGCTCATACTGTCCGTGTAGCTTCAGCTCCACCTTGTCATCGCTCATAAAACGACATTTTTCACATTTCCAAATTGGGACGTCCCAGGAACAGGGTAGAATGGTGGCAAAATTCATGCCAGTTAACTCATTAACTTCCTCCAGCTGGGCTCGTGTGGCTACAAAGTTGGCAGCATTGGGATCTGCGTCTGGCGAGTTATGAATTTTAAAGCACTGGATCTGTGTGTCCCCCAAAATCAGTATTTTGACGATGGAACTCGGTTGCGGTAACCCTCCACTCTCTTGTGCAGGCAGACTGAAAAACATCAATTAGGATAATTATATTATCATTATGAAAATCAAACACAGATAATTACAGGGTATATGTAGCATTTACTCATACCTGTCAGCGTAAAGCGGCACTGTCACCAGTACCGTCTTCCACCAATTCCTGGCAACTTGCTTCAGGTGCGTTTCTGCAGAAATCATGATACCATGATTAACTGATGAATAAAGTTGCACGAGATTTCTGACTAGATAAGTAGCGTCATTGCTTTCCTTGGTTCGACGGTGATTTGCTGCAGCAGCCAAGTGTGATACATGATGGTCATTTCTTCGCAGATGGACAACTTGAGGTTGATTTTCCGGGAGGGCTTCATCCCACTTGTATGGGAGCTCGTCCAGTTCTGCCGAGTACAAGGACTCCAAGCTTGCTGGTGTCATTAACTCGACGACCACAAGTGGTCGCATCTTCGTAGAGTCATACGAAACAAAGTAATCGTCAAGCTTGAGCCATTTTCCTCCTCGGTCATTTATTCCCAACTGCTTGATTTCCGCCTGGATTGTAGCGCTGTTCACCGGGTACTGCTGCTGTTGCTTTTGTTGTACAACTGACGAAACGGGTAATAAGTAGCCCAGCATATGTCCATGGGCGCTTTTCTCATGGACAGTTAGGCTACCCCGGTTTTTGAAATTCATTCCACAAATTACACAGTCAGTACAAAAGGTGTGGTAATGCCTGAAGTGATCGCCCAAATTTTGAACTACCACTCCACACACGGGACACTGCTGAGCACAACCAGCTTTTTTTAATTTACTCTGACCCACCATCTTGACTAGTTGTAAGTAACCGAAAAACACAAATCACTGACTTGACTAGCTAAAACTCAACAAAAATTAAAAACATAAAATTAGTCAACAGTTATAAAAAACGCGGGTCACTTTTGGAATAATATGAGGTGTTATTATTGAAGGTCAAATCATAATTAAAAACTACAAATCAAGTAAAGCAATGCACCGGTAAAAATTAACAAGCACGAAATACATGTACTTATCTTAAGGAAACTCAAAGTTAACGAATTTATTATTGTATTTGCAAGGCTCTGAAGCGGAAAATGAATTGAGGAAAATATAATATTTCTTCTTCATCTGCTTTACACAATTTACGCGTATAAAATACACAATGCATTATTTGGTATGCAATAGTATGCATCCATCCTCCAAACTCATATAATGTTCATTGTCAGGTATTTTCATGATTTACCTATTTTACGTTTACAGAAAGGACAATATTGTATCGTCGTCTACTTTACATAAATACTGGAACGTCATCGCTCCACTATCTTTTCCTTTCTGACTGTTCTTGCCATGATACTGATGTGACGATGAAATGCGTTGCTCAGACCTTTGTTAGTTACATACTGTTGGATGTCCTAGATAAGCCAGATTGTTGCACTTTCCTATTGATATGTTTTAGCCAAGGATAAGTAGACTCAAATACTTTGCTAATCATACAGCAACATTCCTGTCTTTTCACAAAGCCATTCTTGTCCTTTTCTCGTTCTCGTTCATTTACAGTTGCATTCCCATTTACATGCTCATTTACATTCTCATTGACAGAAGGAAGCGATGGAGTTCCACAAGTCTGTCCAAGACTTTACGAATTAGCTCATTTTCTTGTCGTCGTCCACGATTGTCTTTTCCTCGTTTTTGTTCGTTTTTTCATGCTTGTTTTTGTTGCAGAACAAGACCGGCGGAGCTTTGGTACGTCTTTGCAACGACGAGGACTCCAGTAAGGTGTCTGAGATCATGAGCCACGATAACGAGAGATACAACACTCTTCGTATCCACCTCAGAGAGAAACAACAAGCTCTGGAGAAAGCCCTTCAAGATTCTAGCCAGTTCAAGGTAAGTTTTATAACGATAATCATTTATTGTACGAACTGGTTATCGAAATCCAACTACATAATTCATATGTATATAAAAAAGATAGGTCTACCATATTTTAAAAGACTTAATTTATTAATCAGGATAAATTGGATGGCATGCTTAATGCTCTCGAGAACACTGCCGATCAAGTGAATAACGCTGATCCCATTGCTGCCTATCCTGATAAGATTAGAGATCAAATCGATGAGAATGAAGCAATTATTGATGACGTGAAGAAACGAGAGGATGCATTCAAGGCGGTGAAGAAACAGGCCGCTGACGTTATCGACAAGGCTGCCAACAAGAATGATCCTGCGGTGAGGGATATCAAGCAAAAGTTGGATCGTCTCAATAGTCTCTGGGACCAAATTCAAAAGGCAACTAAAACGCGTGGAAAGAATCTCGATGAGGCTCTTGCCCTGGCTGAGAAGTTCTGGGAACAGCTTCAAGCTGTTATGGAAAAGTTGGATGCTCTCCAGGACACTTTGAAGAATCAAGAGCCACCTGCAGTGGAGCCCAAAGCAATCCAAAAGCAACAAGATGCCCTTCAGGAAATCAGGAAGGATATCGAAAAGACCAAGCCAGAAGTGAACCACTGTCGCCAGAGTGGTCAGCATTTGATGAAGATTGTAGGAGATCAGGATAAACCTGAGATCAAAAAGAATATCGAAGATTTGGATAGTGCATGGGACAACATCACTGCCTTATTTGCTAAGCGAGAGGAAAACCTTATTGATGCAATGGAGAAGGCGATGGAGTTCCATGATACATTACAAGTACGGCAAGCTCAAATTAATTTCGCAAGTGTATTATAACAAATTCTTCAGTTGAGAAATTTTACTGTACATTTTACGGTATATTGCAGGCGCTGCTAAAATTTCTGGATCGTGCCGAAGAACGACTCACCAATTTTGACAGTATTGGTGCAGACATTGAGGCTGTCAAAAAGCAGATCAAGGAGCTCAAAGATTTCAAAAACGAGGTTGATCCAATGATGGTAAAAGTGGAGGCTTTGAACAGGTCCGTAGAATCTCTTTCCCCTTTTGTCTTGTACGTATACTCTCTCAATCTCTAAACACCTCTTTCCAAAAAAAACATAACGCAAAATAGTTACTCATTTTGCTTGGATAGGAGTTTCATGTCCTCATATAATAAATTGTAGGCACTTGTCATAAGTGCAAACCTATACAATTCTAAACTGTACATTTCTGTAAATATAAATATTTTTTTAAAAATTAATAATTGATACATAATTGGGAAATTGTACTCACGTTATGATTCTATTATTTTGTTTCCAAAATCTGTCGTGGAAAAAAATGCAACGCGAATTGTTGTACATAATCATTGAATCAAATGAAATCAGGACACTCTGGAGGCAAGTTGAAGGGTTTTAAAATACTTTATTTGTGTTGTTTGTTCTCCTGTTGTGTCGTTTGCGTCTGTATTGCGTTGTTGTTCTGAGTTTGTACTCATTACATTTTTTTAAAATTTTATATGTATACCACTGCTTCAGTTGTATTTCTATTCTACAAGGTATAATCCACTGTTATGCTTGGCCACTTTACAGTTTACAAGCTTTTCTCGCATTTTCCCAGAAAATTTATTTTCACCAAGTTCTCGTTGCATGCACGTTTTGTATAGTACTTTTATTAGCCGTTTTATCGCTGTATCATTTGCTTTTTTCTTTTATTAAAATAATTTTGAATTTTGGAATAATTTCTTCCGTTTTTTGACTATGCAAATATAGACAAGCCCAGGAGCTCACAGAGCGAACATCTCCCGATCAAGCGGCAAAGATCAAGGGTCCATTGGCGCAGGTAGAATTAATTTCATTACAATATTGATAACTAATACTACTAAATTGTTGAAAAATAACATAAGGGTGTCGAAGTGCTCAATTATTCTATCATTACTTTTTACAGGTCAATCGAAGATGGGACGAACTTCTCAAGGGTATTGTAGAAAGACAGCGCGAATTGGAGAATGCTCTCTTACGTCTTGGTCAATTCCAGCACGCTTTGCAAGAACTTATGGCCTGGATTGAGAAGACGAATAGATCACTAGATGCGTTGAAACCTGTGTTTGGTGATCCTCAGATTATCGAAGTCGAGTTGGCCAAGTTGAAGGTAAAAATTGAAGGCGAAAGTATAGAGAATTGGACAGAAATATGAAGGTTAACTTTAAATTTGATTAACGCTTTGTTTTATTATTCTGTAGGTCACCATCAATGACATCCAAGCCCACCAGAACAGTGTAGATACTTTGAATGACGCTGGTCGTCAAATCATTGAATCTGAGAAGGGTTCTGACAATGCTTCCAAAACTCAACACAAGCTTAATGACCTCAACAAGAAATGGGATGACTTGCAAACCAAAGCATACGATAGGCAAAAGGAACTCGAGGATGCACTCCGAGATGCACAAGCATTTAACGCTGAGATCCAAGATCTCCTCTTATGGTTGAGTGACATTGATCAAGCTCTAAATACCTCCAAACCAGTTGGTGGTCTGCCTGAAACCGCACAAGAGCAACTCAATCGCTTCATGGAAATTTACAATGAATTGGAAACCAATAGACCAAAAGTGGAGGCAGTTCTTCAACAGGGACAAGAATATCTTAAGAGGTCTACCGAGGGTGCCGCTACCAATCTTTCCCATAATCTGAGAACACTTCGTCAACGCTGGGAGAGCGTAATGAATCGTGCCAATGATAAGAAGATCAAGTTGGAAATTGCCCTGAAGGAGGCTATGGAGTTCCATAAGTCCGTCCAAGATTTTACCGATTGGCTTACGGAAGCCGAACAATACCTTACCGGTCTAGAACCTGTTTCAAGGGTTCTTGAGAAAGTTGTTGATCAAGTGGAAAGTCATAAAGAGTTCCAAAAGCAAGTCGCTGCCCATCGTGAAAGCATGCTCAATTTGGAAAAGAAGGGAAATCATTTGAAATACTTCAGTCAGAAGCAGGACGTCATTCTTATCAAGAATCTCCTTATTTCCGTACAACATCGTTGGGAACGAGTGGTATCTAAATCCACTGAGCGGACCCGTGCCTTGGACCACGGTCTCAAGGAAGCCAAGGAATTCCACGACGCCTGGACCTCCCTCTGCAAATGGCTTGACGAGGCAGAGAAGAGTCTGGACGAGATGCAGGCTACAGCTGGAAATAATCCTGCCAAGATCAAACAAATGCTTGCCAAACACAAGGAGTTCCAACGTGCCTTGGCGGCCAAACAACCTGCTTACGATTCCACCATGAAGCTGGGTAAAACTCTCAAGGATAAGGCACCAAAAGCTGATGAGCCAACCCTTCGTCAAATGCTGACGGATCTGAAGAACAAGTGGAACAACGTTTGTAACAAGAGCGTTGAACGTCAAAGAGGTTTGGAAGATGCCTTACTGCGGTCTGGCCAGTTCAAAGATGCCCTTCAGGAACTCCTCGACTGGCTGAGAATGATTGATGGTCTGCTCGTGGAGGATGGTCCCGTTCACGGAGATCTTGACACTGTCACTGCCCTCGTAGAGCAACACAAGAAGATTGAGGAGGAGCTTGAAAACCGCCGTGGTCAAATGCATGGCATAATTCAAACTGCTGAGGAGCTTATGGAAACTGCAACATCTGAAGAAAAGGCTAAGCTCCAAACAAGTATCCGTGAAGTCAAGACCTCGTTTGATAAGGTCAAGACCAAATGTGACAACAAATCTCGTAGACTGGAGCAAGCTCTCAAGGAGGCTGAAAAACTTCATAAGGCTGTTCACATGTTATTGGAATGGTTGAGTGATGCCGAGATGAAGTTGAGATTTGCTGGTCAGTTGCCAGAGGATGAGGAAACAACTCAGAAACTTCTAGATGAACAAGATAAGTTCATGAAGGAACTCGCACTCAAGGAAAGGGAGAAGAACGAGACCATTGACTTGGCCAAGAGTATTCTAGCCAAGGCTCATCCAGACGCTGTGAGCGTGATTAAACACTGGATATCGATCATTCAGTCCAGATGGGATGAGATTTCATCATGGGCCCTGCAACGACAACAAAAACTGCAGGCTCATTTGGCTGCGCTCAGGGGAATTGACGAACTTCTTGAGGAGCTCATGGCTTGGCTGCGGAAATGTGAGGACACGCTCACAGAACTCGAAGCTGAACCATTGCCGGATGACCTCGGTCAAATCCAAGTTCTTATCAAGGAGCACAAGGAATTTATGGAGGGAATGGCCAAGAGACAACCCGAAATTGATGCCGTGTGCAAACCCAAACTTATCAGCAGTCGTCCTACAGCTGGACAGAAAGGAAAGCCCGGTGCTCGCTTACGCAGCACTACTCCTGGGTAAGTCAAGTGAAATTTTTGCGGTCGTAGTTCATACCTGGAAAAATAATGATTCTCTTAATGAAAAAGGACAAAACAGAAACGTATCACGACTATTAAGTGTCAACGGGAAATTCGTGTTTTAGTCGCTGGAGCGGGGCTCGTGGGAAATTAGTCAATTTATCTTTATGTATTTTATTGAATGTCTTATTTTGAGTTTCACATTCACTTCATATAAATATTATTATTACGCTTTTATCGGAATGCGGCGGCCTTACTGTAATGCGGTTTAGTGCATCCCGTATATGATTTTTTATATTTTTACAGTGGAGATAGTCGTGAGACATCGCCTGAGTTGGATTTGGCTCAGCGTAGATTGAGGTTTGGCTTTTACTTTACTTTTAATTTACTTTGTTAGTGTTGTTTGTTTATGATATATGTTTGTATTGTGAATGTTACCGTGCAAGGCATGTTTAATGGCATGAAATTTTGAGCAACTGCTACGTATTAGCGTGTGATTTGTTTTTTACTTACCATTATTTATTGGCAATTTGTATTATTGGGAAAGAAATAGTTTTTTGCACTGTTACACTTTTCAAATCAGCAGCATGCCGGCATGTTATCTTATTTTATATTATCGGCTTCAACTCTGCTTATCCTCTTTCTTATCGTGTCGTTTTTTATGTAAAATCTTGTATAGTGCTAGAACCATTGGGTCACGGGAATCTACCCCAATGTCGCGCATGGACAGGTTGGTTTTGTTTGTAATTACTTGTGTGCTTTGACACTTTAGCTGCAAGTTTATTGCATGTTTTTATGACATTTTTTTCACTTTACGAATTCAATTTTATTTTATATTTATTTTCTTTGGTGCTATTATAAATGGCTTTATCATGTATACTCTATAAATTATGTGTAGTCCTGGACGTGAGAAATCACCAGAAATGTTCCCACATATTGGACCACGATTCGATCGGAGGGGAAGGTAATTAGCAAAGAACAACTGCGGATATAGCAAAATTCTTACTGTATTTTAGTAAAGTAGTAGCTTTTGGTCTAATTCAAAGTAGTTTTGGTTAATTGTTTTCTAATGGGGTTTGCATGATTGCATGTGTATGTATTTAACTTTTGGTTGTTTTTTTTCCGTTTTCCTATTTTCACCTTTTGGGGTAATGTGGGTTTTGGAGAAAGTTGACGTTGAAATAATATGTGTACCTGTTTGTAATTGATTTCGGGTTTCTGTAGTATGGTGTATATAAATGGGATATAATAATTGATGCAATCGTACCTGTATTTGGGATTGAAACATGGTTTATATCACTTCACTTAACGCAATGGTATCATGTACATAGGTGGTAGATTGAGTTTAAATTAAAATATTGTCCATCGTAAGTTAACCACTATAATTCACCACTTTGCCGATACCAATATTCAATATTAATAATCCAATGTCCCCCAGTTTTTTAACGGATTGTTGGATGATATAACAGAGTCCTCAATTGTTTTATTAATTAAATGTGATAAATTCACGTACAAAACTTGTCTTGTGTAACAGTATTGATTACTAATGGTAAAATTGTTGTTGGAACTGTAAATGAGGAGGATGTCGATATTGAAAAGTATAAGGAGCTAATATATTGCTTGTTTGCATTTGTGCACGTTTAACATTATAGCAAGGCAATTGAGCCACAGATCAAGAGTCCACGCGTGAAGGCTCTCTGGGACAAATGGAAGCATGTGTGGATGATGGCGTGGGAGAGACAACGCCGTCTCCAGGATAAGTACAACTACTTGTTAGAGTTGGAGAAGGTGAAGAACTTCAGCTGGGAAGATTGGCGTAAACGCGTAAGTACATTAATTTAATGAAGCGTAAAAACAATAAAGCGTGTAATCCAAACTAAAACATCTCATTAAATTCATACTTTTTCTGCTTCTAGTTCCTGAAATTCATGAATCACAAGAAGTCCCGAGTAACAGATCTGTTCCGTAAGATTGATAGAAATAACAACGGCTTGATTCCAAGAGAAGAGTTCATCGACGCCATCATGAAGACGAGTAAGTTTTTTTTTACCTTGGTATATTTGCATGACTTTTTCAAGCAAAATGTCTTTTCATCATTTTCAACATTTCTCCATTTAAATTATTTCTTGCAGAATTCCCAACGAGCCGACTTGAAATGAATGCCGTTGCTGACATGTTTGATCACGGTGATCACTTGATTGACTACATGGAATTCATTGCCGCTTTAAGACCTGATTGGCTTGAGAAGAAGCCCGTGAGTGAAGCCGATATTATTGATGACGAGGTGCAGCGACAAGTCATGAAGTGCACTTGCCGTCAAAAGTTCCGTGTGTTCCAAGTCGGAGAGGGCAAATACCGAGTAAGTTTACTCCTATGCAAATTTCGAAAACATGTCCATAAAGCTTTCATGCAACAATAAACCATTGAACTATGTTTTATTCATAGTTTGGAGACAGCCAGAAGCTTAGATTGGTCAGAATCCTTCGTTCCACTGTCATGGTTCGTGTCGGTGGAGGTTGGGTTGCCCTCGATGAGTTCTTAGTTAAGAATGATCCATGCAGAGGTAAGATTTTTCCTCAGTACATGCTACTAACCATTGTTTCATTGAATTTTAATCATAAATGTTTAACGAGTTTACAATTACGATGAGTGAAATTTGTGATTGAAACGAAATACATTAGATAGATTTAGTGCCTCAATGTTACAAGACTATCAAAGGTTGGTAGGTTGTTTTTAGATAAACGAATTTAGGTTAGGGACATGAAATTATATAATTAATATGAAATAACAGGTTTTTGTGGTTTGAAATTCGTACTAAACTTAAAATTAAAGTGTGAAAATGTTTTTGATTTTCTTGTATACGCAAACGAATGCTACACACTCCACTCAATTGTGTCGTTGTCGACTTGAAGTGGTTTTACAATTTGCATTTGAGTTAATTGGTTCGTCATTGGATCATGATAGGGACAGTAGATCATACTGTCCCTCCTTTGGATATGGATCTTATGGATCACCTTGCAGACATTGTATTTGTAAGATTTTGGATAAAAAAGTCCTTTACAACCGTTCGCTGACCTCCTCCTCCAAGTAGTGGAGTGATGGTTTTTTATGAAACAATTTTGTGTTGTTTTTCTTTTCGTTTTGCAAAATAATTGACAAGATCAGTTTCGCAAAAAAAATTATTTTGTGCATGAAAATGTACTTTATCTTTGATTTTAATTTGAGTTGTTGTTTGAATTGATGGATTACTGCAAAAAATGACTGTGTTTGTGCTTTGGTAGGAATCTTTATTTTTTGAGTTAACGATTTGGACGGGCTGAGCTGCCAGTTTATACTCTTTTTTATTATTTAGGACTTTTGTAGACGATTGATGCTTATTTTAAACATACCTGAGTTTGTTTTAGCTATGCCATTAGCACTATATACTAACAGTTTGTTGTAGACTTTTGTATTATATTTTTGGTGTGTTTTTGTTTTTCCTTGACGTAATGTAGCTAAAGGCCGTACAAATATCGAACTCCGTGAGCAGTTCATCTTGGCTGATGGTGTTTCCCAAACCATGACAGCTTTTAAAGCCAAGCCTGGTACAACAGGAGCCAGTAGTGTGTCAAGCCAGAGTGGTAATAGATCTGCACAGTCCCTTCCAACTGCAGGACCCATTACAAAGGTTACTTTACAAATAGTTTAGACACATACATGTTGTATGTAGAAACATGTAGCATTTTTATAGCTTTATAGTTGTCTTGTGCCGCTTTCCTTATCAGTTCCCTACACTATTCCTTTACCATTTATTTTCGCTTAATGGCTTTTTTTAGTTTTTTCAAAGTCAGTACACAAAAATATTCTGCCTTTTCACGAGACGCTCGTACTTCTCACCTCTGCAAATAAATGTAATAAAAGTTATCTTATCTGAAGTTGTACGCGTTTTGGTAAGTATGTGTGTGTGTGTGGCGATGTGATACTAACTAACAAGCTGGTCTAGGAAGATAAAAGTAATTATGATAGGTAGAAAGGGTTTCAATGGAAAACGCTAGGAAAAGGGAAATCATTGTGATATGTGAATATGTACAAAATGAATGTATGTTTTTGTGTCTCCATCCACCTTTTTGTATGATGTAATATTTGTATTAATAGCGGACCTAATACTTGCACAACTGATGCCGATATTTGAAAGCATACGGAAAAATGAAGACATTTCTAAATATCAGCATAGACGCTGCTCAGAACCATATCATTCCGATGCCTTCGGAGCATCCTCCTCTTGTCTCTCATTCCCACGAACACTTAAGCCAAACTCGAAATGGAAGCCTGTTTACCAATGGGTTGGTGGTATTCATACTTGTATCAAAACCTTGTTGAGTGCAAGCTTCTTTAAAGCATATATCCCGTTTGAAAGTGTGTACATGTGGAATATTGTTACAGTTTGCAAGTGGAATGCAAATAGCGAATTTAGTTGATTCCAGTTTGGCTTTTGTTTGACCATCTTTCTAGAGAATGATAACGATATTATAACCCGCATGTTGTGCTGATGAAAACATTTCGATCATGATAAACCGTAGTTGTACAAAAGAAGTAGGACAACAATAGAAAAAAAAGTTTACTAATATTTTGAGTAATTTTATAATATATCATGCTTATGGAATAGTTTGCGACATTGGTTTTCCTGATATGACACTGCATGACTCTTTTCACATGATTTTTTACTTCAATAGATGATTTATGTGGCGAGAATGATAAGCTATATTTCATTATTTTTGTACATTCGCCTATTCTGTATTCAATCGAGACCAGCTAATATATTGGAGTTATTTTGTAGAAAAAAGGAAAGCTTTGTTACCCCTTTCTTGGTTTCAGTGCACGCATACACACGACAACTGGGTAAATTTGATTTAGAAAGAGTCCAAGTAATTATGATCTATATACTTGGTGTCATGAATCACTAGATGATACTCTTCACAGGCAATAAAAATTTATCACATGCATTAACCAAGTGTGAATTTGATTGGATTTCGAAAAGACTTGATTTATTTTCACAGTCGTGCTTTCTCTCACAGCAGCTTACGTACTTTGTTGACTTTCACCATCTCTCGGAAAGTCTGTGTACGTAATTCTACCTAACGCATCTGCTGCCTAACATTATCTGTATTTAACCTTTTATTCTCCAAACATGCTTCCTGCTTGTAGTACTATATCCACATGTCTTTAATCTTTATATATCCTCCCATCCCTCCCTATCGTCATTCTCCTCCATCCCCCTTGTCTTTGAGTGTTTGTCCAATCAGTATTGGTTTCATAAACAAACACAAATGTAGAAAACCTCTACTTGCTTTTTGATGATGATGATGCCTTCAAGTCATGATGCTTCTTCTGCACTTGTGTAAATAGCTGTGTCGCAATGATACTCTCTCTCTTCTTTTTCTTGTATAACTTTTTTGGAAACTTGGAGTGTCTCAATAAAAAAACTAACAAATGTTGATTTTGTTCCTTTGTTTTTCCTCTAAACCTCGACGCGATACGCCAAACTTATAGGTTAAGGAAAGAAGCATCAGAAGTGTTCCAATGGGTGGACGTGCTCGTTCCACAGACCGCACTACTCCTGACAGCACTTTCTCTGATGATGGATTTTCCCTATCTCGGTTGCCCCGCAAATCTTCTGCTGGACCAGGACGTAAGTACAATAGCACAGTACATAGCCTAGTGTTACGAAACGCTTTCTCTCTCCCATTCATGTGTGTCGTCACTGTTGTCACATCTTTTTTATGTGCAAAGAAAAAGCCTGCGGTACATACAAAAGCATCTATGTACCTACACGGTGAAAGGAGCGGATGTTTCTACTAAACTCAGAGATCAAGAAGAGAAAAGAAAGAATATCTCTGTTTCTCCTGTATAATGCAGTATAGCGTCACCACGACATAATAATAAATGATAATTGCATGTACTAGACTGGAACAAGAAAATTTTGTCTGTAGTAGGTAGTACCCACGCTTTTCTTGCTGATCAAAGAAAGATCACCGTTGTTGTTTTGTTGGATGTTGAGATCAAGCCTATGAGAATACCTAGCAGGATCTTGCAAGCGACCAAGATAAAACGTAGGCAGTACCTACAAAGGTACATAATAACATGCCATCACTGTGTGTGGTATGTACTGTGTAATTACGTGCTTTATGGAAAGATTGAGTGGAGCATCATTATGAATTTTGTGGGTAGTAAGAACATCAATAAGACTGTAGCAAACAGTAATAATCTGAGGATTCGCCAAAATTATTAATCATTTGGAAAAGGGAAGGAAGCGTGCTCCTGTCTGTAGAGTGTTTAAATGATGATATCCAGTTAATCTGGGTTAATGCTGTTGCTCCACTGTTTTGGGAGACGAAATGAAGGAAGGTTACATGGTTTACCCTCCTTTGATGCGTGGGGCTAAGTGATAGGGACGGCTTAGGAAAGACAATGTTTACTTTCATTCGTGGATCATTCGCCTTTTCCGCCAGCAACCATGTCCAGTCCTTAATGTTCTCGACGATTAACTTAATTTATTACATGTAGACGCTATACTGTCCATATGCGATACTAAAATAATATAATCATCAATTTGACCCTTGTGCGATAGTGCACAATTACATATTGTTTCTATTTTATTTTTAACTCGTACCGTTTCTTTCGATATAGGCTTTTGTTCATTGTACAGTACACTGTTTGAGAACGGGACAATTTTCTTAAGTTTAATTATGTATTTATTTGTATTTTTGGTTGTAATTATTTTTACGTTTTATTTTTATTTTGACACTTTTATTTTAAAGGCGGTAGTCAACCAGGTAGCAGAGCTGGTAGTAAACCACCTAGTCGTGCTGGATCTAATGTGTCCCTGGATAGTACAGGTAAAAATAATCACTGCGATGGTTTTTGTCACCGTTAGGTGCATAAATATTGACACAAGCCATAGGCTCTTGATTCGAACCAATTTTCTGACTTTTGAACGACGTTAACGCAATGAGCTTGAGCAAACTGCAACACGTGGAATTCTAATGGTTTTCATGTTTTTCCCGTTTAGATGACGCCAACAGCAGAATACCAGTAAGAAGATCAGCTAGTTTGAAGAGAGGCTCCGCCGGAAGTGCCTTCGGAAGCGGGAGCAGCTCAAGAGGTCCGATAGCTACCTCGACCCCAGTATCATCCCGACCGGCTTTCTCCCTCAATACCAATGTTAATGGCGGAGGGTCCAGGGGACCCAGCACAGAACGGTAAGGAAAAAACTGACATGGCAGTCATATAGTCATAATGATCATCACACGCCGCCACCAAGTGTAAAAGTTAATAAAAAAATGCATGGATGAACATGAAAGAGATTTTCAGTGGAATAGCTTCAAGTTGTATTCCATTGGGAGTCGTTTACTCATTCCATGGAAGCTCGGCAAAAATGACGTCAGAGTGAATAGCTCTTGTGGGTATCTCCCACGTGGCTATAAACTTAATTTCTTGTATATAATAATGTAGATATAAAATTTGTTAATAATGCTGAGTAAATGTAGGCTAAAGTTTTAAAGAAGGAGGTAATATTTTTGCTGCAGTAAAACTAAACAGTAAATTATTGACCTAATCTAATCCATATACAGGGCTCACTCATTCACGCGTCCATCCAGTGCGACCCCAATAAAAACAATACAAAGGACAGGGTCGGTTTCCAGTATTCACTCAGTATCCTCATTAACTAATAGTGGCTCAAGGTAACTTGCTCATTACTAAAACGCAGACAGCAATAAATAAACAAGCCTTTCTAATGCTAAAGATGCTACTTTCTCCGTTAAAACGCTGCTTTCTCTTCGATTTCGTTTGAAAATGCATTTCAAGCAAAAATGCCATGTCTTCAATCTTTTTGTGGCCTATTCTTAAAAAAGGCCAGCAGCCAAAGCAAAGTAGCATTAATCAAAGTAACATTGCCAAATTGAACTCCTTTCATTTTTCTTTCACTTTCTTACATTTCACACCATAACCAGATCAAGGATACCAAGGTTCGTTGGTGATGCTGGGTCAGGCGAGCCAAGCCTTGATAGGTAAAACGAAATTGCTTTTGTACTAACTAAATGTAAAAATATTTAATTAAAACCAAGATAATAATAATTTCTTCTCTTCCTATGTTAACTATGCCTATTATTATAATATTTAGTTTGAAGTGTAAGCTCAAATAAGTTTAACATGTAAAAGCGCATTGATCTAAATAACTTACAGATCTCGTACACCTTCCACTAGCAATATCCCTGGAACGCAATCTGCTCCAAGGTAAAAACAACCGATAATTCGGCAGAATTAACTCTAATTTATTTAATGAGTCAAATTAATTTGAGCTAAAAGTACGCTGATCTAATAAATTCAACCGGGAAGTACTAGAGACTGGTTTTAAAAACAGTAACACTAATTAAATTGCTGGATATTTGGCTTGGTTATATAACTTGCAGATCTCGAACTCCTTCAACATCTAACATACCGGTGGCAGTATCACAGTCAACTAGGTAAACTCGTACAACCTTTTAACATTAAAAAATTAATTAATTGTTTGTACAGAGCATAAAAGACGTCTATTTAGATATGTATATATCAACCGTGTCCACATTTTAAACTCTGTTTTTATGTTGATGTATTTTTATTAATGTTTATCGGAATGATTCATTATATTATTGCGTTGTTCGTCTTCGTGTTTTCTTTTTTTCATAAAGTCATAATGAAAGTCTGAATCATCAATTTTACTTTTTCCTTATGAGTTCCTTGAAAATTATTAATATTTCCTTTTTTCATTTTATATTTCTGAACATTAGGACAAGGACTCCGTCTGGATCCAACGTCTCCTTCTCATTAGCCGGTAGCACCCCAGGAACCACCACAACGACAACGACCACAACCACTAGATTCTCTACAACAAAATAAAGCAGGAAATACATAATCATCAGCTTCTTATTTTCTCGACCCACAATTCACATTTCTAAAGGGTCGAGTCGTCGTACACAAGTCTACCTAAAATCCGTAACGAGATCTTGTATAGGGCTTCCTTCCATTTTCCACTTGCTTTCACTCTTTGCTTTCATGAGTGCTCCAGCTCAGCAATAGAGTCGCCGAAAAATAAGAACATACAAGCAGCAACACTAAAGTGAAAACAAGAAGAAAAGCTCCATTAACAATGGTCTCCTTTTATATTTTGAATACATTTTCTGGAAAAATTGCTTTATATATAGAATCCAATACAATTCAAAGCGGATTTATACCTTTCTTCTTTCTTCAATTTGTTAGTAGGAGGGTTTTCTTCAAGGTAAAGAGAAAAAAAGAACTAATCTAAACCACAATTTGTGAATCTTTACAATAACCATACAACGTAACTAAAGAAGGAGATAGAAAGAAAGTTAGACATTTTCTTTGTTCATTAGTAGTTGTAGTTATCTTTGTGAGTTACCACTGCGTTCGCAATGCTGCATCTGGGATGTCCAACCATTTGTGTCATTGTTGATGTTAGAGATGACTTGTAGAGAGAAAATGATAGATTGTAATTACGACTTAGATATGACGAACATTAACAGACCTACACGAAACGAAAATTCGAATGTTTATACCAAATGCATACCTTATTCATTTTTTGGTGCTTTTTAATTTGTTTTCGTCTTTTGTAGAGATTACTACGCAGCAGATCAACATATATTTTTATTGTCTTTTTATGCATTACCGCTTCCTCTAATATTCTTTCTGTATAATCTAGCATAATAATACTTTAAGGTAATGTAAAAAAAATGTGATTAGTTTCTTTCTAATTATTAAGCTTATTCACCCAATGATCACCCAGTATTCATTTGCGTATCAAATACATACATTAATTATTAATAAACACGTTATGTAACGTCTGTCTGTAAACAATTTTATTGACAACAAATTTTGTGCCATGTCGTGTAAGAATCCTTTTTTGTACTCATTGCAATATGAAACTTTATTATAAATATATAAGGTTTATAATGTATAACAATGGAATATCTGCCTTTTCGACAATTTAACGGTGATGTATAGAAGAATGACAATGGATGTATAATGTGTAATACTAAAACAGATTTATTGCGTAGATAACCCTTTTCCTCCTTAGTTTTCTGTATATTTACGATAGATATAATGTAATATTGTACTCGTCTAGTTTTAGGTAATATCATCGAAAAATCTTCTGAAAAGAGGATACGCGATGTTATATGCTGCTGGAATAAGATAAAAGGAATAGTGTGTACTGTACACGGTGTTTTTATACGTGTAGCCTTTGATGCATTTGTAGAATTACTTGTGGATACAACATAATGTTTATACTTCCAAAGGCCAAAAAACGGTTGTGAAGGACCGTATTATTACTTTCGTGTGTGTGTGTAGGATTCCAGTAATTTTAGTGTGTACCATATAGTTTGTGTATAATCTTGTACGTAAACAATTTTTGATGGAAAGTGAAAGGAAAATTATAAAAAAAGAACAAAGGTGAACATTTATTTGGTGATCAACAGACCGTTTTGTACACTTCAAAGGTTAGGAGAATGAAAAATTATATACATGCATAGATGTATAAATTGGTGCAACAGTATAATATTCGTCAACATAATCAAATAGCACCTCATTTATAATATCGTAGCATAGTAGCCTTTTATATAAAATAATGTTGTAATATCATTAACACATTTTATTTTTGTTTTAAATATATTATTGAATGGAACTAACATTTTTATTATCGTAGGCTACATTAAGGATATTTGTGAGTTGGTAGAATGATCACACATAGTCTGTAGGTTCTTTCATGAATTATTAACAATGAAAACAAGGGTGTTAATAATATTAATAGTCAATAATCTATATAATGTAGGATGAATAGATGTAGAAATAATTAATATAGTATATGGAACTCGTATAAGTTTTACGTTAAACTCCTGTTACAAACAAATTACGAAATTATCTTTAAAAAACTGGAAATGACGATGGCGATTAATGACCCTAATTAATAAACTTGTTTTGTTTGTAAGCAAATGTGCTAAATTCTACTTTTATTCTCATAATATCATATTTTCCATGAAATAAATTATGACGCACTGGTTGTCACACGGAAACATCATAATATATTCGCTACATGCTTTGTTGGTGCGTATCACGATGCCCCACATTTTGCTTTCTCTCTGGCCATAAGTAGTGTTAGCTAGTGCCTTTCACTTTCAGTAGCCTAGACGTATGCATAAGACTCTCGCCCTCTGGTTCTGTCCCAGCAATAATAGGATTTTAACAATCTATCTTTAGCTAACTTTTTTAACAAAAGAAATTGTCACCTTCGGTGGTTTACTGTTAAATAAAAACTTGCATCTCGTTCCCCATTACTTTTTCTCTACAGTTCATTCATCCATATCCAGCCAGCACTATAAATTTAATTATAGGTACACACTTGATTTGCTATCCACATTTTTACTCTAGATATATCGCATTTATATACGCACGTTTTTTTTGAAAACACCTTTTCCAAATTACAAACTTTATTTTCGCAAAGTATAGCATGTAGATTTAGTAGCGATAATAATAGGCAGGCGTCACTACATTCAATAAAAGTTTAATATTTTTTAGGATTCCAAAAACTTTGAGTACTCTTCGCTCAAGAAGTTTTCATACATTTTTTTGTTCGAAATAATTGCATTAAAATACATGTACGTAATAATGACTACTCTTGAAAAGCAGCAAGTTGCGTGACGTGGTTGGGCAAGTGTGTCATTCCAAGTTGCTCAACAGCGCTTTCCTACTTTTCCTTTTGTTTTAGCACGCAGAAAAAGAAAGGTGTGTGCAATTTGCATCTTCATCTGTCTTTCGTAACATGATGTTTATTCGCTGTGTAAAGTATTTAGCATCTCTTTGCCATTTACTCTTTAAAGTCTATTTACTGATTTTCCAACCATGTGCCTTGAAAAGATTATGTTATGTGATGAAATGTTGGTTCATACGTCAGGAAATAATTTGTTTTCTAAGCTTGTTGACATTTGCTCGATTGTTTTGGCCTTTCGGTCAGGTTATAAATATGTGCAGCTTTTTTTCTATATGAATTCACCATTAAAATGTCATAACGGTTTAGGAGGCTCACTTTGTCAATGGGGTATTACGGAAAGAAAGGAATGTCCATATCTCAGTTCTTATTAAAATAGCTAGAGGCATAATTTGTACACGCACTGATAAGGACGGCATGTACACGTACCATAATAAGTTTTTAATGTCCTCTTTTTCCATTTTATATTATGAAATCTAACCAGTCATTAAATCCGATAATATAAGTAAAACGTAAAAGCCAAACCTACAAAAGTAATAAGCATTGTTGAGTAAAGGAAGCTTTTTATTTTTGCTGCCGTGTAGTACATGATTTTCTGGCAAAAGTGGTCGCAAGTAGATTAAACATAATCGTAAAAAATCGCAAGTTTCACAGTTAATAAAATTGATAATTTGTTGTTTTCGTTGATTCCACTTGATTGTGAAACTACTGATTTAACAAAACTTTTAGATTTGGTATCGTACTCGATAAATTGACCAGAATGGAAATGTCGTCAGTCTATATACTAAAGTCACCTATTTGTTTGTAATAAAATAAAATTTGGTGGAACGCGTATTATTAAATTTACCATAATACCAAGAGGTTTTACAAGGTCTATCACTTATTCGTGCTGGAAGTTGGAACGTTGACAAAAACGAAATCGCCAACAATAAAATAGCTCTGAATCCTCAGCATAATTTTGTGTAGCATTATTTTTTTTAACTATCCTGTTCGCAAAAAAGGTTATGAATACCTATAAACGTAATACGGGGCCGCATTATTCTACATTAGATATACAACACTCGTCATTCAAAGCGGTTTACTGTTCTTTACAATACTGTGCAGACTTAATGTGAACATGAGCAAGGTATCAGATATTCTGGTCAGTTGACTAAATCTCTGAAACTTAAAAATGCCAGAATTTTTGTAAATTTCAAAATATATTTCGCTTTTTTATTTAAAAAAATGGTTCCTTTTACGTACTTACCTTTTCCTTTGCTCATACATTTAAATAGGTAGTAGTAGACTCCTCGCTATGCTTTTTTACATGATCAATTTCTCTCTACTGTTAAAGCTGGCTTTAACAATTTAACAACCTGCTTTCTTAGTGGCATTGCTCAGATGATTACATTAAATGTCTTCGCTACTTCAGCTTTCTAACTTCCACATGATATGATTTCAGGACAACGAATTTTCAAAGGTTGGATGTTGTTCAGAAAATCACCAATGAATAAATGCGATCGCAGGATCAAATAAATCAATATAAATGAAATGTGCATCATTAATAATTTATGTTGCTTTTCTACATGTTTCCTTACATTAATGTTTTTGGATTTCAAACTGACTTTAACATTTTCTGCATACATTTATATATATACTTATTTTTGGTTTTTTATTAATAAAATTTACAGCATTTTGTTTAAAACATTTATGGGCTCTTATTTTTTTAAATCATCAACAAGGAATAAGAACGGCCATTCACAGAAAGTCAAGCTGATATACTTCCACATATTTTTCGTTGTTCAAATACTGATAGAAATTGTAGATTTTTTGACACTTGATACATCTATATTGTCTTTCTTGTTAGTTGAAATACGTTTTGACAAAATGAAAATTTTAAGATTCCTTAAAATGGTGTCGGAGAAATTTTCTAATAATCCATTGTACTCTTTTTGTACAAATAAGGCTAATCCTACAAACAGAATTGACATTACAACCGTATCATCTCCTCCGACTTTGCTTCCATCCACAAAAGTAGCCCCTGAATTTAATCATTTACAAGTTAATTCCAACCAACGTAGAAAGAAATGGCATTGGACATCCGTGTTTATATTTTACATCCAATTTGCTCACAAAAGTACTGCATTGCCCATTTTCTATGATCATGACAGTGAAACATTTAAAGTTACAGACTGCTTTTCTCGTTGGCTGACTTTTCATTTATTCGTCATCGCTTCCGGCATACCCGACTGGTTGGCTCCCTTAGTTCTGTCACTGATACATCTGGATATTAGCTCCATTGAAGGACGCGAGGACTTTGTTAACGTATTTTCCCAACTAGCCAGTCGCACCAGTGGCACCTTATTCAATGTTTACACGATTTTCCGGTTGAGTTGCATTACGGATGCGCTGAATGTTTTCAAAAATCTTGGTAGCCCACGTAAGTGTCCAATGTACAGTATTACATAACACACATTCGTGCTTTCTCACCACAAATGAAATTTGGCAAGCATTGTTGATATATTTCATGTAGACGAGCCGTGTCGAGCCAGAATAAGGAACTTGGACAGGAATCATGCAGGTCGTCTCTTTCTTGTTGTGACATTCATCTGCACATTCGGAATTTTGCAGACGATGATTGCCCCACCCATCCTATATCTAAAGACCAGACACAACAAGCTCAAGTATGGTCATTGGAAATGGCTGTTTGGAAAATATTATGACTCGACTCCAATTATTTCCTTACTCTGCTTTCACCAAGCGTTCACATGCTTATATAATATCAACACGATTCTGTGCGTAATAGTAGGAATGGTTTGCGTCTCCCTTTCTGTAATGAAATTCCATGCAAATGCACTGAGGTAATTACAAAAATTCAATAAATCAATCGTCATTAATCACTGGATACATAAATAATATGCAAAGAGTTCTATAAATAAACCATCTTACTTGACCTTACTCATATATAGAGAGCTCGTTTCTACCGCTGCTGCTGACGTTAATCTTAGCTGCGGTGGTGCTAAGACTAGAATATGGCTACACTGTAGAGCTCTCCATTTGCTCGTTCACTTTCTCAACGAGGGATGTGTTGGCGTGCTCCCTCTGTTCTACGGCGTCATTTGTGGAAATATGATGCGCATCAGTTTGGTTCTGTTTAGCATTCTCCAGTTTCCGGGCTCACTTTCACCAGCGAACATTGCCCAACACTTGGTGACGATGTTCATATTCAGCTTCATGATAAAAAGTACAATCATGTCAGCGGCTCGGATTACGGACACATCAAGAGATATACTTCTGTCTCTCTTGAGAAACACTACATCAACTCGGTCCGCTTTCTCCAAAAGAATGCTAAGATCGTGTAACGTAGCTAAAATTCCTATTGCCCCATTTTATGAGAGTCACGAAAGCGAAACATTTCTCGACTATCTTCACTTTGTTCTTCAGCAAATTGTTAACATTCTTCTTATTATAAATTAGACCAATTATTCTATTTCTTCTAGAAAAATTTAATCTCATTCATCAGCATCTTGCTCAGCATTCCGAATGTATTTACAAGCAGCAGTGTAGATTGTAATAAATGGCTTTTGTATTTACATACGTTTGTGATATTCTCCCAGGTTTTTGTTAAAACCAGTTCTGGTTTTCCCACGGTGGATCAAGACCTTGTTCCCTTTGGTTGCCCTGTTTTTACTATATTTTTCCAGTTAAGCAGTATTACTTTCTGCAAACATCATTCTAACCATCATGCTACTGTCAAATAAATGGCGAAAGTTGTAAATGTAAATTTGTACAGGGATGCAAGTCAGCTTCAGAACGGAGACACTGTTGTAAAAGTTAGCCTATCATCATCAGGCGGAACACGGGACGTACAAAAGACGAAAAAATAATTTCCGTTTTCTTGTCTCCCTTTTTTTTTCTTGGTTCAGTTCTCTCCTGTACACAAAAATCGACTCTGTTGCAACTTTTCTTACTCTTTCGACAAACTTTTGATTGCAAAGGAGACAGAGACGGGTTCCCATGTGTCAACGGAGACTCCAAATGCTTCTCTTTTGTTCTATACAAGCCAATATATCCGACAATGTACTTTGGCTGCTTGCTTGCGTTGCAAAGAAGCCTCTATCCCTTCCTTCCTTTATTGATATAGTTTCGACACGAGTTGTTTTATGGAGGGATTTACATGGGAAATATCAGAGTGCCCCATAAATTTAATCCAATCTAGCGTCACATCATCTTCCGCCGTTAGCCCACTAAACCAAGTGTGCTCTACATTTGATTATTCCTTATTTTCGCTCCCCTTTTCAATGGAAGGATCAACGTCGATCAAGTTTAAAGAAAGTATGATAAAAGCTAACCGTGCATATTATTATTGTATGCACAAAATATGTAAACTTTGTCCCAGTAGAGAAGAGGAAATTCAATTACCTAGCTATTTTTGCCCAGAGCACTGGTTGTTGCCAGAGGCTGAAATTCTATAGACTGGTAATGGAATTTTAATATGTACATATATTATTAGTTTTACATCTCTGATCTTGCAATTAGTGGATGATATATACCCTGATGGATAAGTTGCATATATTTTAGACGATGAGAACCATTTTCCCAATTACTTTGTAAATTGCCGTAAGCATCACACTTTGCATATTAACTTAATTGTGACTATGTACTTCAAAATGTCGTTTACGTCAACATTATTTGCTGCACGCTACATAGTAGATCTAGTTTCTTCGTTTTCTCTGCGAGTTACGGGGCATGTTTCTCTCTGCTATGACATACCTAACGTTGACGTTATAGTCTTATAGTTTGAACATTGATTCGTCGTCACTGTTTGTTA
This sequence comes from Sinella curviseta, assembly GCA_004115045.4. NCBI lineage: Eukaryota > Metazoa > Arthropoda > Collembola > Entomobryomorpha > Entomobryidae > Sinella > Sinella curviseta. The sequence goes on from CM023201.3 coordinate 52,617,051, forward strand.
GGCATTATAAAATATCAACTTTATGTATATTATGTACGCATTATAAATCACTGATTGATCGTTATAAATACCATTGTGACCCATTTCTGACAAAAAATGAGAAATTGAAATGGTTTGCCAAATTACGTGTCCTCCTCCTTTTCCTTCCCTCCCTCCCGCCTAAGACCAACAACAAATTGTATATGCATGTATATTTTTCATATCGACTGTCTGCATCTCTCCTTTTATAACCAGTTAATATATAAACTTTTTACATTAAATGTTGCGGTAATATAATATAGGTACGTACATGTGTGCTTACTAACGTCCAATGCTAACCAAATCTTTTTATTGCTTATTTACTCGGAATACATTATTTGCTCTGAAATATGTCCTTGTTATATAAAATTACTTTCCCTGAACATCAACTAGTCTGATGGACTGACTTACTGGGTTTTGTAGCACTCGCAAGTACGAGAATACTGCTGGATTCAATATATCTGTGGTTGGATGTCGTATGCATTAACTCTCATATTTACTCTGCTCAAGTTCAGTAAAAGCGGTAAGGCAGTCTCCAGACACCAGCAGCAGCAGTATAGAACAATAAACCACAGACCTTCTACCCCAAGCCATCCTCATGCGAAGTCAAGGATAGAACGAAACCTGTAGCATCATTGCCACACACGATATTATTTAGTCATTATCGTCAGCGTAATCTTCCCAAGAGGAAGTGTTGGATCTTATTGTTAAAGAAGCACTTTGAAATTGAATACATGAAAACCTTGCAGTTAACTTGTCTTCGACTTTCATAACTATAACCATAATTTACTGATGCATCTGATACAGTTTTGATCGATACATTATGCAATAATGACAGCGTTAGTCTGTTGTCTGTCCATCTACCATTTTTTTCCATTAATAATTATATCGAGCTCTTCAACAAACAAGAAACCGGTTTCTTATTGATGCGGATTGACACTTTAACCGTTAGACGGATTGTTTATACAACCATTATGTTACGGAATATATGGAATTACTCAATCAAAGGATTCCAAAATGCTGTCAATTATGGCTGATCCGCGTAACTTTTAGCCATTGTTCTGCATTCTGCTTCTGGCCTTCACGTAGTAAACATCGTACTCTGTCTACAGCAAAGTAGTCTCTCGCAAGCCATTGCATTCTACCTTAACAAACTGTGTTGTACCTGTTCTGTGTTAACCAAATTACACATAAGCTCCTCATAATTATAAACTATGGCCAAAACCTTGAGAACTCCCACAAAGGAAAAAAATAGCATGGACATCTCCAGCCACGATAATAGCGTTTTCGAACTTTCAACACCACCATCATCTTCATCCGCTCCAAGGACGGATTACATTCTCCAGCAACTTGCTAAACTTGACAAACTGGACAAAATTGACAAGTTCGAAGGACTACTCACTGAGGCTATCACTAACCAAAATGACAAGATTCAATCCCTCCAGGAACGAAACAGACACCTTGAAGAAAAACAAATTGAACAAGAGCGTTTAATGGATGAAATGTGGAAATCTGTGTTCGAGAAAAATTTAATTATTCACAAACTGCCAGAAGATGAAGCAGAATCACCCCAATCTCTTTACACTAATGTCTGTAAACTCATTTTCGACATTTCTCAAGAAAGTATCCAACCTGACATCGTGTACCGGATAGGTGAACCAGCCAGTGACAAACAAAGACCTGTGCGTGTCGTTTTTGAAAAATATCGTGATAAGAACAGAGTTTTCGACTGCAAAGATAAACTACAGCCACCTCTTGAAATAAAACCTGACCTGCCTTTTAACATGCGCCGTGACCATGCGATCTTGTTAAAGAAGCGAGAAGAATTCCAAAAGGCTGGACAAGCTTGCAAAATAAATTTTCGTAAACGAGAAATTGTTACGGAAAATGGGAATGGTTACGCAGTTCACAACGGAGGGATTCGTCCCATCACTGTGGATAATGCTCATGGATCATCGCAACAAACCGGCATCAACTCTACAGATCAGCATGCAAAAAACGGACGTGGCAAAAAACGTTTCTTCCCAAACCCGGACTACATAAACGGAGAAAACTTAAGAAGCGCCAATCAAAAGCAAAGAAGGATAGAAGAAGGACCCACGCCAGAGTTTCCAGTTCCATCTCAGACAAACTACAAATAGGACACGTTAATATTTTATCCGTAAGAAACAAATTTTTACAAGTGCAAAACGCAATCAAATCATTTGATTATGATATTTTCTGCATGACCGAAACTTTGTTAAAGCCGAATCATAATTTACTTCCGTTAAGCAATTATAAGTTGATACGCAATGACATAAAACAGAAAGGGCATAGGGGGACTGGTATTTTCATTAAAGAATATCTCAAGTTTGAACCTATTAATCTCAATTTACCATTCAATCTGAATATTGAGTATCAAACAATCAAGGTACATTTTCATTTTAAAACGGTAATCATCGTATGCATTTACCGTCACCCAGTCTATAGTAGAGAGCAGCTCGACTCAGACAATGACTTCTTTATCAAAATGTTTGACGCACTATTAGCCTCAAAGTCATTATTCTGCGTTTTGGGTGATTTCAACTTAAAAAATGACTATGTTAAAACCATCTCAACCATCGGAAATGCGCTTGGTATTCATCAACTTGTTCAAGTACCAACTAGAAAAGATAATATTTTAGACCTCATTTTCACGAATCAGCATAAAAATGCCAGGTGTCACGTCTACGATGCCTTTCTTGCTGATCACTTAGTAGTACAATGCACATTGAATATAATGAAACCTAAACCTGTCTATCATAAGAGGATTTACCGCTGTTATGAGAAATTGTCAATTCCTGATTTCCTTAATACTTGCAACGAAATGTTTTCCTTTATCCCTCCTGACACTAATTTAATAATCTCAAAAATTCTGGCTTGCTTTAACCTGCATGCCCCGACCTTCTCGAAAAAAATCAAATGCCACAATAAGCCTACCTATGTATCTAGTCACACAAAAGCGCTACTTAAACAAAACAAAAGCGTATATAAAAAACATATGCGCCAGCCGTCGCCCTACACCGCTGCAGAACTGTATGTGTTAAAAAGGCGCATTAAGGCTGCTGTCCGCTCCGATACAAAAAGGCATTGGCAATCTACGTTTAAAGAAAAAGGTTTTTGGAAAGGCTTCTTAAATACATTTCATGAAAGAGGGCCCACGTTGTCGTCTACAAATCTCAGTCCAAATGAAATTAATGATTTCTACATAAGTGTCTCTAAAAAAAGCTCGCCTGACTCAACCATTCCTCAACCTAATCCCAGAATATCCTCTCCTAATTCCCAATTTTCATTTTCTCATATAACAGCAAATGATATTAGAAAAGCGTGGTCTAAAATGAAGAATCCTTTGTCCAAGTCACCTGACCCATTAGGTATATGCGCATTCATGTTAAATTTGCTAATCTTGTCTGTAAGCTTTTGTCACACGCTAGCCGATCTATTTAATATCTTCATTTACACAGGCCATATTCCGACCTGCTTAAAGGTATCAAGAATAGTACCAATTCCTAAAATTGATAATCCTGTAACTCCTAATGATACTCGACCGATTGGTATTCAACCCATCCTAATTAAGCTTTTTGAGAAATGCATTTTATCGCAATTGAATACATATGTAGATAACAACAACGTATTAGTAAAACAGCAATTTGGCTTTCGGAAAAACTTAAGCACTTCTCACGCTTTAACTGCAGTTTGTGACCTATTATACAATGAAATTGATAAAAATAGATTCTGTATTCTTGTCTCACTAGATTTCCAAAAAGCGTTCGACAAAGTTGATAGGAGCATTTTACTTGAAAAATTATCTTGGTATGGAATGAATTCGTCAGTCATTAAGTCACTTTTGTCTGAGCGTGGTCAGTTTGTATCGTGTACAGGACAAGATGGTGTAGTTATTAATTCTGAGGTCAAAGAAACAGAACTAGGGGTAATCCAAGGAAGCAGTGTTTCGTCCTTATTTTTCAGCATTATGATAAATGATTTACCTTATTGTATTACCTCTGGACAGATTTTCATGTTTGCCGACGATTCAAATATTATCATAAGTGGTGACATTTGTAACAAAGACATGGTAATAAATAGGCTGGAAAGTGACTTGTCCAACATTAAACTGTGGCTTGAAAACAACCGTATCACGCTTAACGTAAACAAGTCAAAATTCATGGTCTTAGGAAGGCCTGCTCACATAAAGCAACTAAGCGAAATACATGTTAAATTCGGTAACGAGCATATTTCTCAAGTCAAGTCCTTAAAAATCCTTGGGGTTACATTCGACGAGAATCTCTCTTGGAATGAACACGTCAATAACGTTACTAGAAAATGTTATGGGGCTTTGTCCAGACTATATCCTTTGAAGCACTCTCTTTCCGTCGAAAACAAAACAGTACTCATGAATGCGTACGTCCTATCCCACATTAATTATGCCTGCACTATATGGTTAAGTAAAAACTGTAAAAAAACTCACTCAAAAATTAATAAAATCATCAAGTGTATGGCACGGTTTGTGTTAGGTACAAAGAAATTTGATGCTGTTACGTTTGACATTAACACTAAACTTGAGTGGTTATTTTCTAAATTCCTCTACGAATATAATGTAATAATTTTTATGTACAAAATCCTTTTCAGTAATGAAAATGATTATTTTTTCAACTATGTAGACCTTAACCATGAGGAATGTCGAGTCACACGCAGCAACAGGTATCTTACTCCAGCATCCAAGCCCAGCTCCAACTGGGGATCATTTTCTTTCAAGTTTAATGCTAGTAAACTTTGGTTGCAGCTACCTGCATTTGTCAAAAATAATATGCACTCTGTACATTGTTTTAAAAAAGCATGCTTTTCATTTATTTTAACGAATCAAATTGATGAAACCACGTATTATGATGATGACAATCTCGATGATGTTCTTGCCTGCATTGACAATGTTGTAAATTCTACTTATTTATAGATTATTATCTAAACTTGTATAAACTCGTCTAAAATACTATTATGAAATATTGTTCACAATAACCAGCGTTAATATTTTTGTGTAATACTCCTCGTATCAAAATGTTCTTGTTTAAGCTAATTACTTGATGTAAATAGTCAATGGTGTAATATGCCACTTGTTGTGTGGGAACCATTATGACAATAAAGATTCATTATTATAAAGATTCATTGTTCCTTTTACCATCATACGTAAATCGGGTACCATAAGAGACCAAACATGGACTAGTCTACTAGAACAAAAAGAGGAAAGCTTAAATAACGGTTGCTTACATATGCGTCTTCATAAATATTTCAAGATTTCCATGTGATTTCATAAGATTACCGACTTTTATAATAAGAGCTCTTTCTAAAATTAGAACGAATGAAAATATTCACAATTATTATGTACTTATTTCCTATATTTCACTGTAATTAGTAGAAGCGGCACTTGAGTTCTAACATTACACCAAGCTAAATTTCATGGAGAAGTGAAGATCAATGTTTTTCTCACTGTGCAAATAACTTGAGGTGGATGAATGAAGCTCATATCAGAATAAATATACATTCATGCCTGTATTTCACACCATGCCTACAAGTTTCTCTTCGCACTTCCCTTCTTTCACTTGGCTTGGTGCAATAAGCGTTCTATAACAGGTTCGGTTAGGGTATCTGGCGCTTGGTAATACCAAGTTGGTGTTCAGTTAAGAAAGAAACATGAGATTGCACTTGTTATAAAATTGCAACTGTAGCGGTGGATATGGAGAAACCACCACTACCGCAGCGGAGACGGTCGACATCGTAATGCATATACCTTCAGTAAACGTTGGGCTTTACGATGCGAGTTGACAGCAACACATCTAGCAACTCAAGTGCAAGATCGAGATCCAGAAAGCCAACGGTGGATGATGATGATCATGATGAACAAGACTCAAAGACGTGAACAAATAATAAGGTATCGTGGGATGTGTGCGGCCAAAACCGACGTAAACAAGCAAATAAATGACAGTAAAGAATATTATTACCCATGTTGGTAACCGGCTGCACCATTACTATTCGTGCACTTTTGTTATTACTACTTTCACACTTTCCAAATGGAAGTTGTAAAGTCCGCCGCCACATCATCATCATCACACATCTCTCCATCCTGTGACATCTGACTGTATTTACATAACTCATGGTAATTTGCGACCATGGACATAATCATTATGTAGTAAGTAATAATAACAATAGTGCAAAGAGAGAAGTGGTCACGATCAGAAGGCTGGGTTTTTCTGGAGAATACCACTCCATCTTCAATGAGATGATCATGTTTGCTTGATGATCCATGCAAACGGTTGCATTACAGAGATGAATAGAATACTAGATTGCTTGTGCTTAACTAAAACTGTGCTCATTTTCTGAAGAATATTCAACAGTGAGATATTCGAAAAAGGGCTAAACGATGCTTCACGACAACGCAACGTGTAGGTGATAATTTGACGATGGCGATGATGGTGGCATCATAATATGATACTGTATTTCTACAATATAAGTTCCCCCACCCCACCACCGTCGTCTAAAATGCTTAAGGCTATAAGCAAAGTACGTTGTTTGTTAGTACGGATATTAGAAACGTATTCTTGGAAGTAAATGCTAAGTGCAAACAGAGGAGGAAAGGAAGAACATGTAGTGCAGTGTGAAGTACGCTTCCGTCCATTGTCATTCTCCTTTTACCACAAAACTTACAGCTCATGCCTTTGGTTCCCTTTTTACACACCGTTTTGCACGTTTGAAACCGACACAAAGCTCTTTTTGCTTTTCTGGCTCTTTTCCCCCATCTTATTATGCAAGCTACTACTACGCCGCTGTGCGGCACAGCACAATCCATTGGAGAAAAGGAAAAGCGTTGCTCTTTCATGTCGTAGCCTGCACTATAGCAAGAGCGTTCCTTGCAGACAGATCTGTCACAGGCACAAACAATGTTCAGTAGCGTTTGTGAACATTGAACATTCACTTTGTTCAATTTGAAAACCCCAAAACGCAGACAAATATTGTATTACCGAGAAAACTAAAAATAAAATAAAACCTTTCTTCAGAGAAAGTGACCTTTTTTTGTCAAAAGAAGTTACCTATGTACTTGTTTGATCTGCTCTATCTATAAATACAGTGATTGGAACACGGGGATAATTAGACTAATCAAAATTACGGTGATTGATTATGTTCAAATATTTCGCACGTCACGTCAGTAATACTGTGAGGATTTTTTTTCGTTTTGTGTTAAAGTGTGAATATTGGAATAATGAAGAGTACTTTAAGGACATTTTTCCGTTTTTTTCTTGTGTGCAGAAATCATTTCCTGACATGCATATATCTGGAAGGAATTTGCGACTAAAAATATGCGAATTTGGTTCAATCAACTTTCTTAACAACAAAAACTGCCTCAAATTGGACAAATAGTGTTACATATATAGTAATTTTCTCCATCTCGTAAGTAAAAAATCACATTATTTAATTCAACCTTTGGCTTTTGATACCAAGCATTGCATTTATGAAATATTCCTAAGAACGAAATGATACACCTGTCACTGCATTTTGATGGATATGTTGAATAATTGAAAATATAGAAGGCTATAATTCAATGAACATGAGAATTTGACATGAATCTTATATGAACGCTGTATGCAGCACAATAGATCGACATGGGGCAATGTGACCAATTTACATTTAAAAGTAAAAGAGTCATGTTGGTCGATCATGTTTACAATGCTTGTCATGTTCATTGCTTCGTGTTGTACTTGTAGCTCTCTCTACCTGCTTCAAACAACGTTGCAATTTTTTCGTTTATTTATCTATTTACCTAAACAGTCAACTGGGCAACGAATAAAATGCCTTTGAAGGCGCAGCGAAACGATGTCCTATATTATGAAACAAGCTTTGCGTCATTGATGGACACGAAAGCGAGCAAATAAGTGAAATGAAAGAATGAATGTGGTTTCTTGAATAACTCGTAAGCGAAAAGCATGTTCTCGCATTGAATTTTTAAATACTGCCATTTCTTCAGACTCGAATTTCTCTGAATTGAACTAGGTTGAGTTGTTTACCTTCCAGCTGTATGAAATCTCAATGATGTTTTCATGTGTGTACTTTCTGACTTGAGTTCAGGTAACAGATATACTACGAATGAGAATATTTCATGGGAAGCAGTAAATCATCATTCCAACTTGGAATTTCCAAGTAGTAAAGCATTGAAAGTTTCTAGTCCACTAGTCCAGTTCCGTTTCGGAAAAAGTTCATCTAAAATTGAGGATTGTATGCTTCTTAATTGGGCAGTACTCGTAACTAACTCGCGTAGATGCATATATGGTCAAAAAATAAAAAAAATGAACTTGCTAGATACGTAATTGTGCGTTTTTGTGGTAAAACATATTGTGCCACTTGCGTCATCTATCACTTCCCATTGTATTGTGCAGGAAAGTTTCATAGGTATATCGTATTCACAGGGAAGAGCGCGTACAATTTATTTAATAATAGAAATTGAAATCATTTCAGGCATGACTCGCTGCATTCTAAAGGTTTTCGTGTATTTTTATCACATCCATGAATACCAATATTTTACGGGTGAAGGAGTTTCCCCTCCTGCCTCACTTCCCGCTCTATAACCCTCTCGCTATCACCACTTTCTTCCTTTCCTTCGACGTCTGCTTCATTTCTCTGCGCTTTCGCTGACATGCTGTGTAGACCAACTATAATGATACTATGAAAAAACTGAACAATAGTGGTATCAACTGTGCACTCATCCTTGCCTAAATTCATGTTGTTATTGTCGTTGTTGGTTCATTGTGTTTTTGTATTTGGAACCTGTTTGTTGTGTTGTTTTCCGTGTGCATACAACCAAAAGTTTGTATTGTTTCCTTGCGTGGCGTGACCACCTCAAAGGAAACAAGCAAGTTTGTGAAAACGGAGTTTGTAAGCGTCTAAGCGGCCACATCATCAAATTGCACGCATTCCAAAGTAGGTTTTATTGGAATTGCTCCATTTATGCACTGGTTTGGCAAGAATAATCAGATCAGATTCAAAGTTTGATCCTATTAGCCGTGTACTTCTGCAGCTACTCGAGATAACGACTCCTCAGGGTAAAAGGAAATACAATGCACTCATCAGACGTTATGTAAGTATTGTAAAGTATCATTTTCTGTGCCTGTGTGTATCCAATTCATAATTATAAGCTGAAGCATGAAACCTATTATGCAACCATGTAATATTGACTTCCATATGAGTTTGTATCAACGAATGTATATTTATTAGGGTTGACTTCAGAATTATTGATTCTTTCAAGCAATGCTCTTTGGAGATCAGAATTAATTAAACACAGTATAAACCCTCGAGGCTCTTTTCCTTTGCACTTTAGCATGATGTTTTGTCAAGTCATCATTTGTTGGAATATGAAGATTATATAAATGCTTGCAGATATTCCTTTCAAACTGCAACTTTCACTTTAAACTAGGAAATCCTTATATGTACAATACATGACTCTTTCATTAATATCATCACGGAAGTTGTATCTGTGATAGTATGTTAATCCCATCTGTGCAATCGTGAGAAGGTCAAAGGGTTCAAGAATTCTCAGATGTGAAGCGAATAAATAATGATTATTATATATGAAGCATTTATTTGTGGTTGACGAGTGGGCGTGTTGGGTGCTTCTGTTTACATTTTCGGATTTAATTCAAATTTAAGCTTTGGGAATTTTCTCCATCTGGCTCACTCGGCCAACCAATTTGTCTGTAAATCTATTGAGCAACGGTTTTGTAGCATGTCCTGTCCGTCATGTTTGGGTTGATGATGTATCGTGACTGTGACTTTGGTGGTCTGTTAGTTCTGAGGAACCGTTGTCAGGATGACGTGGCGATGTATCAATCCATCTTAAGAATTGGAAGAAGCGTGACGTGAGCCTGTAATTTTAGTCTACATGGCTTCGTTTTCGGCACAGAAGATAGCATCCAGCAGCCTAAAAGTGTCAAGTTGTCATGCAAAAATTGGACAAGCTCTTTCACTTTTATTCGAATATTCACTCATGAACGCACGAATATTTCCACCACTGGCAAAGAAAGATCGTTTGATTGAGGAGTAAAAGTGGTTGAATGAAATACAGTACAGTATTGATTAATCTTGTCATTGATTGAAAAAGGTCAAGGCGGCGAACGTTAAAATAAAGCTGTACTACTACCCAGACGTCAATTTTGGAACAATATATTTTAATAATGAAGAAGGAGCAGGTTGTTTTTCCCGATGACATTTTCATAGGTTCAGTTTCTTCGTCTTATCTTACGAAAAGGTTGAATAATGGATTGAATATCGACTCTGCTAGGTGAAAAGATTGAGCAAACAAAGAGCAGTAATAATGTAATTACGATTACGATAAAATAAATTGCAGACTCTATTAAATAAATAAAGGTTAGGTTGAAAAAGACGAGAGTGTAGAGTAAGAAAGTAATCAAACTTGGAATAGAACGTGGCAATTATTGTAATTTCTCGTGTCACGCCACACCACAAAAATGGAGCTAACTCATGCATGTTGGGTGTTCAATGGCGCACGTGGATTTGTTTTTTAGATTGGATTTATATCTCACTCGCCAGTGACACCAAGTTTTTCTCATCTGCGAGGATGTTTACTTCTGCAAACGCAAACTGAAAGAAGGCAATTAGACTTTCAGATAAGTTTCCACGTAAAGCAAAAAAATAGAACAGGTGAATGCATATGTACCTATATACTACGTAGTGACAATGGCACTAGAGTGGCGATGAATTGGAAAAAAGTGAAGCAGTCAAAAGACTAAACTTTTAGATAGCACCACTTGGAATTCTGAAGTATTATCATGCATACTTCAACGATAAAATATATTTCATTCTTCCCTGTCGCCTTCCACTCACGAACAGTAACACTCAGGGGAAAGTTGATCTTGCTTTGATGTAGCAAAAAAAGCAATGCGTCAAGTGGACCAAGTTCCCGAAATATTTTGGATTTGTTGAAGTAGTTCTGCGTAACCTTGAGTAAATTGCAGCAACTTTTCACGGGAATATTTGATAATATTATTTCCAATTTGACCTTCACTCAACCGAAGAATAAAAATAGCCCACAGAGTTGAATTATTAACAACATAAATGGCATTTTATGAACATTTATTTTCACAAACAATCAAGATGGTTTCCAATTATTCCACAGGCTACATTACATCATGCATCATCACGAATGCAAATACGCACTAAATGTAAGATGACGTCAGCAATGCTAACAAAATAGATAATACCATCAAATAGAAAAATTAAGAAAACAAACCTTCGTTTGATCTGGCATTGAAACAATGAATACAATAAAACACGCAGAGAAAGTTGCAAACTTCTGTTTGTTTAGCAAAAGACAAGGTTATTCCAATGATGGCTGCATTCATAGAATGGCAAAAGGATACACGTGTCTATAAAACATCTTCATCCAAATCACGAAGAAAAACCTGTCACAGATCGAGATCATTTTATATCTGCAGAAGTGAAGCTGCATGAAAACTCCCCAGCGTAATAATACCATTCCTATTACTCATACGTGTATGCAAATGTCTTACAATCGTACATACAAGTAATATCATGTTCGATCTAACTATTTGTCAAAACATTCAACCTCCATCACGATTCAGTACCTTTTATCACATGCATATTTGATATTTCTCATCGAGAATTCAAAATTCATAGCTTACACAGAAATAGCCTATCATAATTCTTGTTTGCAAAGTATCATCCAATCTTTCACACAAAAAGTGCACCACACCGAGGGGAGCTTTAACCAACGGTGCGATGTGAGATCCGTCCCAGATTTCCATGTGAATTTCTCTTTTCCCATATCACCAGCCATCCATATATTCTACGAGTATAATACATATAACATATAATACATATAATATCCTGGCGGATGTTGAGAATGATCACAATGTTATTTATTTTCCTCCAATGAAAGTGAGTTGCGTAGGTACATGAGAGTGTATTTTTCATTTTCTCCGAATTGACAATATGATCAATACGGCAACATTTTTTGTGGCGAGAAGTGAGACATTTCAAAAGCAAAAACTGATAAAAGGCCTTCTGTCAAAAAAAGAGGCAGGATGCTTGCCAGGTACCTATTATTATGCAAAAATCCAGATGAACTGACAAACACAATAAAAGTCTCGTCGTTTTTGTATTTATTTATTTATTTCCAATTTCCATTATTCCTTGTTGACTGAGAGAAAAGTTCAGAGTGCCTCTTTTGGAAGTTCGACAGTTATCCTTTCCTTATAATGGGAAAGTTTGCTTAAGATTGAAAGGAATGCGAGAAAGAGAAAAGAATGCAAAATCAGGCGAATTCCTTTTACTTCAGCTGGGATAAAGTGGATGATGTGATGAATATGATGACGAAGAAGAGGACTATGTGTGATGATCCCACTTTCATGCCATTGTCTCATTCCATATTTTTATACTCACAATTTATATTATCTTCCATCTATCTAAAGGATCTTTAAGATGCTTCTCGGCACGAACAAAGACCGCAGATTTCTTCAATATAAATGCAATCCTTTTCTTTGTCCTTGTCGTTGTTTTGTTCAAATAAGCTTTTTCCATATTCAATACTTCTTTGAACATTACAACAGGCGGATTGTTTGAAAAATCGGTACATCTTCCAAAGTTGATTCCTTTTAGTTGAGAATAAGAAGACACACTTTTACCATTTTGTTGAAACAGCTTTTGTTTTTATTCTGTAATGCATCGGAAACTGGCTCATGTCCGTACTCCTCATTCCCACCCTTGCAGCATTTCCGTTCCACACTCACACCATTCCTATCCCCCGTAGACATAAACCGAGCAAATGGAGATGCCATGTTTTCGTATATCGTCTTTACGCCACCGTCAATAGTCATACCGCCGCTTGTGGTGCGGTAGCGCTAACGTGACGATAAATCAAATTACTAAATATGGACTCTCAATTTATTCCCATAATATTATTGAAACGAACGAGGACCCGGTATGGAATAAAGTGGAAAGAGACGTGAACATGGTGAAGCTAAGAGGAGGAGAGATTCATTACAATTTCAAGTAGAAGTAAATTATGCAGGATCAAAAGAAAACGGCGGTGCTTGAGTGGGACGTGTTGTATGCAAAGTGAATAGGACACGCTCTTGGGAAACACTCTTGTGCACTGAATGCATGCTGGTGGTAAAATTAGTTATGGCGCGATTTCCATCCCCGGTTCTACTTCAGGTAATATTCGTGTTAAAGAGAGAGATTTTGTTGTTGTTAATGATATGTGTGTGGAAAATCTAGGGAAAGCGTCATACACTGACTCGTTTTCTCGTTTGAACTATGTTTTAAAAATAGACCACTGTTGGGGAAAATCGTACTGTTTGTGACAAAGAACCCAACTCTACTGCAGCCTTACAAGGTTTTTGTTGAGCAGGTGTTCGGAAATCTTGATAACATTTTGAAGCCATTCAATAAACTATATTAAATGGGTTCTCCAGCGAAATAGTCACTCTTCTCGGTTCTGGGTCGCGTAGCAATGGTCAATTGCGTCATTATGAAACTTAGTTGTTATAACGTAGCCTAGGTACATACACGATTAAATGATTTTTTTGCACTCATATTGAAGCCTTACCCATATTCATTCGTAATGTTCAGAGAAACTGAAGGAATTCTAATTTACTGAAAGGGAACATAATATCTTTTCGTTTACCTTACCAAGAATATGTACAGACGTCACTTTCTGAAAGGCGGATTAAACGGAATGAACCATATATTACATATTATTCGTATTTTCCCATTGCCTAATTCATTAGGTTGGATTGGAACCATCAGCGTTGCGATTCATAATTTAGATAAATTGTTTGTGCACGGTATACATGTACATACACGATTATCATTTGCCTGTAATTGAACCAGTTAAACTAAATTGTATTGAATTTCAATGATTGAAATAATGGACAGCGCAACGTTATCTAAAACAATTTTTGGGAAAGAGCTCGATGAACATCAAGAAGAAAATAAAGAATTTCATGAGTTTATGTCCTTTCATGGTTTCTTTCCAATTGCAATTTATGAGCAAACGGAAACCATCATGTTATGAAGTTGTAACATGAAACTAGCTAAAATGTGTATATGAATACATGTGTGTGTAATAATATATGCGTGTCCGCTAAATAACCCGAAGACATGTACTCCGACCCGACTTATATAGTGACATAACATATCAAATTTCACTAAGTGGAAGACGGTATCAAATGAAATGATTGTTTAAATTGGCCCACCTGAGGTTATATTCTCCATTCAAACTACAGAAGTTGCAAACAGTCAACCTGAATTCATTCACAATTCACAGACGTCAGCACGGTATATCATTGAATAAATTGGAGAAATAAGGGCCTAAAAATGTTTTTAAGATCATATCGCTAAAACCATAGGTTTATCTCTACCTTTGGTTGTTAACTTGTCTCAATTTACTTAGGCATTCTAACTAAATAGTGCACCCGTAAATATTTTTTACCAAAGCCTCCGTAATACGTGCTGCTCTTGCATTTTATGCTACTGTGAATTTACATCAGGGTATTATGTAAGATTATTTCTGTTGTGATTTACGCACAGGATTTCGGTTTACCTTGGTCTGATAGACCATAACAATCATCAGGGATATGGGGAAAGCCTTCGTAAAACTATGTCACGTAATCATAACCATAACTTTCCTTTCAAAACGCAATAATCATACGCTTTACATATAGCCGGAGGAAGAGCAGGTATTCTAACTATCAGAATTGAAAAATGTGTAGCTACTTGAGTTATATACACCAAAAGGGGAAATGTCTGCTATCTTTATGTTATGACGGTAAAATTTACGAGTTGTCTATGAAAAATGTGGAGTGGGGTGAAATGCTCGGCGTTGGTATACTTAATATCATCAAGTGGTTCAGTAACAATCGGCCTTGATTTTACTCCACTACCTACTATTACGTATATCTTCCAGTTGTAGCATATTTATTGTTTCGCATGGGATCGGATGTACCTATGCGTCCTGAGAAAAAACCAAATGAACTTGTCAGTCAAATGTTTCAACTGCGGTTTTGCACGCTACACACAAGCATATATTTCTGGTATTTATATATTCTCTTTTTATACTTTTATATAACCAACCCACACTGCTTTTCGCGAAAATGTTACATTTTTCTCCACTTTTATGTGCAGATTTTAAGTTTTTTCTTTTGTGATTTATGCGCAGTATTTTTACTAGTGTCACAATGCGATTTTCCTCAAGGTATTTTTAGAACAGAATAAATCTCATTACATTCATATGTCAGTTCCACTGATTTTTATTATCATAAGTAAATATATAGTGTAATGTCCATATTTGTGGTCGGCTCAACATGTGCACTAGATATATGCATTTACATATGCCGGTAATCTTGTTCAGCATTTGCCACCTAGTGTTTTAAGCAATGTGCCTATAAACAGGATAATGCCTGTCTGTCTGCAAAATGTATTACCCGGAACAGCACAATTGTTCGTGTCGTTTTTCTCCCATTTTGACTTCTCGATCTAAGCTTTCGCATTTCTGAAATTCAATTCTTTATCAGGCGTTATTTTCGTTATCGTAGATCCTTATATTATGTATGATGTCTCCTAAAAATGAAAAAGTAACAGTCCATTAATCTTGCCATGTAACACCGAACCTCAAATAAAAGCTTTTTTTGTGAATGATTCAATTATCTATTGCTTTCGTCAAAACTTTTCATTCCTACAGTACAGTGTACTACTTTTTAACTTGCTACCGTTTCTCCGAGCTCTTAAGAAAAGTTTTCTGAAATTTTAAACCATGAGCTCCGTTGAAATCAGCTCCTTATATAAACTTTACCCTTTTCACACTTTCTCTCGAGTCGGCAAAATCAAAGCTCACAGGAAAGAGATTTTCCATCTATGTCGATCCATATCTCCGTACCTACATAAACTTATGTAACGTAATAATGTGAGTTATGTTATGTAGCAAAAAAACTCTCTTTCATTTCATTATTTTTATTGCAGATTTGCTGAAGTATATTTTTCTACGAATCAACCATTAAACTACCCGGACGCCCGGATCTCGAATCGCCAATCGGCCACCGGAAGGCTTTTTACCACAAAATATCAACGTCCTTAAGCTTGTCCTTGTTGCGCTGCTACCGTTGCTAAATACTAAAGGATGGTTTAATTCGGCCATCTCGACCTCTTTGGCAGCCATCCTCGTATTTGAGACAAAAAAGTAAACAGCGCGTTCCTTCCTTTTTTTCAAGAGCATCAAATAAATGATCCTTCCGCGCTGGAGACGCAACTATACAAAAACTCAGTCGTTTCCTCACGTAAAAACAACAAAAGAAAAAATTCAATCGTCAAGCCCATGGTGTACTTTAATATGTACTCTCAACCATTCATCATCATCTCTATCCCCATCACCTAAAGAGCTAATATTGCTTATTCGCAAACGGAACTTAGTTGTTCAGCGCACACACATAGGCAAAGTACTTTTTTGATTTTCCGACCGAATTTCCAGCATTAATGTTTCAATTACACTCAAGTCAATAAAACTTTATTCCTAACTGCAGCTTTCTCTGCTTGCATCCAGGCAATCAATACTCCGAGGGGTTATACCGACAGTAAATTAAGTTTTATGGTTACAGGAAACTAACTAAATTGTGAACACATTCGCAAGTAACCACTACAAATTTGTATGTGGTTTTTTCCCAAACCAATTTGAACAAGGCGGTAATTGTGTTGAATGTATAAAGTGGTGTGTAAACTGTAATATACATGACCTTAATAATGCAAAAGACTATGCCGACTGTCGACCTTCAAAACTTGCACATTTTGTGGCGTGCCAAATGAAGAGATAAATACGTTAACGTTGCCATTATCAAAATCCACATTAAACTTCAAAGTACTCTCAAGGAATTTGGTGAAGGATTACTAACTGCCCAGCTGCTGTATAGCGTTTTTACATCGGAACATTCTAATGTAAAATGTGCGATTCATAGTGAGTGATGAAGCTACAGAGCGATTTAGGCTACAGGTTATCGGAACAATAGTAATTTGCTAAATTGCAATTCAAGCGTATAGCTGGAATCTGTAGGTTAGCTTTTTCTTGCTGATTTTATGGGAAAGGGGTAATCTCATCTAGATCCCATTACCCAGGCAGCACTTCTCTGTAGTCCATCCTACCATTCACCAAGAGATAATATACAGTTAGCTGTGAACCTGATCTCAGAGCAGCAACAAAAGTCAAGTGTATCAAGAAAAAAAGAGGCGACACAGGAGCACATAAGGAACAACTCTGAGAACAAAAAAATGGTGTTGCTAGTTCCGAGTGAGTGCATGCAGCATCCAAGTTACTTTCTCTTCTGAGATCCAGTCAGTCAGTCACGAGGAAGAACAAAAGGAGCAAAAGAGAAAGTGTGTTTTGGCAGGAAAGGGAGAGACGTTCCTTCGTTCATTTAAAAAGCTTTTCTGGATGACTAAATCTTATCTGACCTCACCATCGCAAATAAGAAGGCTTTTAGTTTTATCGTCATTGAGAAACTTTTCTTTGAACTGGTAGAGGAGTAGTTAGATCAATAGAGGAATACATATTTACACTTCCAATATTTGAGTAATGTTACCATCATCTTGTCCAGTATCACTAGCTGCATAAAAAAAGTGTCATACGAATATACTATACCAAACTGCTATAAAAATATCCGGAAAAAGTGACTGTGACTGGTGGTGAAACTGCCACAGACAGAAGTAGAACATCAGCATCATGGACGATTTCGTGGACATCGCTGATGACTCAGAAAGGAATGGAACAAATTGCAGTCAGTTCCGAAACGACTACTGCGAACCTGAAGAAGATTATGAAGATCGTCTTATGGCCTTCATTTACCCTGACCATTACGAGTGGGCATTGATTGCGGCACACATTATCGTCTTCATCATCGGACTTGTGGGGAATGCCCTCGTGTGCGTGGCTGTGTTCCGAAACACTTCCATGCGGACAGTGACAAACTACTTCATTGTCAATTTGGCGGTCGCTGATTTCCTTGTCATTCTTATCTGCCTCCCGCCTACTGTAATTTGGGATGTGACAAATACGTGGTTTTTTGGCGAGGCTCTCTGCAAAATTGTACTCTACTTTCAGGTGAGAGACAAGCGCTTGCTTTTCACTTTACTTCATTTCATTTTAGAGAGAATAGGAGTGATTAATGTTGAGTGTTGGAGAATTTAAGTAAAGATTGCATTATGATGTTTTGCTTCCCTACCCAACCAAAAAAGTGTCAGAATCTCCTGTGATGTAACGCGTAACTCAATTTTTCTTCACGAAGGAAACCCGGGAAATGTCTTGAATAAAGAAAAGAAGTGCCCAATATTTCCATGATACAGATTTCTTTAGAAAATTGCATGTGACAAGTAGGTAGCGCTACGCTACGTTATATGCTAATGAAATATGACAATATGATATAATATATAGAAAACTCGTGAGGTTATTAAATTCCCGGAATTAGATTAATCCATAAACTGGTTTGTGAAAGTAGTTATCTAACAATAAAATAAGTAGTTGTGCTTGTCGTTAACTCTAAAGCGTAAGGAATTAAATTATCACGTGCCGACTAATGTAATCCTTTGAGAGAAATACTACTTGTAACATCCAAAATATATATGCGCACTCGGTATTTATAAAGCTCATTCCACTATGTAATTAAATTATTTACTCGAATACTCTCGGTTAGATAGAAACACTTCATATCTAACTGTAAAAAGCAATAAGAACTTTTAAAAATTCTCAGGCACATTTTCCGTTCCACCAGCATAATAATGTGTCTTACGCCTATACCGCACCGGAACCTATTGGAAATGGTAACGATGAGAATTTTATGGCTACAATCAACATGCTTTTCCAGCTTTTCGTTTCCAACACGTTTGTTTTTCTCTACATGTTCATGCATTATCTATTCATGCATTCATGCATTGTCGACCGCCGCTTTCTTTAATTTTCCCACGCTACGTTACAAAGGGTAAATGAAAAAGCTCTTTTTAATTCTAGCCATTTTCCAATGTAGTTTTATTTTCCTGAAACCATGAATTATGTAGCATCGTTTATCATTGAAGGATTCCCTCACCAATCTTGGAATCGTAGTTAATCGGATTTCCTACAACCACTAATGGCTTAATGGGTAATTTTTAAAATAACGAGAGGAATCTAAACGACGAGACAACCTAATTGTGCGAGTTTTCTGTTGTATCGTGTGAAATCCTGACATGCAATTCCATTCGCTTTCTATCGGAGAAAGATTTCACATTCTGGATATGATATGCCTCCTACTACGCTGATTACCTGTGCAGCTAGTTCATGTACTACACAAGTGCGTTAAACTAACAAACCAAAGTTTCATAGTCAGGAATACAGACTAGGTATCTCATTATATAATGCATACCTCACGTGGACAGCGTAGATATTTACATTGAGTGTATCAATATTGTAACTGTTAGACGCTGTAAAGGTAATGCTTAAAAATAGCAGTTTTAGTCTTATCCACACTCACTTTACATACACTATAAGCAATCATTTCTCCTGAAATGCTTCCCACGGAGGAACAGAAATTAATGTTGGATATTCTTCTCAACTACTCACTCACTTTCATAAAGTACATGTGCATCTCTATGGAAAAGATTTCAGAAGGATTCAATCCTTAGGATTGTCGATGAGCTTCCTGTGTTGACAAAGGGCGACGGGTGCTGTGCCTACCATGGATACATTTTAGTGTTCATATCATCTAGCTTAAAATCATTTCCTTCAAGCGTATCCATCCGTACTATCCATCCATTGTAGCAGAAGCACACTACATAGGATAGTCCTCTGACGTCCACCGACAGTCCAACATGTCAACTTGGTTAGAGTTAAGAGCTCGAACCCATTACCAAAGTACATACTTGTGTGGTATGCCACAATTACTGATAAATGAAAATTTGCGTTCATTTTTATTTAATAATATCCTCGAAAAATGTCAGTTAATGACAAAACCACATCGACGTATGCATTTGACTGGTTATATTAGTTGTTGTAGTCATAGTACCCAATGTGGTAAAAATGTGGTGAAGCTTAGTTTACTGCTAATCCGTAAATATAAATTATGTATGTAGGGGATTAAGTTCAAACTAACGCGAAGACAGAGTAGCACATCAGCAATTATAAGAACTCTCCGTTCATTTTGAATTGCTGAAAAAGCGCAGATCAGTTAAAACTTTGTTCGAAAACATTTGAAAGCTTAACAAAGGCTTTTCGATGCAAAAATTTTCTCTACAATAAATTCGAACCAAAGAAAGTCGGTGATTCTGAGTACCGACTTGCGCAAATTTGTGAAGTAACGAAAGTAATTGAAATTTTTGATCGCATCCAGTAGTATTACGTGTAGCAAAGCGTCATCAGTTTGGTGATAATTTTTGCGTCCATTGTGGGTTAGGATGTGCGTGTCGCTAGTCGGATAACATCATTTTATTATGTATGAAGAGAAAGTATAACATTTCCTTCCCAGATCAAATATATCTCATCATGAGCTTACAATACCATATAGTGATTATTGAGCAGAAGGTCGTTTAATTTAGAGATATTTTTGTCGTTTGTGAAAGCAACAGGGTTGATATACTTTTGGGTACTTCACATGCACAGAAACGGAAGAGCAGATGGAAAATAAACGATTCTCGGGGATTAAGAGATACCATTGCTTTGCAGTAAGCTTCCCTGGCGACTGTAGTTTTGAGTGGAATAGATATAATCGCACTAGTCATTTGATCAGATCGTTAAGCGAGTGAGTATCGACTCATATTGAAATCTATATTGTAGAGAGAAAGTCATTAGAAGTTGTTTGCTGCCTGCTGCTTCCTTCTTTCTCTCTTTATCATCAATGCAGACTTGCGAAGTAAATACTTTTAAACATGTCTTTATTACTTCTAAAATTGTGCTTAAACGGGAAAACTAGTGCAAATTCAAAGTATCTCTTCAATTCAATGTGAAGTACACACGCTGAAGATTACAACTCGTTTTATATATCTATACAAGTTACATGTATAATTTATATGTACATGTATATACCATTTCTATAAAATATCACATGATCATTTTCATGATTGTTATTTTCCGTTTACCGTAAGGTTTAGAATTATTGCATTGGATCCATGTGTAGACACTCAGGCAACATTTAGGTTATTTTATTTTGAATTCATGTTTCCCAAAGGATCGTTATTCTAAGTGTGTACAGAAACGAACATATTTCTGAGACATCAACTGTCATGATTACCGTTGCGCTGTTACCAATGATGGGATCAATAAGGAACCCAGACGAGAGGAAAGGAAAATGCTGTTATTGGATAGGCCTTGAGAGGAACCGGAAATTGTTTCCAAGTTGCATGGGCAATTGCAATACTTGGTAATGTTCTTGTTTACTACCCGAGGAGACAAAGTACTAACCAAATATATCACTGGGCCAGCCGAAGCAAAGATAATACACCGTTGTTTTATATTTCTTTTTCAAGCAATGTATAAAACATTCAACACGCATTGAAAACATTAAAACTACTTCTACTTTCAACAAAGCTAAAATGGCTTATTTAACGGTTGTTATTCACATCGCGATAGTGTATACTTCGATGGCAGTGCATGTCCTATAATTTTACCTTTTTAATCTTCGCATTGCGTTCATCAGCAGTTGCCACAAAACACATATAATTAGTGTGTACTTCCGTTCATCGTCATGATACGGTCATGTTTCGTTTCGCCTATTCAATTGTTCACCACTTACTTTCAGCACATTTTCGAATCATCAAGATAATATACGTAATAACAAGTTGCTTGACTTTGTGCTTGAGCGGAATTGTTGATAATAATAACCATTAATGGAATTTCTCAACACTGTTCAACAAACAAAAGCCATTTCATGTGATTAATGTGATAAGCACGGAACATCTCCGTGAATTTCAATTTAAACTTGATATTATATTACTCCACGTTACACTCCAACTCCACAGCAACGGCATATTAACAATTTTCGTTCTCTGGATTTACCCGCTACGCACTAACTTTAAGGTTAAACTACGGCAACTATAAGCACGGTTGTTGCCGTGCCATACAATAGAAATCTTTTCATTTATATGAAATGTTTTGCATTCCCTATCCTCACCATTGTTTTATGAATAGTTGAAGACTTGATTTTCCATGGTGAATATATTGCTGATAGAATATTATCTGAAAATTAATTTTAAATCGTTACATAACTTCTGCATCACTGGTTTAATTCCGCCCCCTCTCTTTCTCTCTTTTGTAGACACACCGGGAGTCGAAATACGATGTGACATGTGATCATATATATTTCCAAATCACGAAGAAGATAAAATCTATAGAGTAACTTTCTCATACAGCTCAGTAAGAATATTTGCAAAAAAAAGTCATCGACAATTGAAATCAAGGTGTTTGGTGAACGTTTCAATGATGATCCAAAATGATGCCATTGTATTCTATTTTGTAGGTGAAAGCTCTAGCTCACTGTTTATATCTTTTATGGCGAATTTCGCTATGATTACATTGTCATCTGCTTGATTGAACTGTAATTGAAAGGTGTTCATTCTCATGGTAATTTGAAATTTCCTGTCGTTTCTCTCATTTCAAAATAGCCGTACACGCTTGTTCATGACTAGCATAACCAAGGGAGTATACCAGCCCACCCACATAATATCTTCAAACGATGTTTTCATAAAGGACTTAAAATGACAAAAAGAACAAATAGAAAATCTCTGGGGGATTTTGAAAACAAAATCCATCAATGGCTTTGACATTTTCATTTCATGAAACTATTGATTGAACCCTATACTAATTCAACGTTGTGTTCTCAATCATTTATTTTTACCACTTCAACGTTCTAACGGTAAAACTGTCGTGTTCAATAAGTTGGGTTTCGTAGACCGAAGTTCCAGTGAGATATTTCACGGGGACATATATTAAATGGCATGTCTGTGTCTCGACTCTTCGTAACTCAAAAACACTAATGTGGTAGTTGACGAACTTTTAACGGTGTTTATTTTTGCTTTGTGGGTCATTTGAGCTTCAGAGAGAGAATATGAAGGGGCAAAAGCCTAATATTTAGTTTTACCTGAAAGATCAAAGCGTTTGCATAGGATGATGCTGCGGCATTTGAATGTTATTAGGGTGACATCAATATGTACTACCGCTTCTATATCATACCACTCTGTACATAAAGTGACATGGGAATAATGAAGCTACTCATTTTTCAACCAATTCATAAGCTTTACTTTTCTCAATTGATTCACTTAAAAGATCATAAAAATAAATAATTCATATAAGATAAAAGCTCCCTCTTTTACAGTGTGGGCGTAAGTTACGTATGTACCTTACCTACCCAATTTATTGGCATGTTTAAATCGCAGAGCAGTTCATCTGGTTAAGGCAATCGGGGACAAAATACCCACTATGTGGCTGAGGAAGGGTACGGGTACGACCATAATCTTATATTTTTAACATTAAGTACATGAAGTTGAGCCAAGTGTTTATTGTTATTTACAACTACTATAACTAACCAATAAATTAGGAATTGATAGACAAGAAACTGCTATTTAGAAAATGTTGACACTGTACTGTTCTCTTTCCATGGTCGTTTCCACTTGCATTTAATGTGAAGAGTTGTTGCTACCATTTTCATTTCCACTGTTATCGGCAGTGCAGAAATAGTAATTTACTTTTAGTTCAAGGTTTCTTTTGAACGAACAGATGTCCACTCTATTTTGTTGAAATAACTACTTTAGAAATATTACAACTCACAGCTATTATACCTACCCTTACAGCGGAAATGTGATCCCTGGGTTGTTATAAAACAAAATTCCAAAAGAGTGGCTATGGTTATAGGTATACAATTTATGTGGGCGTGGAGTCAGAAGTGTGCCCTTATCTCCAAAAGAGGAAGGTCAATTTCACCAGCATACCTAGTGGTTCTTGTAGATTACGCCATCCAGTTGCGTAAGGTGGACAATTTTCAATCCAGAAGTGAAAGGATGTGCGCAGGGTTCATTCTCTGAAACACAAAGATCATCTAGAAAAAAAGTACATAATTGAACTCTTTATTTTTTTGCCAAAGAAACTCAGGTAATGTATAATGTACCGAATAATATTAAACCGGAAGTAGCTTTTGAATTTGTTCAATTTTTACTAAGAAATGAAATCTGAATGTTCTTAAAGGAAGTGTACCATTTTAGAGTACATCTTGCTCATGATCATGTCGTAACAACTCATAAGAACAGATAATGTTTCTACGATTAGATATGAAAATGACAACTCCCAAGCTCCAGAACTTCACAAGAATAAAGTTGCTCATTACTTTAATGGAAAGCCTCTGCCGTCAAATGAAATTTCCCCTTATAAGAGTGACCTATTATTGCGAAGATAAATACTGACTAGGAAGAACGAAATGCACATTGGATACTATTATAAAAAATATTTTCAATGTAGACTCTACATATGTATATCTCAATTTAACAAATATAATGAGATATAATACAAAACGAGGCGAGCGCAGAGAAATACGTGATACTTTAAGCCAGCTTCAGAAAATCATTATGGAATAGCTTTAGCTTAGGAAATAATACAAAAAGTAGATAAACTTCACACAATTCATCAAGCTTTCCTACACATATTCCCCTTTTACCATTTGATTGCTCCCTGCACTCAACATCAAAAGATTATAATTTTGGGTTTCATAAAAAAGTTGTGCATATGTAGAAAAACTAGAAAAAAGAAAGAAAAACACATAAGTGACAAAGTTGTAGCTGTAACTTAAATAAACCGCGCAGATAAATACGTAGCTCTGAAAATTTAAAATGGGGACTACTGGAATTTTGAACTCGCTGTACATTAATGTGAAAATTAGAAAACATTGCAATTGAGAAAGTTGCACCAAAAATATTACAAATTAATGCTGCAAAAAGAGAAATGTTGCAAAAAATACATGAACCTTCTCCTCATGGAGGCATGTTAACTTTGCCATAAATGCTAAACATTACTCACAAGTAACGTAACAGTCTTGTCCCCTCGATTTTGTTATATAACCCATCCAGTTTTGTAGAGAATGTTTCGCTGATTCCGAATATACTTGTCATTGTCCCGACCATTTGGATCTGTGGGCTCCACAGACAGAAAACAAAACTGGGTTCAGCTTTGGAAGGTAAGTTCATTGTCATCAATATTATCAAAGTGTACAGTCTGGCTATCAAATGGCTAATACTGTAGAAATCTGTTTCTCTATTTTTATATACAACGTTACTAAAAAATCTTACCTTATTCAATCCATACCAAGGGTTATGTAAGAAGTCTTCTTGAGAAACTGTATATGTAAGCGGAAACCAAATTCATTTACATGTTAGCAATACGTTAGCGATATTCCTATCTAGGGGCAAAGAGAATTGATTGTACTGAAATCGTCAGAATATGATAGTGCTGAATGAGTGCAGAATATCGGTGCGGTTCTAGAATCTAGATTAGGGTTAAACATTACCCAATGCCGCCAGTTTGATTTTGTTTCTGATGGATCTCGGGAAGTATGAATGTGTATCAAGTGGACTGATCATATTTCAAGAAAACTCATTTAGAGTAATGATACTGGCTATATATGTGTTGTCCTAAACTCACGAAAACTGTAAATGTCGCTACAAAGACTCGTGATCGCACATTGGTCATGATTTTTCCCCTAATCAAAATTTTATTTTTATTTCCAATGAATAGCACGTTGTTTGCTTGCGACTGTAGGTGACATTTGTCATTAAATTTTTAAGTGTGTGAGATACTAGTGATCGTGTTGAGTCTTCAATTGGGTATATATTATATATACGAGTATCATTAGTGACATAAATGTAAAGCAATAATTGGCGTAAACTATTGGGACAATATTAGCATTTTACAGCATACTGTGATAATACTGATGACAATGAACTTACCTTCCAAAGCTGAACCCAGATTTGTTTTCTGTTCGTGGAGCCCACAGGTCCAAATGGTCGGGACAATGACAAGCATATTCGCAATCAGCGAAAAATTCTCTACAAAACTGGATGGGTTACATTAAAAAATCGAGGGGACAAGACTGTTACGTTACTTGTCAGTTGAAACTTGGCTTTCGAATGACTCCACATTTGTCATGTGGTACCGTTTGAAAAATATACCCCATGTGGGAACCCCCCGGAGGGTTGACCGAGTTAACTGAAAAGCATTAGAGTTTTTGCCCTTGACACCAGGAATCTTGATACTAAATTTTGTCAAAATCGTACAAAGCATCTGGCCAAGGTTCCGTGGTAACAGACGGAGAAACGGGCAAACATTGCTAAATCAACACTTGCTTACGTTTCACTTTAACAAAGGATCTTTATTAAAATTATGACAATGCCAATGACTTTTCAATGTATACTTGTTCGACCCGACCTGTGTGACTTTCCAGTGAATGCGCAATATTTTAAATCTTATAAAATTTATCAAATTTAATGGTAGATTTATTCACGGAAATGGGAAACAAAGTGTCATGGCACGAGTTTCGTGCAGTTCTTAACATTACTTTCGTCGTCACCCTATAATACACACTTTGCTAAAAAAAATGTATACCTAAATAGATGGAAGAAAAAAATGGTGAAAGTGGATACTCAAATAATGTAAACTGAAGTTACATGCTCCATAAGTAAGGTTTATTTGGTTTGACGGAGCGGTGCACGGTAACAAAATCTATATAACTTCGAGATATGATACGGTACTAAAAAGCATGTTAGTGTGTAACAAGCGTAATATGTGGTAAGTGCAGAATATAAGGAAAATTCTGTAGGATAGGGACAGTGAAAGGAAAAAGGCAAAAAGCCACCTTTCATTCTTAGAAAATGTCATATCATCAGGGAAATAAAAGTGTGAAATTTTTGCGCGAAAACTATACGCTTACAAGCTTAGCATCGCTTGTGCTTTTACACTGTCAACTGCGCTTCCAAAAATAGTGCGAATTTGGTTTCAAGTTTCAGAAAAGGAGTGAAAACAAAGAAGAACATTAACACGTTGGTTTATCACTTCAGACCTGACTTAAATGCGAACACTTTGTCTGTCCGCTTGACACGCCGATTTAAATTCTTCTTATATATCGTTCATCGTGTTACTGCCATGAGATTTACAGGGACAAAAAAGTTTTCAGCAGTTTCAACTACTTTTCCAACGCTTTCTCCGGCCACATAAAAGCAAAACTAAAGAGTGGGTGCCACGGGTACCATCTCGTCTACATGTCATGTATGCACAAAGTATTTGTTTTTACATCCTTTTTCTCTCTTTTTTACTTTAGACTGTTTCAGTATCCGTTTCGGTGCTAACACTTACGGTGATCTCAGTGGAACGATGGTATGCCATTTGCTATCCCCTCAAGTTTAAGGCGACAACGAGCCGAGCCAAACGGTTGATTCTGCTGATATGGGCCATTGCTTTGATCGTTGGTAAGTTTTTTTAAAGCTACATATACAAACATACAATTTTTAAAAGGGTGGGATACTTTTTTAATTATAGGGCATGGTATCGATGTACTTACTATAAGCACATATTATAGAGGACTAAACGTTTGTGGGCAGGGAAGTATCATAATAAAGCCACTAAATGATGCATCATAATAAGCCTTTACTTATAATGATATGAGGTGTATTATGTGATGATCATGGACCTATGATTATTATAGCTGTCTCTCTATTTACTACCCAAAACTTTCACCGGAAAGCGTACTAAAAAGGGCATTGACCGATTCACTCCCATCTTTCGTGAGATGCCGTGAAACGGAAATGACGACGACAAGTCCATGTATTACGTACATACCAAGTTTAGTTAGGACCCTGCATGCTCCTACTTACTGAATATTACGAAAGCTACTTATGTATACGGTCATTTTTATATATAACTCGTGTTTACTGTCTACCCTTGTCAATCCTGTCGCAACCAAAACGTCATGACAGAAGACTTGAAGACGGTTTACATATGACTGTTGTTTTCCTTTGAAAGCAACAGGAAAAATTATACTCACGAGAAAACATGGTGACATCATCCAATTTTTTAAGAGCCTACTTGCGACATTGATATTCCCTCGACGTTTTTTATTACTTGAGCTAGAAACTCACTCTATTCCGGTAAATTGTTAAACTTCTTAGAAGACACGGGCATGATCATGATTAATTTTTAAACTTTAAAATTCTCATCATGTACATGATGAGTACAAATGCGGGTGTTTCGTGCATATGTATTTTTTTCTCAAAGAAGAAACGGGAAAAGAGTGGGATTTTCCAGGAAAACGAATTCATTAATGATGGGGGTGGTGGTGGAGTATGCAAAGTTTCACTCTCGCTCTGTTCCACAAAGTTTGAAACTGCAGAATTAGTAAAGGTTTGATAATATATGTGCATGCATATTTCATTTTCTAAATTATAAATGTCAAACAAAAATAGATGTTATTCATTTTCAAATAATAATTTGGAATGCATAATAATAGTGTCTTCCATTAAAAAGAACACGAGAGAAGTTCAATGTTACTACCTATTTCTCACGAAATAGTTAACAAATATCAAATTATTGATTTCGTTATAGCTCTATCATTAAACGTATACGTGACGATACAACCACTAGTGGTGATTCAATGCTACATGACACAAATTTCTGATTTCTTCGCAGATCACTGATGCTTCACAGTTGCATTTCCAACGTAATAATTTTCACTTTTTAAAGTGCGCAGTAACAAGAGTTAAATAACACCTAATTGCAGGAGCATAATATTTGTTCAGGTAATAGCTTTTCGCTACATGTGCTTCTTTGAGCAATTTCAGAAAATTTGCTAAATATAACCGAGCCTTTCAAACAGGTTTTATAACTAACTCACTGTGCCTTTAATTTAAACAAATTAAAATATTCCATGAAAATCATATTCCATTCCACCAATCACAATGCTGTGATTTTTGAATTACTTCAAAAACAAGATTTCTGTTTAGTAATAGTAATAATAATACTTACCGTAATTAGTATGCATTTATTTTAGGAGAAAGTAATACCGTTTCATTCGTATCTGACTTTATTATTCAATAGACATACCCGAGTTAATTGTCCTGGAAACTCAACCTATGGTCAAGGATAATAAACCCGTTGAAACAGTCTACTTCACAAGTTGTGTGGCCAACTGGAGCAGGAGCGTGGATATGGCGTACCTTATCATTCGGAGTTTGATCCTGTACGCTGTCCCTTTGGTGTTCATGAGCGTGACGTACTACCAGATTGTGAAGGTACTTTGGAGCACAGACAACATACCTGGCGACAGAAGAGAGACTCCAACTGTTGTCGCAACCAGTAACGGCAATGGGAACCATGGGAATGGTGTCAATCATCATAATGGCAGCGGTCGGTGTAGCGCACAACGTAAGAAGCTTTTCATGTGTTCTTTTATGTATTTATGTCGATGAATAAATAATGAGATTAGTCTTAATTAGCCCAGAGGAATTGCACTACATGTTACATACCTTATTTCATAAAAATAGAACTAGATGCGAAAAACATCTGTCTGTATGTGTGTCAAAAATAAGTGTTTCATAATAACTCATAAGCTGAGAAGATTAGGTAGGCGTCATTTCAGTTACAGCTGCCTTGTTGCGGTTACAAGAAAATTCTTAAACGAAGTTAATTGAGTATTAAAGCCTTTCATGTTCCTACCAGAATTTGGTACACCTATCTATTATGCTATTTTACACGTATTGAATGGAAATAATATCAGAAGCTGCTATGCAGTTGATGGCGTAATTGCCCAATGCTGGAGAAGGATAATTTACCACATACCATTCCCTTTTTATCATTGATCTGCTTGCTGCGCATCCCCTCCAATTTAGTAAATAGCAGTTGAAAAACTACTCGTAGATTTGTCGACGTCATACTAACAAAGTGTTTCCTTGTCACACAGAAAAGTTAGACGGAAGTCGTATTTGATACGATGGGCCAAACCGGCTCGGTTGGTGTGCTACCGTTTTTCTCTTATTAAAGGATTAATATACTGGATAATATCACAATGTAGCAATCATGAATGCTTTCTTAGCTTTGTACACCAAACAGTTGAAATTTAATTAAATAAAAAGCTTTTATTGTATCAGGATACACTCCGTTCGGAATTGAAGGGGACAGTAGGTCAAAATGCTGTAACTTTATTACAACAGCTCCCTACAGCCCGGTAACCTGCTATCGAATACACCACTAAATGAATATTATTTGTGCCAAGTATCAAGAATTTGCACTGGCTTTTATTGGATTTGTGGGCATTTTAATATAAAATATCCAGAAAAAGGTGTTCGGAAATAGAGGGGACAGCATACAAAATTAGTCTGAAAATGGTTGAATGTGATCAAATATGAGTTTGAATGTCATTTCATGTCTAGTTAAGTCGCAACTGAACTTTATATAGCGATTTTGGTTCAAAATTTTTGAAATCGCGAAAAGTCATTTACATGGAAAAAGTGGACCGTGGCAGTATATGGCCCGTATGGGTCACACGGCACACTCAGGCTAGACATGGTGCAGTCTAAAATAACAAGCAGGGTTCCGTTATAATATGTATGTCCACATCCAAAAGATTTCATGACGTTAAGTATCCTAGCTACTCGAAGAAACATCGGACAATCAATATTCCCGAAATTTAACACTAAAATGCACCAAAATTACAACGACAAATAGTCGGTGCTTAGTTACTCCGCCATGTGGGCAGAAGAGACCTGTATGTGGACATACATATTATAACGGAACCCTGCTTGTTATTTTAGACTGCACCATGTCTAGCCTGAGTGTGCCGTGTGACCCATACGGGCCATATACTGCCACGGTCCACTTTTTCCATGTAAATGACTTTTCGCGATTTCAAAAATTTTGAACCAAAATCGCTATATAAAGTTCAGTTGCGACTTAACTAGACATGAAATGACATTCAAACTCATATTTGATCACATTCAACCATTTTCAGACTAATTTTGTATGCTGTCCCCTCTATTTCCGAACACCTTTTTCTGGACATTTTATATTAAAATGCCCACAAATCCAATAAAAGCCAGTGCAAATTCTTGATACTTGGCACAAATAATATTCATTTAGTGGTGTATTCGATAGCAGGTTACCGGGCTGTAGGGAGCTGTTGTAATAAAGTTACAGCATTTTGACCTACTGTCCCCTTCAATTCCGAACGGAGTGTATATGTATGTGAAATGAGGATAAATTACGAATAGTTGTTGTTGTTATTGTTTACAAGATTGTTGCAGTTGTGGGATGTCAATTTATGGCTACTCTTGTAAAGGCTACTACGGAGTATTCAGGCAGTTTTTGTAATGTAAGCACGTTGTTGTACGGAGTCAGTAACCACGACGAATAGGATCAAGGAACGCTAAGTTGGTTTTCCTATAATACCATGTATATTACGGTACACCATAAAGACTCCGATAATAATAACATCGTACGATCATCTAGGTATAAGCTTTCTAAATATGAAAAAACCAGCGAGTAGCGTGGCTTGAATTCTGTGATCTCGGGATTTTATCTATTATGTTGTGTCATCATAACTCAGATTGGTTGAAACCCGTCGTATGCCACAAAAATGTTATGTGGCACATTGAATTTTCTTTTAGAAATTGACAACTTGACTTTCCCTACTATCCTAATACTCAAAGTCATAAGAAACTGTTATGCAAGATATTTTTCTTTCTGAGGACTATTGCGTGGATGCGTTGTATAACAATAAAAAGGTGGCGTAGGAAACATAAATATTTGGCTAAACTAAAGTATAGAAAATGTTGACAAAATAGGTAAAAACATTCCTCTGTACAAGACGTGTTTAGATCCCAGGAATAGAAATTAGATGTCGATGAACTTCGGACAAAAAATGTAACTATCACCCACAACTAGAAATTAAAATGACAGAAATGCTAACCAAATATGAGGCGGTTGTCATTGAAGCCAAAGTTAAAAATACCTACTTATGTATATATATTAGATAGCTTCTCTCATCCTCATGCATGCGGACAGAATATAGAAATTGAACAAATTCATGTTTTCAGATGGGAGTATACATATTCCGAAAAAGATGAAAGTGTGGAAAAGTTGGTAGAAAGATACCTCTCAAATACTTATACATTTTACATACAACATAGACAAACGGACATACTTGTCAATTTCACAGCATCATAGTCTCAAGAAGCATTATTAGTTTGGTGAGCAATATGGAGCAAGTCGTATTAAAACGTATTTGGGTACACATGCATTATCAATGAAATACTACTATTTATATACATAACATGGAATTTCTTACTATTTTCATTTTCAATATATCTATATACTCATACTGAGAGGAAAAACTGAAATATCTTTTATACAAACATTTGAATCAAAACATTCATCCTAAAGATTCCGACGCCTCATCCACCTCTTTCGTATAACGTTCCTTCTATACATGGCAGTTGGAAAACATGGCGAATATTTGAAAATGGCAAATATTTATAAAAATGAAAACTTCCGAAAGGACAAAGTTAATGGGAGCCGACATTACACGTGTGCTGCCTATGGTTTG
This sequence comes from Sinella curviseta, assembly GCA_004115045.4. Taxonomy (NCBI): domain Eukaryota; kingdom Metazoa; phylum Arthropoda; class Collembola; order Entomobryomorpha; family Entomobryidae; genus Sinella; species Sinella curviseta. The sequence continues at coordinate 52,649,741 of CM023201.3, forward strand.
ATTAATAATACAAATATTTTTGTAATAAAGTATCTTAGATCCATCCCATAGCGAACTGTATGCACTCATATTTAAGTTACGCTAAGAATAACATTAGAAACCAACCAAACATTTGACGTTCATTCGAAATAAAACAAACAAAATATACTTAGGTACACGCGACGAGGAATATCAACAGTTTTTTTTCAATAACACGAGCAGTACGACATGTTTTTCATTTTCCAGCGTTGGAACGGAAATTAAGGAAACAACTAACCAAGATTGACACTTCATCGTTTACATGAATCTGTATCAGTCAACAATATATTTTAATTGGAATGTCGTACATTATGTAATGTCTTTCAATACACATGGGTAGGTAAGCAAGTACCGGAGAAAACTAGTTTCCAAATATACATGTCTGCTTAAATGTTGTGATGGTGTGTAGTGATTGAAAACACTAGATTTTTACGGCAAATAAATCAACTGAACCCCCGGAATGTTTTGGTTTCCAAGACAGTAGTTTTCTTTAATGCGGAGGCTGAGGCTACTGCGACTTTGACTTTCATCTTCATCCATTGAGGAAAGCAATAACATGGCTGAGTGAGCAGAGAATATGTGTTCAGGTTGAACCTAGCTGCACGATAAACAAGACATGCACAAATGCCCTTAAGATTAAATGAAAACTGACAAACATGAATCGAATTCGCACTCCGCCAGTACACGGAAGAACAAAGTCTCCTTTGCGTGCAAACAAGTTCGTTTACCTAATTTTCAAGCTTGTAGTTCTAAAATTAGATGCATATATTTTATCTTTCCTATTATGCATATTTCCTTAGCGATAGTATGATTAGCATGGGTAAATTGTAATCGGAAAGAAGACAATAATAGCAAGAAGCGTGCACTGTATAGCGCTGACTCGGATTTTCCATTTAAAATAGATGTATACTTTGATGATGTAAAAAATAATCTTTAAAAATGTATAAGTTGTAATTTCCAAAGAACAGCATCCATGAAGTGAAAGTTTCTGTTCGCCTTTCCTGAAAGTATCTAGAATCTAGTATGTATGAAGTTATTGATTATTGAAGAAATTCTACCAAAGCGAGCATTTGACGATGTATACATATAAAAGTCAGTTGGACAATATAAATATATAGGTTTGTAACCTTTTTAAGCCAAATTGAAACTCGATATGCACTTTTTAAGCAACCCGTCTCATTGCAAGTCGTTGTTGTGTATACTAAAAGTCGAAATAATGAGAAACTTAGTTTTTCTCTACTCTAGTTCTGTATTTCAATTTTTAATACATATTAGCTACTTAGGGTAACCCAAGTGCCCAAGCCGCAGACAAGAAGTTTCGTGGTTTTAGTTTTAGTCTACCGAACACTGGTATAATTAAATCTTCCAAAAAAATCGTTTGTACACTCATTCTTCTTATTTTTACAATAAGTGTTCAATGCGGTTTTTAGAATGCGTTGTTGTTCGTTAGAAAATGCTCCGTAAAGAATCTAAGCACAAAAAGTTTGAAGGCCTTGTTTAGGAGTCGGTTGTTGGCTTACTTTTTGTTTGATTTCCCATTAATTACATCTGATATGTTTGGGTCTAAATTGGGCGATATGTAAGTTCTGTGAGAAATTTTAACGTTTTTTGGAGGGAACGTGCAGGAGAAAACAAAAAGAAGGCTGTACACTTAATTTTCTACTAACCAGTTCCGAGGAAGCTATGAATTATTCAAATAACTTTACAGCTGTATTTTTTTAGATGTGAACGGGTTAGGAACGTCAATTCGATGAATATAAATTATTCTCAAAATCCCAATATGCATTAATTTTCCTTATACAACTGTGCAGTCAAGTGACTTTCTTTTTGTTTTCTCCTTCCTTGTCTTCAAGTTTTAGATGGATGATATAAGGCAAGCAAAATATAAAAATAAAAGTATTATGCATTACTTATTACTGACTGCTCGATGAAAAGCTCTTAGCACGTCATACAAACTGAACTTGAGTAAAATTGAGTGGCCTAGCTGTTTTTGTTTTCTCTTCCTCTTTTGAGATCAGCAAAACATTATTCAATATCGAGAGCATTTGCTTCACGCCAAACACGGGATCGCTGCATGAACGATGAACATGAGAGGGAAAATAATAATATTTTTCCAACTTCTCTTTTTTCATCATGAGGAGTCTAATATGCAATAAGGAGTATTAAGTAGTATTTAACAAAACATGGAAGCTTAATCTAAAATGAACACTTATTTTGAAGTTTCTCACTAAAAACTACGCCCTGTTGTAGGTAAATTACATAGAACACTAAATAAGAGGATGAGAGGAATCGGTGAAAGTTGAAAAAGTTCTCCACGAATTACTACCGTCGTGTTCATTCAGAAAGTATAACTGCTTATTTTTACCTACTACTAAAAGGCATCAAATAAAACAGCTTCATAATATTCTGCCTGACCCCATAAAACTTTTTTGACATGTGAGTGACTTATTGGCTTGAAACATAACAACCTGATGAACTGTTGTGTTGTATCGTGTGCGTGAAGCTTGGAAATTGAACACATTTTGTGAAGCTTATGTTTCTACGATAAACGTTGGTTATATGAAACTAATGTTATAGTTTGTGATTTTTGCGTACAGCTATTTTTGTATAGGATTGCTGTGAGTAGTACATCATGTTATTGTTATCACTATGCCTCATAACTACATAATACCTATATAACTTGTTAGTTTGACACTTGTCATGGGGAAACTTGGTTAGTTTTTAATGAGTAATGTGATGAAACCAGTAACGCCCTTTACAATGGAACACTATTTCAAAAACATGGTAGCTCGCTTAAAATTATTTTTAGAGCAATTTGTACTTCCAAGAAGCGCGCATAACATAATTCCTATCTAATAGTTGTAAACACGTAACGGAGGATCTGATAGTGAAATGTATATTGCGTAAGAACATAATAAATAAGTTTGTGCACTCGAGCTTTTACTTTATATTTCTCTCTAGGACATGAAATGAGATGAAAAGATTATCAAACATGTTCGCATCCGTCAAAAAAATTCATTCCACCAACAGAGACGTAAGAAGACTGAAAAACTAGGAAAGGGCCACGTTTGATTGATCTAAGTTAACATTCATTTTCATCGTCAAGTAAAAGTGCAAGTTGAAATTTTCCGATCAAGGTCTGCAAGTTGTTTACATTTGGCGAACTTCAATATATCTCTCCTTGCCCCGGAGAGCTTTTGAATTTAATGCTCAGTTGTACCTCAATTATGTTAACTTTATATACGCATGGGTCATGGACATAAAAAGGAAAGTGAAAAAAGACAACTTAATTGAATCCTATTGAATTTTCCTGAAGGTCTTTGGATTTAATGGAAGCTTTTCACTTAGCTGAAATGAACAGTATTTATTCTTTTGCTCAACTTTGTCTTTTACTATGAATTGTTGCATGTGTCGTAACACGTCCTTGAAAAAAAAATATCCTTCCTTTTCACATCTATTCATAGCAAACAGAACGCTTTGTTCAGTGAATCTCTGTATGTTTTTCTAAATGTCGATTTTAAAAAAAGTTCCCTGCTACCCAACCAAGCCGTATTAACAACTTTTTATTATTGTTCTTACATTTGGTACATCAATTTGTAGATTTGTTGTAGTTCCACCTGAGAATTGGGGACACGGAAAATTCTCTTTAGAGATGAAAGAAAGTCTGGCTTACTTTCGCGAAAACAACCCACCAGCATTCGTCTCTTTGTATTTTTATTCGTTAAAGTGAGTTTACTCTGAGAGAGCAGAAATCTATAATCAGCGATGTGTTCGTTGAGCAAATTAAGTGCTAAGAAAGCTGAATGTTTAAAAATATATTTTGGATCAGAATGCTAGGTTTGTACCATTTTGAATTTCAAAAATTTCACAATCTCGAATGGCACATGTTTTTCATAACATAAAATATATTTGTGTCAAGTACATATCAAGGGTGTGCCAGGTAGTTTTTTTTTCTATTTCCGATTGTATGAATTTTTTTCTTTTGTCGGCTATTGCATAAGGGCATTCCATTGAATACGTTCATATTTTTCACCCTTTGTTAGTTTCATATTCAAATTCCTTACAAGGTAAAATCCTTTTTGTTAAAGATGAAAGATAGTTTACCTTAAAATGAGTATGCATGGCAAGGTGTCAAGTAGGGAGCATAAAGGAATTTCTATACACTCTCGAGGTAACCAGCTAAAAATGATGAAAGAAGGTTGCAGCTTTTTGGAATTTTCTCAGATTTTTTTTGTTTCAGAAAAATGTGTCATTGGAACCAAAGGGCGCATACTATTCAGCAGATGTTTATTACAAACTACAATACGTGCACTTTGAAGGCATAAATGCTGTATTGATCTCGGATGTTGGAATGATATAACTTTTGTTAACGCTCGTGCTTGAGGACTATTATGGAGTCCGCAAGTTCAAACGGTAGAAGGGAAACAACAGGTTTTACAGAATGGAAAATAAAATGTATGGGAAAGTGTGGGCGAATGAATGGAATGCGAAAATGAGATTTTTCAAGATGTGCTTAGAGTAGTACTTGCTTCAGCATACTAAAAGGCTAGCGCGCTCACTTTCTTTTTCCATATAAATGGAAAATGTGCATTACCGTCATTTCAGCGTTTTTGTGCTGATCACAAGATTAGGATTCCGTTTTGTGCTCACCTATGTTGTTTACTGAATTTAGTTATAGTTACTTGAATACACACTGCAATCTGAAATGTGAAATGGTTTCGGCCCTGACAAGGTTGTGCAGCATTCCCAAGAGGGATCACATTTTTTACATTATATGGAAAGATAATGGAGAAAGCTGCTGCTGCTGGTGGCGGTGGTGGTGAAAAGAAATTTTTATATATAAACGCCATTTATATGAATTAATAATAAACGTTCTGGCTGCAAGTATTTTAAAACATTCCTTCCACTTGAGAACGCGTATTCTTATCACCATTTGCCTTCAATAAGACAATCCATTAAACACGATGGAGAGGGTGATGGGAAATACATAAATTCATTATTATATGAATCCCACTTAAGTTCACGTTCTTCCTGGAAATGACAATGACGCTGATGCGATGAGCGTTTTCATTGTTAAAGGCTTTTCGTCGTTTCCACGCTCTTGGTTACCGATCTTTTTTTTTCGCAGCTTTGTTTAAACATTATTTCTTGGTAAATAGGCTAACATTATGCAAAGAATATATTTACTACCTAGATTTGGTTTACGATCTAGTATAAAGGTATGAAGGACGCCTGAACTGAGGGTTGTATTACATTTACCAACGCTGCATTCTGCTTCTTATGTTATTTATTCTATGGTATTCTAGATTGCAAAGCATCGGGATGAGTATATTATGCAAGTTCTCTATTGTTAATTAGTAAGGACACACGTACACCTACAACTACATTCAAATACATACATCGCTGTGCTCTTCCCCTTTCCTTCTCATTTCGTAGTTTTCATCCTTCTAACTAGTTTATGTATGGTAATGTCACTCCCAAATCGCTTGAAATGACAAGGAATCTCAACTAATTGTAAGCAAACTTGATTATCACTTCTTCACCGCCCGTAGTCTCTACTCTGAAATTTAGCTTACAGTTTGATTGCCAGCAGAATGTAGTATCCTACATATACACAAAACAAAAATGATTAGATATACGGTCAACGAAAAGCTGGTGGTATGACGTAGTGTTTTATCCAAATTACATGTTTATTTATCTCCCTCTCCTGTCAGGGACAATTAAATAAATACTGGGAAGTGGTTGGCAAGGGTCCTATTACTTTTATATTAACTCTGGCGTGACAATCTAGGCTCCCATGGCGTTCCATTCGAATTTGTCTAATGGATAGAAATATAACCCGTCATCTCATTTTATTGAAACTTGATAAGTGTTAATATAATGATAGCTCATTTTATGGTATACTGTAATCACTAATTACACACATCAACTTCATTGATTGATTGGCAGTGTTGACACCCGTAATTCGAGGAGTCTCGACCTCCCAGTGCAGCCAGGCGGACTATCAACTAAAATCACGAAGGAAAGCTGCAAAGATGCTGGTCGCTGTCGTCGTCATGTTTGCCATCTGCTATTTTCCTGTGCACTACTATAGCATTTTCACGTATGTAAAGCTTGGTCTCCCTTTTTATGTTTGTGTTTTCACCACTTTGTCTCCAATGATTACTTACTTGACAATTACTGTTTTTTTCAACTTTCTCTAGTCTAACCGGGATTGAAGTTGACAATGAATTCCTCACATACTTTGCCATGATTGCTCATTGGCTATGTTATGCGAACTCTGCTATAAATCCCGTCATTTACAACTTTATGAGCGGTAAGTAAATACATTATCTGTGGTACTTTTTTTTGTAAAAAGTTAACCAGCCTCTGGAAGCGAAAGTCATTTGTACGATTACTTTACTTTCACTTTTTGTTTTGCAGGAAAGTTCCGTCGAGAATTTGCCCGTGCATTCCAATGCATCTGCTTTAAGGATTCGTACAGCCCTGCCACCTCTCGAGTGTACACTTATAACATGCACAGTAGACAAGTTCGTACAATCAATAACGGTGCTCGTGGTGGCGGTGGACGCATTTGGTGTTGAACATTCCGCTAAAAACGTCTAATTTCCTTTACTCTTTCTCCTGCTGCTTTCTTCCAATGATGATGATAAGTGTGATGATGATGGATACACTCCTCCTCCGTCGTCGTCAAACAAAAATCATTTCTTCCATGTAATATCGTCTTATTAAAAGATAATATCCTGTACGAAATCGAGGGACTCGACTCCTGTCTAATATATACCGCGTGTAGTTTTTAATATAAAAAGTCTGTCAAAAACTTCCTTCAAATATATATGCCTATATTTAAGTATTAATGGATGTTATGTATGCACATACGATACGAGAGAACAATTATTACACTATGCTTATTAAAAGAGTTGTCTAGTCTAGTTGTAGTGGATAGGATATATGCATCCTGTGAGATAGTGTGAGAAGGTAAAAGTTCTATTTTATTGTGTATAGAGTATAGATATGAAATGAAGAAAATGTGTGTTGTACCGTGAAATATTATGTTTACTTAAGTGCAGCAATATATGTTTGAGAGGTTGTATTCTGTAAATTACATTTTTGTTTTCTTCTTGGACTGTATACAAGAGGGTCCACAAATGTGCGACGTAGATCTCGTGACGAGCGTCGATAGAATTAAAGTGAAAGTAGGCATTGAGCCAGTAGTATTAAGTATAAATTACTTGTGCATCTTTTTGATATGGTGTCCTAATTTAAGTTACGTAATGCTCAGTTAGAGCTTCTCGGTTGTTGTGTGCTTAATCTATTTTGCGAAACTGTGACAGGATTTGTTATCAGAGGGAGAAGAAACCACAGACTGTTGACCCAATATTTTTCCACCGTGTCTATCTGTATGCCATACATAACAGCAATCAGGGAATGAATAAGTACATCTTTGTTTAACTGGGTAGAGTGAAATTGAATCTTCGGTCATGCCCATGTCCTGCAATCTGTTTGCTTTTCCTCCTCGTTTATATGACTTCATTTTGTCTACCAACTTATTAAAGCAAGGAACGCGCGGAGATGAATCCATATTAAAGTTATCACGAAGCAATTGACAAGTAATTTCACTTTTATGGAACGGGAGTGGTATAATATCTTGGAGATGAGAAAAATCCCTTTCCCTTTTTTCTCTCCCTATCTCACTCTCTTGTCATTTATGAACTAATGTGAGCACGAGCAGGCAGCATGCAAGGACTTTCACGAATGATCAAGATTCGCGTCATATATATACGTAACTTTGAAGTGCACGGAGGACGAAAGATTGTAAGACTGACTGACTGAATGCAGCTAACAACAAGCTCTTCTCAAAGCATGAAAAGAATGCTCTAAATGTGAAAGTGAAACATGTAGATGTGCAGAATATTATTATTGGGGCATTCAAAACGAGCTCCATTTTCTTTTCTTTTTTTACCAATTTTCCTTTGCTGAGACTGCCATTTTCTGTTAGTTCTGCTACTTTTGGCACCGACTGTCGGGAAAGTAACAGAAGAGCACATTGCTCACGAAGATGCGACGGTAATAAAGCAAAGCTATCGTTCACTTATGTCGCCGTACGAAATTGCATTGCTTTCTCCATTGCTGCTCACTTCTATTTTCCTTCATTTCTAGTTCAGTAATCCAAATTTATTGCAAGCACAAGACTGTAGTGCATTCGTGAGCGCGATTTGTAGTAAAACAGGGGTAGAACTGACAAGCAGACTGAGTTTTTAAGACTTCATTTTCCACCAAAAGAATTTCTTTTATGCAATAACACGTGCGTAATTATTTTAACTGTTTTTCCACTCGGTAATTCTTTTGTCAATGTTTCATTTACTTGTAGAAGGACGCACGACATCTTTTCGCTCCATATGCACCAGACCTCAAGGTCAGACATGAGATTCATCATCATTAGCAGTTGAAGGATCATGCCTATCCTATCATGAACAGCAGCACACATAATCCTTTTCTTTGTCTACTCTTTTATTGTGCTTAAATTTTAAATTGATCTGAGATATTCGGATGCTCACACATTGTATAGTATTTAGGTACGTATGGCAAGAAATCCTGTCTTACAGAAAGAATGAAGCACTACTGGAGTTGTCTCCACTTATGTACGTCTTAAATTTTGTACCATTCGAATTTAATCCCATGCGTCTCTTCTTTCTTTCTGCGTCCTTTGAAACTAAACTCTTTGTGGCAAGACAACCCTCATGAAAGGGATACCTGACATTTATTTTATTGTTAGTATGACATGCATGCATTATGTCTGCAATGTCTTGTAGTTCTTTTACGAGTACGTGACATCGCAGGGGAATTATGTTTATGCAATTTGTTTTTCATTCAAACAAGTATGTATGTGCTCGCGAGGAACTGTGAGAATTTACGCTGAACATTTTCACTGGAAAGTAAATATGAAGTTACAAATGAAGCCAAATAAAATTTACTGAGGATGTTGAGTTTAGATTTAGTTTAGTAGACGTACTACAAAATTTTCGTGATAAGTGACTGGGCGGAACTAAAAATTTTACTTTCAAAAAAGTCTTGTGAAAACTAAATCTACCTTTGTACTATACGTACTGCTCCCTAAGTCTTTGATATATATGTACATAAGTATGGGGAAAAGAAATATTGTGAAACTTTTATTTTCAAACGTGTTGTAATATTTTTGTAACTCATTTTACAATTTGTACATATATGTAGTTATAATGGTGGGATCGGTTTGTGACGGCAAGCACTTTGAAAACTTACTATTTAGTGTAGTAATTTTGTGTATGCACATACGGTTTTAAGGATGTGTACTGATTCAATTTTTAAGCAAGTTCGTCGTTTTTTGGTAAATAATATAAGCATTATATTAAGCAATCTGTAATCATTTTATGCTTGTGTAGTTAAATATTTTTATATAGTGAAATTTATAGTATTAAAGAAGTAGAAATCTGTTATAGATACTACTGCAAAGATTCTCATGTCCTTTACAAGTGTATTACGACAGATAAGCTAATATATGTGTACGTATATTCATTCATACGATATTTAAAATCATGTAGCATTATACTATTTGAGAATGTTCAACATTTGTATGTGTAATTATGGGCTAGATAAATAGTTAATGTATAAAGTTAATAAATCGTTTCAAGTGTTATGTCGATTTAATTTTGAGTATTCGGAAAATCTTAATTGAGCAATTACTATATGCGCCATTATTATCATAGAATCATTCTGTGACGAAATATTCGATGTAATATGCTTTTACTGCAGCAATTGTGGACCACATTGGCATCAAAAGGGCTCATTACATCTATAAATAGCTTTATTACATGAATCGTTTTATTTTTACATGTTCCGTGTATACATCTGGGAGTAATACGAATGCGGGCACTCATGCCATTAATTCATACATGGTTATCATACAGTAGACATTTTTATTGGCCTGCTATAAATTAATTATGAAATGAATAGGAAAGTGTATATTCATGCACAATAAATGTAGTATACATGCGGTATATTTATGTTATATTACATATATCCGACGAGCTTAATGTAAATCAGTTGCTTTAGTAGTAAGCCAACTTCAAATGCTTATGCACGTAAAGTTCATAACATGCATTATCATTTTGCAGTTTTATTATCCCTTTCCAAAGTGCATAAATGTTGCAGAACCGCAACCACCCTCTCGTCCTGGTCTGGGCAGTATTAATGCATACTATATGTGGGAAATATGCGTGACTGTTGTATGATTTATGAGAGCGAAAGCGAAGGCATTATCACACCATCGTGAAAATGATAAGAGGATTATGATAGTGTCAACGGTAAAATTCTGAATGCACAATTAAATCCCAATATTTGGCATTTTAGTGTTTTGTTATCTCCACCCTGATTATGCTTGTTCACATTGATCATTGGTGATGATGGCTGATGATATGCCAGATCGAGCGAGACTATATGTCAAACGGAGTGTTGACATGATGACAAATGAAAATATTCATTCACCTTTTAACAGCTGCATTCACGTGTTATTGTTGAGTCTGAAACGCTGCTGCCGTTGCGTTGCCGGTTTCCATTTGGGAATTTAGTTGCCTTTATGGAATGAAACAAACCATTTCAGTCCGCTTTTAATTGTGAGCAATGCATTGGGGATTAAGCGGCTTTTATGAGGTATAAGATAGAACACACTTGGTTTAGTGCAAGTACCTACCTAGATATGTATACACATTTCATATGCCCCATTTAAACAAATATTCGTCATATCTACAGAATATTGCTCCAGGGTTATAATCCATTCATTGTATGGCTTTCTCTCTCACATTCCCATATTTTCTATAAACGATTATGCAAAAACCAAAAAACAAGATAGGTGACTTCGTGCATTCCACTATCTTCGGACAACAAGGGAACCGCAGCTGAAACAATCTTTTGTTTGTGGCAAAAGTTATGTGAAAGGAAATGTGTTAAAGTTCGAGAAGCTGGTATCTCTGTAACTTGATTGCCTTTATTACTACTACAACTTTTTAGTATATTTTTGTAGCAATAAGAATTTTTGCCGTATCATTGGTCCATTCCTGAGCTTTTGTGGGACATACATAATTTAACAGTTATAAGGATTTATTTACTTTCCCTTCCATTTAGCTTTACGATGATACTTTTTTTAGCAGGAACCAAGGAAGGAACAGACCTTTGGTGAAAGCCAAGTCGACATAAAAACACACAAAGACAAGAGTTTGCCTTAAACAGTTGTTGCACATGTCTAGATGCATACACACAAGAATATAAGAACACTTTGGTTTATTTCAAATGTTTGTTTTTGCAACTGTCTGCCAATGTGCAGAATTTCTCGAGTCTTTTCCTTTGTTCGTGAGTTGATACCGGGAAAAAGTGAAAGTACATGTAATGCCTACACAATTTACGTGCAAAAAGTGTGTGATACGTAGGTATTTTGTTTACTGACAGTCAACAGTCAACAACGTACACGTTTGAAAAAATGTCTGCTTAAGTTGTAAGTTAGCTCACTGAGTTTACATATCATGTTGGTCTGAACAACAAAGACATAGGTAAATGAACAGGAATGCCAAAAATATTATGCCACAACGTAGTTCGTTTTATAGCTTTTTGGTTGTTGCACACATAAAAAATGGTAACAATGTGTAGTCTTTTAAATTGTCATATTCATCTGATTGAATCCTACAAACTACAAGTTAACACAGCACTCGGTCTTCGTAATAACCGGAAGGAAAGTGGACTAATTTTAATCTAAAAAATAAATATTCTCATTCCTTTGTGCTCTTCAGATTGTCAACAATGCCATGTCAAAATAGGTAAAACGAGTAGTGAGTATTTAATTAATTACTCAAAGGAAGTGTATGGTGTTTAATAAATACCACGCTCACACATCATCGTGCACCTGCCCTGTGCGTGTTTAAAAAAGGACAGTAGTTCACCGAACTTAATTGGCATTACTTAATTCAGTGCTGACGATGCAACTTTCCAGGGAAACTGTTGTTGACATAATTAGCGCTACAAATATTAAATCCTAATTATGTCCCATGCAAAATATTTGGACAACTCCCAATGAAATGTAATTACATGTACGATACGATTCATTTGGCATTTACATTGTAGAGAAACCGAGAAGAAAAGAAGGTATTTCATTGTGATGCTCATGTAATAAGGATGAACACCATTATCGAGTTTGTTTACGAATTATTACATGTATGTACATACTTTGAATGGGGAGAAGTTCTCACACCGTTTCACTAGATAGTACATATTTATTCTTGCAATTAGATTTCTAACTACAGATAGGAATCCTATCATAGGATTCCGAGTCGGTTCAAGGTCTGAGAAATGGTTTTCATCAACATGTCCAATATAATTTGGTTTGAGATTGGTTAGGGATGCAGGTGCAAACTAGGTTCAGGGACGGTTGCTTAGCCAATAAACACTTCCATACTCATTTTTCATCTTGTCCTGTTTATAGTTCGTACTAGCAAGTAATAATTTTAAATCAGCAATTTAAGCATATTCACCAGAGTTATATTTTTGTTCTCATGTCCTCCGAATGTTTTGCTGATATACATCTATATTTATCTCACGGTTCTAATGTCACGAAATAAGAAGTTCTTAACATGTTCCGTGAAATTGAGAATCGGACGTTGTTAAGCCGGTTCCAGATAAATAGTTGGAACTGTTCTTGGGAAAACTGAAGGCTGTTTTCATCTTAAATTGCTTTCAAAGCGCACGTGTGTGTCGCCATAAATTCCAATTTCACGGATTAGGGTTTTCAAATGCCAAGATTTTTAGGCATAGTAAAGTAAAACCCTGTACTTGATGTGAAGCATAATTTTTCTCCAGTAAAACACTTTTTGTACACATTTCACAGGAGGTACATTAATACCTACTTTATTGCAATGAAAATGCTGGTCCTTTCTCCTTTCTGCCTGCGGAAAAAGCAATCCCGATAATGTAAGTCACTGATTGCTATTATGTTGTGCATATAGGTTGCGCAAAATTACGTATACAAAATTTTTATAAAATCTAACTGATCATATTAATTTCCTTTGTTCAAACTCTCAAACCTGTACTTTTTACTAAACTCTCTGGACTATAGAGAATGCAGAATTTGTGAATAGGTAGATTTTTTTCTCAAAAAGTCATTCTTCAAACTCAGCATTTGTAATAATGCACAAAAGTACTGTACTGAGAACATCGCTCATTACTATCCCATATTTAATTGGATATTTGAATCAGGAATCATAGGTAGGCATACAATATGGCTAGGTTAGCCTTTGGTAGCTTGGTAATAATGACAATAGCCCATGGCCGTATCGGCCTTTATAAGAGCGAAATTCCAGTATCCAGCAAAACATATTTGGAATGCTCTTGGAGATAATTTGTAAACGAATTTGCAAAATAACGAATTTTTGTGTGGATGCTTGCGTAAGTATACACGGACCGTTTTCATTCCGAAAAATATGAAGGGTTTCATTTCCAAAGTTATTTGATCTATCCGATTTATCATTTTCAGTTCAGACTTGTTGCACGTTTTAAAGAAACGTTTTCCTTTTAGTATGGAAATAGAAATTTTACAATATTTAGGGACTAGAATTTAGATAACAGATATTTAGATGTTTTACGTATGGTTTCGGTATTGTTTTATGCTACATGATTTGAACGTTTCTATTATCTACTCAATCAGCACTATGTGACGTTGTAGCATTATCTCGTCTACTTGGTTAATATAATTAGCGTAACCCACGTTTCTGTCCGCTGAATCGAGTATTTAAATTGTTGTTAGGCCCTCTTCCAGAACCTGCAAACAATTTGACAAACGCTATCATTCATATAGAAAATGGTAAGCATTCAACTTATAAATGATAAATGTATATTTATATTAGCGTTTAAAAATACAACCATATACTGTCTTGTACACACATAAGCATCACGTGGAGAATTTTCAAAGTCCAAACATATGTACATAGAATATAGACAGGTGTCTACATGTATCTTCAAAAACTATGCTATACGCTCTTGACCTCTACTCATGCTGTGCTGTCAAAGAACATGTAACAACTGTCTTACGTTTTAGCACAGCAGTGCCAACTGGAAAATGTATTTACGTTATAATTCGGCATATCCCACAGAGAGCTAACTTACATATATTCTCCAGGGCAAGAAATATATCTTCTATTAACCAACTAAAGATTCTATCATTTTTTACGGTGAAAACCGAATAATATTACACTTTTGCCTATTGCGAACGAAGCTAAAAGACAAATACTAAGAATTTCATCATCATAGGTACATACATCTAGCTACATAGCAAGTAGTCAGGTTAGATTTTTCCTTTTGTCAAGATAATGGAAATAGGAAGGATGACAAAGCCACCGACCGACACTGTCATCTATCTCTGGCGCACAAACAATGTCAGGGAGCATGTTGTCGGCCGTATTCATTTCAAAACCATACTCGCAGTGTAACCTAAAAATTCCTCCTTTTAATACGTGCTTATCTATTGATATACATATATATATACGATTACCAAATCAGTCTACCAAATATGGACTCTGTGAACTGGTCCTGTTACATACCTTCCCTAACAAGTGTTCCAATTCACAATTTCACATGGCGGTGAAACCACAGATACCACAACACATTCTTCATCTCACCAGTGAACGACACACCATACCAAATTTCGTCTTACCTCCAGACTTTGCAAAAATAGCTAGACGGAAAATGCCAATAGTCCGTTTCTAACAAACACACATGGGATCATATGTGTTTTGTACGCATTTGCTATTCGATTATAAATACCTGCTCGATATCTGAGTTATCTCCCTCGTTTTCTCTTAATTAAATAGTTGGAGCGTAATAAGCTAGAAATGTCCGTCGTCAACATAACATACCTACCTATATGCATATTGGTGTGCACTTTTTTCTGTAAGTGGTTCTGTCTATGAGAGTTCTTGATCGGTTAACTCCATGGGGACAAAAAGTAGAAACATCGCGGACCTTCTCTCTAAAAAGAGGACAATGTTTAGTCAACGTCAAGTAACATGTTTGGAAGACAATGCATAAACGATCATAAGGCATAAAGTCGCAATTTTAATTGCGAATGAATTCGATTGGACAACTACTGGATCGGTGGTATTATTTAATCACGTTCCATTCTAATTTTTGTAAAGTAGGACTCGTGAAATACTGCAAATATGGCATCACCGTTAATATTTTGAGAAAATGTGAAGTAACTCTGTAGCATACGTACAGTACAGACACACGGAGTACAAAGTGTAGCTATTGTAAGTTCACCTTTAAACATAGATATTTGCAAAATTATTATTGTATTATACCTAAGTATACAAATTTTTGTGTAAGTAGGATATACACTTTTTAGCACTGATTTTGCTTAAAATTTATCAATGTCGCGCCTTGTCCGCTGGTTGCAACGAACGCGTCATTCTCTTAGTCGGAGAAAAGACAAAATTGGCGACAGTTTTAAGGCATAGGTGGTGTCATCATGTCAGATTCAAAATCATGTCAAAAGGGAAGCGAGGGTTAAGACGCTCCAGAGCCACATTTTTTTGCTAATATGTATATAGACATTCCTTTGTTCCGTAAATATTTCTAATCCCCCAAGTAACATGCATGCGTTCATTCCTTTTACGTCTCATTTTTTACGATGTCATATTTTGTAAATGAATGGTATACCACCACACTGGCATCATCCGTCGACATAATAATAATTCTGTCTGTGCAAAAATTTCTGTACAAAACAACAACATAACAGCAGCAGCGGCGCTATCTTGAAGTGATACAGCCGCACTTTGTTCCTTCACTCACAGTTTACTCCTATGCAACGCAATCGTCAACCACACACTTGACTGACAGAAAGGAAAAGCTTTGCTCTTTGCTGATTCTGATGCCACTACAGCCTGAGCGTTCTTTGCAGTAGCATCCAAAATACCAACTGTATAGAAACAGAAGAAGCAACATGCGACCTGTGTTATCATCATCAGCGTTTTAGTCAAAACATCATAATCGTCATCAACAGCACCACACATAAACCATTAAGCTTTCCTTTTCAAGAACAGTCACAAACTTTTTTTTAAAGCAAGTGCGTTATATGCTGCTAATACTCTTTCTTTTTTTCACAGCGTCCGTGTTTCTGTTATGTGACTCATTTAAACGCGTTATCTGATTTATATTCAAACTGAATACGAAGCAATCCAATCTTGTCTTATCTTCAAGATCATCATTATCGTCGCGATGTGTGATAGCATTAAGAACACTCGCACACTCTACACTAGCTCTTGAGTTTTGAAATCAAGTAATCCGTACTTGTTACTTTTTTTGGCAAGACTCTTCTCAATCTGTGACTTGATCACGTTTTTGGTTTGGTTGACATTGCTACTGTAACACCGTGCAAGTGTGTTTGTAGCTGCACTAAGGATTTTTTTATTTCGCTCCTTCTTAAAACTTACAGTGTACTTTAGTGAGTTTTAAGCACACAATTTATTATAAGAAGTTCATCCCACTGTTGAGCGATTAATTTCAATGTATACAATTCTAAGAGTCAACTTTATGAAGCTGTATTTGATATAACGACCGACCGTCCTTGACAGAAAACCCTTGATTCTCGAATTTGCATTGACTACACAGACCTGTGCTGTAAAAAAAGTGATCTTGAACGTGAATGAATATTGTTGGCTATATTTTCTAACTGAGTCATAAAATAGTGTAATGGTAAATAAAACACTTAAATCTTTCACGAACGCTCTACTTTATTGCTGTATTCAGGAAAAGTTTCTGATTGTCTGTAACTTTGCTGTGCTGCATCATAATCAAAGGAAAAGCACGCCTGCAGCTCCACAGTTGTCAGCATAGGCACTCTCAATCATCTTTTCTTTCACTGACGAAAGGCCAGCTTCACGGGGTAAGATGATACGTTGTATGCTTTCCAGTCTTGTTGCCAACTTTTTTCCTTCATTACTGTATATACCTAGTTATCATTTCTAGGCTGCACATGGCTTACTTTTATAATTTAACGTCTATGTTATGTGCGTTATGTAAAAGCATTATTTTTTTATATATTGACTCTAGTATACTAGAGTTAGCGTACTAGAGTAACATAAATTTAGCGTTACGATTGCATGACACTTTTACTTAATTAATAAAATTACCATTTAAGTCAAAAATAGAGTTGAGCGAGGGATACATACCTTTTTAATTTCCTGCTTGATGGAACATCAGAGATAAAAAAGTTTTAAAATATTCGAATGTTCCGCAATTTAATTTTCATTACACTCCTTCAAGCTCCAGGAATTTCATGTGCGTTGTTGTAAAATGAAATTCCTTTTCATTGAAATGGAATTTTCACTTTGTCGCATTGTTACGAATATTAACTTTCGTTAAAGTGTATTATATTGTATGGAAGAGTATTATATTATTAAGAGCGATTCTATTTTATGCAAGTTAATAAATCCTTTATATCACTAATTCGGCATTCCCGACAGGTTTTGCGAAAGTCGCTGCTTTGAAGAGAATTTTTCTCAGATGCTTAGATGTAATGAAATTATTATGATATTGCTGATTTTAGTTTGCTTTCTTAAATTTGCTGGAAAATACCGTAGGTATTTGATATCATAACACAGACTTCAAACAAAATATTTACTAATTTATTGTGCATTTTCATATTTGTGTACTTTCATCGGTATATGACAGCTTATTATATCTTACAGCAACAGCCAAAAGAATTCAAAATAAACTTTCACAAAAAAAGTTATTCGTTGCATGTACACCTCACCAATGTATTAAACAAGAAATGAAGTTATAGGCAGCTGCGTCGCGCCTCCAGTCTTTAAAGAACTAAAGGTACGCAATTAATTTATACTGAAAGTAGCAGAGAAATTATTTCATGTTTACATATTGTCTCCGAGTCTCTATTTCTACAACTTTTAGTACATATATACAACTCTTGACATATGTCTAGAGTACCCAGTAGCAGAAGGTATTTTTATTCCCCAAGTTGATCCGCAGCATGTCCGTTCGTCTAGAGATTGCAAAATCTAAAAAGTTCAATGGCTGAGGTACAGGTTATTGGTATCGTCACTGTACTGCTCAGCAGTGTTTTCCTGGTATTCGGATGACAAACGTTAATTTCCAAGTTTTATAAAACCAGTTATTATGTATAACTGGATTTCATTTGTAGCAGCCCAGCAATACGGCTGCTTTGTAAATTCTATATACCTACGACCTACCTACATTAGGTTGTTTGTATATGGTGACAATAATTTAATACACCACACCACTAATTTACACCTTGCTTCTCTACATACGCGCATACAAAAGTACTTGTTGACTTATCCAATTTATGTACCTAATCGATGTTCATACTCGTCTATCCGTATGTAAGCATATCTCTCGAGTTAGTTTTCCGCAATGGAGCTTATATGCAAGAAATGTGCATTTCGATGTAAGAACAACTTTCATTATAAATTTTAAACTTTTGAAAATCTTCAAAATAATAAAACGCAGGGTTTACAAACACTTCTGGGAATTTGCAAGGTGCCTGATCACTGGATTGTAATGCCATGGAGAATTATGATTAAATTACAAATATACAGGATTAACTGGGTTGTCCGGTTTGGACAAAAATGGGCACTTTTGCATAAAATAAATAGAATGCTTTCAAAATTATGAACAAACCGTGTCAGAGCAAAAGTGATATTGGATGGACACATGGTACGAGCAATCTCATAAACCATCTCTACTCTAGGCACGCACACAATATCCGCGTACCCCATTATAATCAGATCTGTACCATCTTGATGATATCTACCATTGATGCATTGTTGTCGTTTTAATTGCCTATTATTTATGTAACAATGTAACAACGATTATGCAGCTTTTGATGCAAAAGATGCCGCACGCACTGGAATATGCATCAAAGAAAAGTTACTTACCTATTTTTTGTTGACCTTGGTACTCACATTTGGCTCTAAATATAGAAAGCTGTATAGAAAGGAAGATCAAAATAATATGGGTTGCATAATTGACAGCAAATGCGAAAATTATTCATCCAAGAGTGCAGTGCAGTGGTGCATTATTAATCCCTTGTTTGATTCACTGTTGACATGCTTGTTATTCTAATTAAGTTACCTATGTCAATTATTTCATGGTGATGACATCTTCTATCGACTAAACGGTTGTTATGAAGCATAAACGACGACTTGTGTTTTCGCACTGAGTAAATACAGTAAAGAAATATTTTAGTAAATGCAGCTAAAAAGAAATTCGTTCAATCATTTTTTAAACGAACAGTTCATTCATAAAACTTTTTTTTATTGTTCTTGAACTTTTTCAACACATATATATCCTTTCAACACACAGTTTAAGATTTCAGCGTAGGAAGTTGCTATTTAAAATCTTATTACTTCCTTCGTTCCATTTTCAAGGACTAGTCTGACATACTATAGTAGTCTGTTGGATTATTTACTCTAGGGGAATGTGAGACGCGTTTATAAAAAAGGTCCAAATCAAGCAAACCCGTAAATATGCTCATAAATTATTACGTGTGTTATGCGCATTCCAGTTTTAACGACAGTTTCCATTACGCCACGGCATTCCGGTTGGATAAATTCTTAAGGAAAAGTTGGATACGACAGTCAGTCCTAGTCCTATTTTATGTTCATAAATATAAAATGAGGGTGAGAGCGAAATATTTAAATGTCTCGATGGCGAAGGAATAAATAAAATCATTTATCCTATTCTTTTGAACAAACTGCTCTTTTTCAAATCCTTTTCTCCATCTGGTACATTGTAGGAATCGCATGCATAATTGAAGAAGGCATTATTTGTGGGAACGGCCAGCACACATGGCTTCCATGCATATATACGCCCCACACCGACGACCTTACCCCTCATATTACTTTGGTCACCACAAGCTGTTTTCATCTTTCTTGTTTTGCAACGATGATAGCGCTAAACATTTTGCTACAATAATTACTAAGAAATGTAACATGCTTTGCTATAATCATCCCATATTTCATGTGAATTCAATATTATAAACTGAATGATTTTGATTTGATGTACTGTATACATCTGGCAACCGTAAATTATGAAACAAGAAGAGTGTATTTAAGTCAAACGATTCTTTAACCTTTGCACACAAACTTTTCTGAAAATTTATTACCGTTGCTATTGAAGTAAATAGAGTTAGTTATTTACAGTACCACCCACGATTAGTCAAATTGGTAGTTGAACAAAAATGTCCGCAAGTCATTGTGCAATAGCGCACAGTTCAGCGCACTTCCCTTATAGGGAGTTCTATGTTGATAAGCTTTTACATTTTACCGTGTTACTTTTAATCGGGCGGGTTCACAGACAAAGTACAAACTGGGAAAATAAATTCATTAGACATGGTTACAATTTGAAAATTTGAGCTTGGAATCTGGCAACAGATTGTGAAGTTGCATTAATGAATGATACATTGATTGACACAGCATAATATTGTGGTTAAGTAGAAATCCTTTTTCTGACTCACTTGACTCAGTTTACTGAGAATGATTAATTGAAAAGAAAGCGGTTATTTCTGCTTCATCCGAGTTGCCTTTCGAAATATCCTTTGCTGTTTCAACGGCACCAAATGGCAGTTCTCACCACACAAATATTAGTACAAAACTGATTGCAATTCAATCCTTAAAAAAGGCCATACTGTAGTCAACTTTTAAAACTACCTATCAGGTATCACGTTGTATGTTGCAATCTTACACGATTTGTCGAAATTAGATGCATAGCGGAACTTGTGAGAACCCCAAGGAAATGGCTTGTACATTAATTTTAATGTCGAGGGTAAAATTCCGTATATGGTATACCCAGTAACTGGTATCACTGATCGTGTGTACTTAAACGAATTTGCATTGGCTTTTACACATTATGGCCGAGATTGCATTTATTGTGAAAAGCAGTTTCTTCCAAAATGCAATAGAACCAATGAACCAACCATCGAATAGAAAAGTAGCGAAGTAGAGCTGACAAGAAGGTGGCAAATTGGTCCATGATACGTCAATTAATTTCATTCCTCGTCGACATCTGCAATTGCAATATCAGTTTTAGCGGCAGCTAGAAATGGTTTAAATGCATATATCTGAACCTTATTGAATTTTCAACTTGTTATGGCATTTTGTTCACCGGTAGATAGGTAAGAACGTTCCATTAAGTCACTTCAAGCATATGTATACCTAATAATGTTTGTGGCTTTATAATCCTAAATTAATCATTTGATTTCGTCAACTTTTGAATATTTTAAACTCAAAAGAATTAAAAATTACCAAGAGCATGCTGAGTGCTGAGCTAGTATGTTCACAAAGACAAACAAGCACACTTAGCCGAATTCCTTAATTCATGGCCGATTTTCCAATTTCGAAAAGTGTAAATATTGTCAATTCGGCATTCTAATTTACAATTGGTATCATTGGTATATGTGCCTTTAAACAATATTAAGCTAAGCTTTTAATCATATTTTTATGACAGTAATGCCGTATTCACGAAAAATACACGATGTTAACTGCAAAGGTTTGTCCGATTTTGTTGAACATTATTGATTCATCAAGTACCTACCCAGACTTTTAGTGTGGGAGTTTAAATGGAAGCGCGTTTGTAGTTTCCCTGCATCTTTGCCGTTCCCTTTCCAGTACTCAAAGGTTGGTACTCTTGGGAACACAAATTTTCAATAAATGTGCAGTTTTAGCTTGCAGCCATGGGCAGCTTTGCTTACCACTTTTATTACATTTGCCAAATTATATTGTTGTTGTTGACATAGTTTATCGAAGTCGTTTCCAACATTACATCCACTAAAATGCCATAATAATACACGCCCCCAGCCAAAAATCCATGTCCGAAGCTAAGCTTTTTCCCGGAGATTCTCATGGCATGAGAGAACATCATCAAGACTTAATCCCTGTAGTTCATTAAACGGAATTCATTTGCTGCTATATAAAACAGTTCACTCTGCTTCCTCTCCATAGATGAAATAAATCGCCATGCGAGCTTGTATCTCTTATTATGCAACGCGATATATTAGTAAGGTTTCCGCTAGGATGTTTTCCGGATCTCTTAAATTAATTTTTTCATTCATCATTAAACTAAATAATATAGAGCCTTTCATATAGCTAAAATCTGGAAAAGCCTATTGGCACATGGATGGAATGTGTACAGGACCAGAGGATATTTCAGGACTTAAAAACAACTTAAAGTGCTCCTTGATGGAAGTCATTTCTCAACGATCTCATGGGGGAACGTAAGAATATTCGTTGTGTAAAAATAATTTTCTAGTTGTTCGTATAACTACTCGTAAGTATAGTTCCACGGTGAGACATCTACCTACTTGTTACCTTATGTACGGCGAAACCATGTTGTCAGTGAATTCATGCACTTTCTTGGAAGAGAGCCTTCCACTTTGAAAGTCCTCTTCCCCCACAATATTTCCATACTCTAGGAGTACATGTATTCAAGGAGTACATGTACTCACGCTCTCCCTAATTTTCTATTTATCTTTTTGAAGAGCCTGCCTCAAGCTTAAAAGCAGAAAAATGGACGAAACGTATAAAAAGGATGAGGCATTAAATGCATTGTGTTGTAAGGATGAAGATAAAAGCATTAGCAAAACCAACACCATATAGTAAGCGCATCTTATTTTATAGTGCAAAACACGATGAAATCTATTCTGCTCAACTCCACTCTGTTTCCTTTTTCCCTAGAATTCATTAAACAAAATTTTTGCTTTGTTATCCGCATTATTTGAAAATGCATAGAATTCCATTTTCCTATTATGTATTTACTTAATTCGTCTTTTTTATTTTTCAATACTTATTTAAATGCCTAGGCATTGTCCATACGGATTCGCTCGTAGTCGGCGTAGCAGACAATGACTAAAGTAAAAAGACGTACTTAAGCATGTGCAATAATGAACTAACTGAGACCACCATTTCCTTCTTGATTCTCAACTAACAAATTCTCCAGTTTCGTTTGAATGCATACAAGTATATCATATGATACATAATATTTCTTTCTTATCTTTTTACTTGAAATTCGCATCGTGGAAACGTTAGATTAGGGAAAGGAAAAACATGCTTTGACATATCTCAATTTTCTCCTAGTCTTATATCTTCCTGCAAAGAACACGAGAAAACTAGCATGTGTGCTTATGCAATCATATGCAATCTTTTTTTTTATCTATGTAGCCTCCTAAGTTGACGCCAATTTCTAATGTGTATACACAAGGCAAGGGTGATGCACAAACACTTACTCAACCACTTCTCTTCATACTAGTAGTATCTCATATTTACCGTACTCCGCTCCGCGTGCTCGCCTATCATATTTCAACACAGCGAATAAAGGAAACATTAAAACATTGTGTTGTTTGATCTGTCTGTCATATGTTTATAAGGTAAAACAACTGAAAACGTGAACGCTAGGACATATACCAATTTGACAAAGTTTCTTCTTTCACTATAAATGTCTGTTGAGTTTAGTTGAGAGAAATGAATAAAAACATTGTGCAACACGACATAAATGTATTTATGCAAATGCAAAGAATCCCGCTGGGTTTTTTCCATGTTACGGTTCGTATTATGCATGCGTGTCAAAAATAAGTAAGCTTTTATGTGCACCGCCGTTTCTACTACAACAATCTATAACGCCCTGTGCAGTCTTTATTTTATCGTTTTTGTTTCTTACTTGAATGTTGAATGAAATTTGAGCTGGTACTGAACGAAAAATATCAGTCGATGAATTGAACATTATTATGTTAAATAGATTTCGCAAGTCAAGAAAGTTTGATAAGAATATTTAGGCTACTGGGTCTGGGGTATGTATACCTTACAGAAAGAAAACCAAGTGAGAACACCTGGACTGCCTCTACGCAATATATTTTCTTTTGAATTCTCTGTCTCTGGTAAAAGAAAAAATAGGGAGGAAACATTGTAAACACTTGATCCGAGTCTGATGGTGTGGATTTTATTTTTATTGTATTGTTTTACGAGTCCGGATGTTAGGGATAAAATTGGAAGCGAGATGCATTGCTACATGATACCAAGCTTTATCAAAAAATGTTTTGTAAACGTGTGTGTTGGCGTAATAAAATAATAATATAGCAGAATACCAAATTGCATTTTTGTACTTGAACACATGAGTGGTTGTGGCCGCTGAAGAAAGTTCTAAGTCAATCGTTTCCGTCTCTTGTAACAAATGCATGCATGTAGAACGTGGGGAAATGAGAAATAAATTGATATAAAATGTGTACAACCTTTTGACTTTGATCTTTAGTTTTGTGTTATGTCACTCCAGCTACTAGTTTTACTTTCTTGGTCATTGCAGTTACAAATGTTCGGTTTTGCATGGACATCGTTGAAGCGGGCAGTCTAAACATAAGACTAACATTTTTATATTTGCAGATTTGTTCGGTTGTCTGTAACAAATTCATTTTTAGAATTGTGCAACATATGGCCTCAGAATGAATATTTTTGTAACAATGCCCTTCTATAGGATGTGCTGATACAAGAGAACTGGATTGGCTAAAGTTCATTACGGCAAAAATTATCAAGTTTGTCAATATACAATTGACCTTCCTGAGATAAAGGGTAGGCAAGAATGAATTTCTTAATATTGTGACTTGACGTGTCGACAGGATTTCAGGCATGATTTTTAGCTGTATCAAGAAATATACCTTGCAGCAGTAGTGCCGATGATACTACACAACACATACCCGAGTATTCTAACATTTAAAATCACATGCACAGTTTGTCAGAGTGGATTTTTGCCAATTTAATGAATGCAATAGATGAGGAAAGAAACATGAATATGCAAAGATAAAACATGCAAAAATCATAAATTTGACGAGGCAATATGGTTATGAATAAAAATATTACACTGTTTACACAATGACTAGTATTGGAGGCAACAAAAGGAAAATTGCTAATTGCTCATTACTCAATAACTTTATTGTTAAAGTTGTAAAATGAAGTCAGGGAGGTAACACTCGTATCACTATAGTGAGTTGCACAATGAAACATCATGCCCTCCCTTTGGCCACTGTGTATTTGTTTTAGATCATCGTAAAAACGATGACGACAACTGCAGATCACAATAAATTAGCATCATCACCATAAGCCATTATTGGTCATGCACCAACAGTTGGAACCAACGTCCAAAATTTCATTCATCCGTGGTGAAAAAATCCAGTTCACTGAAGAACACGGCCCTGACGTCTATCTGTCTGCCCATTAGGCATGCATAATAAAATGCACGACCGCTCTCATCAAATTGAAATCACACCACAAATAGATCCATGAAATGAATCGAGAAACCACCTAGATTTCCAAATCCATTGCATAATTTACAGTTTGGGTATCATGGTACTAAAGCCACACTGCAATTTTACAAATGCGAATGCTATATACAAATGGCAGTGGATTGTGAACGATATTGAACTGGAACGTAAAAAAAGCACTTAGAAAGGAGTGAGTGGTTAGAAGATTGCATAGGTATATTTTATCTCACCGTGTGCTGCATTTTCTCGCGGATATGTGCACTATGTGATATTGCTGCTATCTAAATAACCAAATCTCTTCCAATGTGGAAACAGTTCCACACACACGTTGTAATTAACCGGTGAATACATACAAAGGATCGTATGCCGGAGTAGACGAAGATAAAACCCAATTACCCATACTGATTGTTTCGTCATAAAGTAATTCACCTCGTCATGTTTAATTTATTGGTTTAATGCAATGAAGACTATTTATTTATATAATCTGTTCTTGCTGTCGACTGATTTTCGACTTCTATTTAGATGTGATGGTTCAATGTCTTATCAAGTTCATTCACTGTGTTTTATGTACATTTTGGGCATGTTAACTTAATTTGACCAGCTAAAATGATAGAGTTGTCAAGTTCAAGGGACGCGGATGGTTGGTCAGTCACCATAGTGTGTAAATCATATTAATTTGATGTCTGTATCTGCATATTACGCTTTTAGATCCACGTGTACAATTATGACTACGAATTATTTACCCGGTATGTAACAGTTGTCACTGTCGTTTGTGCTGCTAGCAAGATTACAGAGAAGTTCAATGTTACGTCTCAATTTTCCAAGTAGTACAGCTGTACACGTGTACACGCAGCAACCATTCCATCTCCCTACATGTTTGATTTTAAGCAAACGATCGGTTCCGATTTTACGTATAATTTTAACTTAATAGCATAACTAGAGATTGTCGCACTCTTGAATACATTTGCGGTCCTTCAACTGGAGTAAAGCATCACTATGACCCCATCAAACACCCTTCCCGCTGACTGAACTTGACTTTCATAATATGATATTGTGCAGGGATAAAATCTGCCTCTGTTATTTTCACATTCTTTGAGTGCATGTTAATTTAGCAAAGAAACCAACGCGCTCATTGTCGTCTAAAAACTATCTCAACTCCAATTCTCAGTAGGCTGTAATATGGCCTATTATGCAGCCATATCTTTTGTTATCCATCGAAGCTATATCTAGCCATCCATGAAGTTTGGGTACGCCTACTATTGCCATTCTCGGTTTCGCTGACACTTGAAAATGTAACTGCTTCATAATCGTATTATTTTGAGCCTACTCTTGCACTCTATCTATTAGCATTACGCAAACATAAACTGTACTTAAGTACGCATTATGTATCTACACAGGACATTTGAATGCATAGTGGCACGTCTTTCGCTCCATCTTCTCCAATTTTCTTTTCCCTGTGTCGTTGAAGAGAAAGACTAAAGAAAAAGTGTTGGAAAAGCAAGGTCAAGGGAAATTGGGAAAATTGTCATGGAAAAGTAAAGTAAATAAAAGAGACTAGATATTGTGTTCATGTTGTTGCAAGATTTTATTGGCTTCTCCTTTTCTTCTCTTTCTCGTTACGTCGGTTACGTGTACGTTCAAATTAGTTGTTTTTCTCCCTATTTCCGTATAACCTGTACTTCTGCCATACGTAAGCCGTACGTTGCAATCTGAAGCCTCCATTATTTACTATACGGAGAAATTTGTAGAAAAGAGACGCAGAATATTCGTATTACATACAATACTATTATATATTATTTTTAACAGCTAAAAATACAAACAAGTATGTATGTGTGAAGCTTTTTACAACACCAGCTGCCTCGTTTTCCCTCTGTTCTAACCTGCCAACTCCAGATGTTAAACTTGTACCTTTTCTGCACTATTGCATTGTAGAATGTCGGCTGTCGTCACACTCCATTATTCCTCGTGTCATGTCATATATCTGATCTGCCCTGCCCTGTTCTTCTAAAACCATGTACAGATAAAAATCACTGCTATTTATACATTATGTGAAATGCGAGGAAATGCTGTTTCATTTATTATGTAGTAAATGTTCAAATGCAAACCTTGTTTTCTCCTGTTGTCGTTTCCCATCATTTTCTGTCATTCTATTTTTCACATTTCAAAACTTTCGGTTCAACAATTCCATGCACATTACAATGCAAATATTAGTATTCTCCCGGTGTTTTGGTTACACATAGGCCCAGATATTTTTAATCCATCATTTCCCTGTTATCGTCACACTACATGCATTTTCATCTTTGTGTACACTGGGAAGTATATTGTCGTTTTTGATTTATTACGTGAATGTCAAGCGCAAGGTTTCAGGTTATGCATCTAGTAAGTTTAATGCCAGCCCAATTGTGTTACTAGCACACAAAATGCCCACATATTTGTGGATAATATGTTATAGTCAACTAGATATATGAGAGGGTATATGTAGATAAGGAAGCTACAAAGAACAAAGAATAGCGTAACGTTCTGCAAAAATTGACGCTCCTAATAGCTCATCGTCGCCGTTGTTTTCTTTTATATAACACAAAAGGAAAACGCAGGGAAGTGAGTAAAATGAAGAGACATGTAAGCCTGGCTGTAGGAAAACAGTCATTTATTTACATCGTGATAGTTACTGCCGATTCTTATCATCATACCACTATGTGCGCTGTGTAAATAAATAAATGGCTTTAGTCAGTCAACAGAACAATGTCAAATCCAAAGTGGGTGTCAACACCGCACCGTCGTCTTCAAAATGAAAATGAAATGAACAGAGAAAAAACACTTCAGAAAAAGACTACGCTACTCCCTCTGTCCATTTCTTTCGGCAGAGTGAATATAAGTAGGATGAGTCTGATTGATCTGATGATGCTTTGACATTTTTTAAATTAAACCAGCAGAATCAAAATGAATAGTAGAAGTTCTAAAATCGGAGAAAAAAAAAGAATGAGCAAAGAGCATGCGCATAAAAAAGCTTTCTCGTTATAGTGCCAGCAACATGTCATTTTATTGTGACAACAAATTCATGAATGTCAACCAGGGCCAGTAAAAAATGTATACATACATTAATGCATAAATACTTTTTGCTTGGTCTTGGTCTATGCAAATGCAAAGATTTAAGTACTGTATACTATATTTACATGTAAAGAAAAAAAATCATTTTAATTTCAGTGCTGCTGGATGACGTACAGAGGGCAAAACCACATCCTATCCCAATCCAAAATACATTTTTATCATTCAATAAAATCAGCCAGCAAAAGAGCAGCCTAACAATGACAGAAGAAAGACTTCGTTTTTTATGTGATCGCGAATGGCGATAATAATGCCCTATTTGAATTCAGATTTATTCCGTTTGACTCAAACTACTAAACTATTATCCACTTACTCATTCTTTTTTCAGCTTTGATTATGTGTGCATGTATGAGTGGTGCGGGCGGGCCGTTTATGGAGCAGTTGCACGAAAATTACTACTAAAAATGGTAATAAAAGTGGAAATTCAATTTCGTTTTTATAATGGTCTCATGAGAAAATGTACATACCAAAAGTTTAGTTTATGTACTAGGAACGCAGTATCAGTGTAAAGGAGTGTTTGTGTAATGTGAGTCAGTGATGCGAATAGGAAAAGAAAAAATACATGAGGCTGAAGATACGAAAGTGTTGGTATTGTATCGGATGTAGTATTGCGGCGCATATAGATGACAGAAAGAAAGATAGCAAACGAATTGAGTCTTTGTAAACGGCACATCATTTAACATGAGACCACCGCATACAAAAGTTTATAATAAGTTTGCACCAAAATATCAAAGATGAGCTATGGAAAGATAAAAGTAGAGAAAGAAAAGAAAATTATACAACTTGCTTGTTGGCAATATCATGCAAAATGGGTTGTGTAATTCCAATTAACTCTACTTGACTTTATATAACTCGAGCCCAGTCTGATTATGTAAGCGCTAATAACCATGGTCCATAGTTGGTTTTTAATGTATGCCATGTCTATCCATGCTCGAACTTTGCCTTTGTTTATTTCCTCATCAGCCTTTTCTCTATTCGCATTAAAAGCCAGTGGCCGTTACAAGGATTTCTAATGAAACTTGCCCGTCGTATTATTATTGGTTTCAATTTTCCAACGTCATCATCTGATTAAATTTTCGTCTAGGAAGAAAGGACTGTATTGAAATGGATCTGAATGTACAATCACGTCTGTAATCGTCAGACTACATATGTACCTATATAGTACCTCGTTTCTTTCTCTCATCTTTGCATATTATCTCTCAGTTTAAATAAGCCGAAACAGGCAGACTCTGAAACTTTCCATATGGGTATGTCTCAACAAACCAGTCATTTTTTGATTTGCGCAGAACAGCGGAAGTTTGTCAATCAAGGTGAACCAGATTTTGAAACCTATATTTTCCTGCATCCGCACAAGATTGAATGGGTATAACAGGTTACGAATTCAGAATAACTTTAAAAAGAGAAAAAAGGAAATACTGCAATATATTATGCGTTGCTTTGATTCAAACTTTTTGGTGCATAGTGAGGCTCAAGAGCAGACGTTGCTGAAGGGTTTGCGGTGCCATTTCGTAGAAACTCTGTTGCGATGTCGAATGTGGTATTGGCATTTTTCACACTTTAGCTTAGCAAAGTTAATGTTGCTTCCTCCCTTCATTTCTTCTGGCGCGAAATCAAAACGAGGAAAGGGCGTCTGCCATTGATTGTGGCATCCCACAATAAATGTGCCACCTATTATGCACAACAAAATTCCAGCTCACATAGCGGAGCAGAATGATATTTTTGAATGAAAGCACTGATGATCAAAATCTAAATATACCAAAACACATAAAAATACCTACTTACATACATACTAGGTATATTTCTCCCTACTATATGTGTACCCATGATTCTCGCCCTACAGGCCTTTCTCAGCAGCCTGATTTGTCACCACAACTATGCAGATGAATGATGAATGCGGTGTCAGTATAGAGATCAGCCAAAGAAAATACAATTTTAAATTCACGACACGTTTCATCAATAAAGAACGCCAGATCCATTATATCCATTTCAGAATTCCCATAAACAATGCCTTGCACTACTGACAGCATTGTCGATGAACAAGCAACCTCGGGATGCTGATGGCAAAGTTTCCTTCTCTACATTTTATGTTGGGATTTTTAATATATGAGACCGCATCAGGTATAAAGGAACAGAAGGAAAGTTCAATAACTTTCTTTTTCGTCTTGAAAAAATGTTACGAGATGTATATTACATACGCATAGTAACAAACCCTATTCAATGTCTGGGCTCACAAAAGGGCAAAAAGGACACTTTGCTACCTTTCCCTCGTCCTTTAAATTATTTTCCCTTTCGTCCATAACTCTATAAACATGTATCACATTTATACCATAATGCTGGATCCGTACTGTGATCATTTCGTTGTTTGTTTCATATAAGAAGATGGAATACTTATAATGGGTTCGCAGTGACTATTGATTAGGACAAATAGGATAAAACATGGAGTAGACTTTTGATCCGAGATGTATTTGGCATACATACATTCTAGTTGTCTCATCCTTTTACAAGGACACATTTTGGGAGAAAATATCAACAAGATTGACGAATTTTGTTTCAAAAACCTTTGGAATTCGGAATAATATTTTATTTTTTCTCTGTGTGTCATTTGGATTGGATTTTCTGTGTTAGGTAAACACAGTCAGGAGTAGGGAAAGTATGCGTCCTACAAATATTTGTGAGAACCAAGAAGGATATCATTTTTCTCCTCTGATGAAAGCGGACAATAGAAAATGAAAAAAAAATATGAAACCAAAGTTGCGCGCATTCAACGCATGTATGAAATGGAAACCAATATGTTTTAAGCAAAAGAAGAGAAAATATGAAAGTTCTTTCATTCAATTCATGCTAAAAATGAAAAAAGGTATAAAGCCTCTCTAGAATCTGTCATCGTTCTTTACTTTTATGGGCTTCTCCATAATCCGTCATCAGGATTGATCAGTCTTATTGAAGAAATACAACAAGTCTTACGAAAATATGCGCCGGCATGGGCGGATTTTGGTTTCCGCGTCTTGAAATTGAGAACATAAAACTCTACTCCGCCGTTCTCAGCTTTTAGTAAACAAAAGGAATTCAAAAGTTTACGACAAGTTTAATAAATCAAGTAACTAAATACAGGCTCTCGAGCCGTATGATATCACTGAGCTAAATACTTATATGGAGGAGGTGAGGCAGTGTAAAATAAATAAACGCAGCAAGCTACCATGTAGCAAAGTGGCGGAGCTGGTAGCCAAAACAATCAACTGACTACTATACCACTGATAATAAATCGTTTGTCGAAAACAGAATGAAAATATTCCAATCCGTTTAAAAATTACAACAAAAACACAGTAACTGGCGTTAAACGGTAATCGTTACGATTAAAATGTCCTTAAATATCTTCCCAGAAAACTCAGGGGAGTGGAATGATATGCCACTTGCCCTAATTGACATTTGAAAATTTCGAAATCGTAACGGTTTCAAACGGTTGCCGTTGGCCGTTATCGCTGTCAAGCTTGTCCCATAAAGGGATTGTGACAGAAGTTCAAAATTCCAAACCACTTAAGGAGAGTATAAAGTGTAAAATTATTTGAAATCGCTGTAACCGTTAAACAGTAACCGTCAACCTCGAAGTGACGTCATATCTATGTGTTATGGTCATAGACGATTCGAATGATATGCCACATGCCGTATGTCACATTTCAAAATTTTGAAATCGTAACGGTTTATAACGGTTGCCGTTGACCGTTATGGCTGTCAAGCGTCTCCCATAAAGTGCTTGTGATGAGATGCCGTTTGCCGAAAACAGAAGTGGAAAATCCAAAACCATTTAAGCAGGAGAGAATAAAGTGGAAAATTATTTGAAATCGCTGTGACCGTTAAACAGTAACCGTCAACCCCGAAATGACCTCATATATATGTGTTATGGTCATAGACGAGTTGAATGATATGCCACTTGCCATGTGTTACCATTTTAAAAAATTGACCTCGTAACGGTTTCTAACGGTTACCGTTGACCTACGTATTTCAAAATCACGCTGGACCCTTCTCAGGTGACCAGTTATCGATTGCCGAAAACAGATTTCAAAAAAGTCCAACCGTTTTTGAGTTAGAGCGCGCACGGACGGACAGACGGACGGACAGACGGACGGACGGACGGACATATCGATCTTATAAAGTGGCTCCGCCACTTAATAAATTGTCTGTGACTGTTATGTACTTGCTCGGGTACTGGCTATTGTTTCTAAGGCATATCCCATATATTTTAGATGGTGGTTCATTACTAACATCGTCTGTTTTTAGACTTCCAATGCATTTGCATTGTCACAGATTTTTTACGTTGTCACCTCCTCCATTTCCTCCCAGTATGATATAGTAACTGGGGACACGTAAGCTGCAAGCGACGAAATGGAAAGGAAACAATGTAGTAACGTAAGCAGGCAAATGAAGGAGAAATCTATTTATCCATTATGGGATTTTCGTTCCTTCCGTCAGACGACAAAAGTATATTTGTCACCATTTCATTCCCAAAGTCATGCCTTATTGGAATGAAATATGACAAGTTAAATATTTTTCCTGGTTCAAAAAACTCATCGTGAATTTAAATTCAAATTGGGTTATGAAAAAAATCAAAATGTGCGTTTGGGACTTGAACCGGATCCGGAACAATAATATATAAGAATATGGTTCGTGTGTGTATAAAATCAGTTTGCACACGACATACGTATAGATGACATATAATGTATAGCCAAAGCGAACAGATTTTATAACCGTATTTCTACTCGGAACAGCTACTTTTAATGTTATATATTTTGCGTGACGTAAATTTCTCCTTGTACGGACAAAATAAAATACGATATGCATCTACAAAGTTGGCCCACTGTAAGATTTAACAAGAGATATAATGCATAGACTTCCATCATTAAATTGGCATTAAAGATCAATTGCCCTCTCGTAGTTACGAAATCATCGATCGAGTACAAAATGTTTAATGCAAGACTTACCAAATAGATCTTGACTTCATCTAACTAAGCACTATCATATAAGCATCACTTGATGTCAATTGCAGTTGAACTGGGGCAAAAGTTGAGGTTATATAGATGCTCGCGTAGAAAACCCGTGATAAATTTTGAATGAATCAGTTTATTCTCCGGGGAAACTGCTTGTGTTTAAGGTACTGACGGAAATCCATGCTCTTTTCGCTGGCATGTGTACTTTATCATAATGAGGCTATGCAGCTCAATGAGTTTCTAAATAGTTCTTGATTAGACATTGCATAAATCAATTACTCGCCACCAGTCACCTACATTAGGAGTTGTATTTTAATCGTCGTAAACCTCCTTGATTTTGCTCAATTCCTTTCCAAGACATGCTTGCACCATTTGATAAGCTATTATTCGTACTACTGAATAGATTATTTATTATGCTATGCTCCAATTGAATTTGAATGGATGGATAGGGCACTTGTTGTCTGTATCGCATTTTCTGGAAACACCCGTATCAATCCCAAATTATGTTCAATTGTAATAAGTACCAATTGGGAAAATAATTGATTCCATTAAAGTTCAAAAACGTCGAGAAAGCAGTAAGTCTAGTCATACGTCTGGTAATTTTTGTGGTGTAGTCTTTGACAATCCATGCATAAAATATTTTCATGTGAAGGCATATCAATATCAAGTCCCAGTGGTTATCTACTTGTTGGCTATACTCCGTGTAGACGCGACCAAAATTAGCATTGCATTTTAATGTAACCTTGCCTGGTGAAACTTACATCCTCAATGAGAATAAAAAATTCAGTATTTCATAAAAGTACCATTTGGTCTCATGCTCATGAAAGGATCTTTCATGCAATGACTATTTCCATTTCCTGCCTCGCATGCTACCTTTTACTGCTACCAAACCACTCAATGTAATCCGCCTCCCACGGCTCTATCAACGTTGTTGCAAGCACTTAAGTCTCATAGCTTATTTAAAGATACAAAACCTAGTGAACAGATATTCCAGGACACTTTGCAATTAGGTAGCTCTTAACATATTCTTGATCATGCAAGGTCATAAAATGCATAATCCCATTCGCCCGTGTTTTAATCCTTTGGCATATACAAGTGAAAGCAGACTTGTAATTCCGCAAATGATCATTAGGTTTCACTTAAATTCCCAGCGCAGCTCATGTAATAACAGTGTTGTTATGGCTATTACAGAGTTTTCTTTAAAGGCACATTTCTGTCATGTAAATACATTTAAAACAATGCAATTGTGTACATTGTTACACAACACTTTTGTTTTCTCCAAATGTCTAATGCTTACGAAATCGTAAAAAGCACCTAAAAAGAGAATAATTAAGTTACACGGGACCAACTTTCTTGCTTTCCGTGGTATATTATCATCAACATATTCTCCTTTCTAATTTTTAGTCTTGCTATTCTTAATCCACTACGGGGAAATATTTGCTAAACGAGGCATTTACACTTTTACACATGCACATTGCATGTTCACGCTCTTATGTTGTTATTTTAACACTTAACACTTCTTTAAGAAAATATTATGAAGTTACTACAAATATTGAATACCCACAGCCGAAATGCTTCTTTCCGTGGTAGTGTAAAAAAACAAAATTACTATATTACATACTTTCCATTAGACTCTTGGTTTCGTATTGCTTTAATTTTTGCTCTCGTCCAGAGTATTGAAAATGTTAATACGAAGTTAATGTTAAGAACAACCATTACATTTTGCTGCATCTACTTTACTTTCGCGTCATCATTCAATTCAACAAATTGGCATTTCTTGGCATCAAATAATAATACATCTGGCAATACAAATGTCATTTCCCCCAGTTGGAATTTGAATCAGTATTGAGCTTGTTTACAAGTTGCCATTCCGAGAATAGCCAATGGCCCATTTAGTTTTAGAAACCTCAGGTATACCTGTAGTTATGTAGCTGTGCTCTAAAGAAACGAGTGTCAAAAGTGCGAAAATAGTTCATATCAACACGATGTACATTCTCGTGAAATAAGCACATGTATGTCTTGTTGTGTTTGGTGATGTTCATTGTTGTTATTACCTTTGCGTGTCAGTAATTTGGATGGATCAACAACATGGAAGTGTGCGGCCATTAGGGCCATTTTCCTGTTAAATTGTATTCACTTTTATCTTTAGTAAACTACCTGACGGCACACCACGTTGCTTCGAAACTACAATAATATAAATTACTTTCGGTACCTTTACGGAATTCAATAACAATAATAGTATGCATGCCTACGTAATATATGCTTCATGTTTCAATTCAACATTGTAAGTACATTCACTCACTGTCAACGGCCAACAAAGCTTTTTATCCAGTCAAAACAACTCACATTTAGTAAACCGAGTCTGTGTTTTGAGTTGCTATTATTGAAGTATATAAATATTCACATGCCTGTAATCTATGTTTAGATAATTTAGCCTGTCTGTAGATGATGATTCACTCACTCTGGAACAGTTAAACCGCTTCAGGCATATCGTCTTTTGCGGTAACGACTTTACAAAAACTTCCGCACATTTAGTGCGGTGCAGTGTGATGGGATCTTCCAAAACAGCAATGATGTAATAACAGTAGTTGCAAAATTATTCATGATTCGTCACATCAAAGAAAATTGCAAATGAGGCTGTGTTCACTTTTATGAGGTTGTTCACTCATCACTCATCAAACTTTACTACTCATATTGTAGTCTTTTTGTGCCTAATAAGCGTAATAATCATGCATATCATCATCCGGACAACTTCCGGTAATGTACAACATCGAGCTATCTAACATGCATGACCTGATTTAACAATTTTTCCGTTTAGCTTCCAGAATTATCAACACGTGTATACTAGGAATACTACATATATGTATCGGTGCGTGTATATGTATATATATTTTATGTGGTAGGATTTCCTCAATTTACCGTTTACTCAATAATTTTCTGGCTACTTATTAATTTTCGTAATGTGCACGTCCATTTCCCCATCCCCTCAATTTATCTTTTTGGTGTATGTATGCTCGCGGCAGTATTTTACTTATTTTCTCCATTACAATAACGCAGAAACTTTTTCTCATTATTTTGTTTTCTAGGGAGAAGCTCCAAAAATAGCCAGTACCTTCTGGCATAGAATTCCCTTGAAATATCCTTTGTGTGGTCAGAGAAAAATCTTCTCAAGATAATGGATGTCCTGATTCGCTGCTTGGAAACTTTCACTCCACAACGAATACTACAATCATCGGAACAACACAAATAAGAACTTGCTCCATCGCAAAAAAAACTTGGCAAAAAACTTCCCTTTGCCACTTAAGCTTGACTCTTGACTTCGACCTCTTGTGACATTCCTCGACAACAACAGTGGATTATTTTACACCTTGCCACTAACTTGTTTTCATAAAAAAACTCAACAAGTTTGGAATCCGAACGGAATAATGGTAAGTGACATGTATGCAAGGGAGATGATTATAATGGAAATGTTGGGGGAGTTGTTGACGTTAGTTTTTAAGCGTAGTTGTAGTAAAATCTTTCCGCCCCAATGTTTTCTACTTTCTTTTATTTCCTATGGATGACACTCTTAATTCGTTTCCTTCCTTCACTTCAAGGATTCTCCGTTTTTGCTTTTCAGATTAATTATTTGTTCATGTATAATTTAACAGGTTGATCGATTGCTTAATGCAATTCCTTTTGATTAGTCAGGAAATTCTGATAAAATATTCTGCCTCTTGTATCTCATTTGACTTTCTAATTTTCTTGCTCTATCTGATTCCCACTTTAGTTTTAATCGTTTCACAATCCTTACGCGTCTCTTTTTCCTTAGTTTCCTATGTGAAAATGGTAACCCTGAAGCTTTATCCTTCCTTTTCTCAAAATATGCTTACTATTTTGCTTAGTCAAAGGATTTATAAAAAAGGCCATATAGTTTAGTAATCTTCATATAAGACCTATACTTACACGCCTACATTTGATGCACATTTTACACAAGTGTACTTATGTAGCACATCAGCTTCACTCCAGCTTCCTTGGATTAGATTAGTAAATACTTATAAACGATTCCTTGCGGACGGAATTGTCATTATTAATATGCAGTACACAACAAATCGAGATTTTACAACTTCTACTGAAAGTAAAAAATTGCTACCTATTTTTATCCATTTCACTCAACCTAGCTTTTACATTATTTTCCATACATTCGTTGCACACTTGCCCAGAGATCCGTAAGGAAAAAAACCTTTCTCGTAGATTTGAAATTTGGTGACCTTACAGAATACATAATGCTATTTCATTATTTCAAATTCTGTCTATATGGAAGCGCGACATGTTTACCCTTTCAATCTTAGAAGATTATCCACACATAATGTATTTCTCTGATTCTAGAGATATAATATAAATACAAAACATGTCAGTTCTCATATAAATATTTTGTTATATGTTACCTTGCTCGTCAAAATTCCCACGAGTCTTTTCTAGGTGTATATAAAATATATCATTGTCTGGTTTTTGCAGAGGTTTAGTTGCAAATATATGCAGACAGTGAAGCAGCCTTACTAATGCATATGACTGATGATTTCATAATTCCAGATATAAGGGCGAATAGGATGCTGGTGACGCTTCACTGTGGAAAAGCTAAGAAGGTACATCATCATCACGATTCTATTGTGCTACCAGCAACTTAGCCGTCCTCCTCCTACACTTCCTAGGACAACGACAACACAGCGAGTTCTCATAGTGTGCACTATTATCCTCGTTGGATCCTGGATCCTTACAGCATCTTTGTGCTCAACCTTCCTGTAGCCGGATTCCAGTGGAAGAGAGTTGTCAAAAAGACTCAGTCAGTAGGATCAGTTGGAAAGGATAATAGAGAAAGTGGTTAGAAAAGAGATCCATTTTTTTCAGAGAAAAGGCAGTAAAATCTCTTGGTACTTTGATGCTTGAAAATACGAATATACATTCTCTGCCAACAATACACGAGGGCATTCATTATTTCCATTCCGCTAACTACACGTAACAACCAAGGAAGGAAAGGAATAAGAAAAAAAGGATCCAACAGACATTCTTGTGTTGTGTGTCGAGTCCTCATTGTATCCCAACACACATTAGACATTACTTCCAATTCATGCAGTTGACTGGTATGAAAAACGAGCAGTTGGTTGGATGCAACATACAAATTGTTGGATTTTATTACTTGCTAGACGTTACTAGACTCAATTTATGATAACGGAACAAAAGGCACAGTGGTTCAGTACTGACTACTTTTTACTATCCCTTAAGCTAGTAAACTGGCTTGTGCTTATAGCGAACATAATTAAGGTTGTAAGTACGTTGTTTTAATATATGTAACTCACTCAAGGTTACTTTTATCAAGAGGCTCCTTAGACCGTGATTTTCGTCTTCAGTAGACCAGAAACTTCAAGAATGTCAAATAGAACGAGGCAAATCTTATAAATGATTAACTCCTGTCGTTTGTGACAAAACTGTGTGTCTAGTGTTGACAGTGGTGACCGCTACTAAAATTCCAGCAACTTTCCATTTCTAGTGACAAAATTCAATAGACAGCTCTCGTGGACACTAGCAAATACATATATAGGAAAAAATATCACATTGCTTAAACTGGGAAATATATTATACTTGATTGTATTACCCCGAAAAAATTGCTAAGGACGGTAGTCCCAAATTACAGTCTCTTGTGCGTCACTGTCTAGCAGAGGATTTTCTTCACGTACAAAAATCACTGACTTGACGCTTTCTACTCTCTACCATCTTATCGCCAACCAAAGTGCACTGACCCGGAAGTGTGATTTATGAGGATGAAAATTGAACGCCAGAAGTTCATACATGTGGCACAAACAACAAAGGACGGCATGTAAAAACTTAAAATCGAGTGCATATGGATGGACTAATTGAGTAAAAGCTTACAATATATCACATTTTGTTTTCACTGGATTGAGTTATTATTTTTAACGTAAATGACAACTCGATCAAAAGCTTCCATACCACCGTACACCGCATCAACCAACCATTGTGATGCTAAAAGTTGACTCGCTGCATGATACGTCATTCAACAGCAAAACATAAGAAGAAAATGCTCTACATTCCAGACAAGGTTTTGTACATTCTTGATTGTGACTTAAGTGTGTAGGTGTACTAGGTGTATAGCCCACTCTGTAAACGTAAAATTGATGTTACGGAGCAAAAACTTTTGGGAGAACAAGCTTTTAATAAGATTGCGGTTGGTAGTGGAGTCTTTTCAACTTTTCGGAAAGAAGGAAGCGTTTTGGTTGCCCATTTTCCGACAAAAGAATACTAAAGCACTTTATAGTTGTAACGGTTTTAGTGGTGTTGGCTATGTAGGTAGATGTGGCCTAGCTACTGATATAACTCTTATTCCTGCATAATATCGAAGGAGTATATAACACAGCTCTTAAGAAACAACGAATAACACCAATTGTTTCCTGCTGTTGTACACTTTTCAAAATGGCTCTGGAGGACACTGACTATGACGTGGATGGAGGTGTGGACGATTCGAATGAAAATGGATCCTCCACAAATAATTGCACTCTTTACCAGAACGAGTATTGTGAGTCTCCTGAAGACTATGAGGATCGTCTTCTTGCTTTCATTTATCCAAACCACTACGAGTGGGCCCTGATTGTGGCTCACTTTATTGTATTCATCGTGGGACTTGTGGGAAACGCTCTGGTATGTGTCGCCGTGTTCCGCAACACGTCCATGAGAACCGTGACGAATTACTTTATTGTGAACCTGGCAATGGCGGATTTCCTCGTCATTCTTTTCTGTCTACCACCTACCGTCCTTTGGGACGTAACCAATACATGGTTCCTTGGGGAGGCTTTATGCAAGATTGTACTCTATTTTCAGGTAAGCACACCAATTTGATGTGAATGTAAAACTGTTTTCAGGGTCAAAGATAAAATTTACCACTCCAGCCTGAACTAAACTTCAAACGAAACAGCTCAAAGTCAGAAATTGGCGAATAAATCTAAAAATGTAACAGGTACTTTTCCGTAAAAGTATACCTACATGTTGTTGTATTTTATTTATACCCATCCCTGTACTTGATATATTAGAACGGAAGTTTGAGTTTACTCGTATAAATCAATATTATGTAGGTATGTCATGACTGGTCCATTTATTTATTTATTTTCGTAGTCTTCTTTATACTCGGCAAAGCACTCGTAGAAGTTTAAGAATTTTCTATCGAAAATCTATTATTTATGATTAGTGTTGACGTAAAGACAAATTCCACTCATATCTCTGTTTTTCATCGCCACTCACTCACCCGTTTGCGCTGATCGTCAAGGTTTGTGGCTTGTGAGTACTAACATATATAATCTAAACGATTATACAAATGTATCATACATGCAATATGTGTGCATATAATGGGCAAAAAATATTACATTTATCATGTTTACATAGGTACTAATGCATTTTTGCATGGCAGTGGAGTGTTGATCGAATGCACACGACAATCTTCTTAACTCGACTGCTAAAGTTTATAAACCGCGACACCTCCACAATTTCACGTCAGTCCCAATAATAGAACCAACCCAAAGCCAACCCATAAGAAAAAATAAATTGACTTCGGAGACGGAGGCTCAAAGACCAGCGATAGACACGTACAACATGTCTGACATTAAATTTTGCAATGAATCATCTGCCTGCCTGGATGCCTTGCAGCAGAGTAACTTGAGAAATATAAGTGAAAACCAGTACAAAATATACTGGTAAACAGCTTGTTACATTGCTTGACTGCACGTGTAATTAAACGTACTACGTTTAACTTACTATAATTAATATAGTAAAGCGTCCTTTAAGCTCTTTGTGCCAGTCAGCGTCTACTAATTGCTTTTGAAGTTTGTCCGTTGTCGTAATTGATGATGACTTGCTCTCCTGTGGCCCAGTAGAGTAATTAAATTAGCACTTTGTCTTAAAAATTAAGGTCTTTAACAGCATCTTTCCCGTCTGCTTTCAGTATAATAAAGCAATGTACTCTGTACGCTAGAGGTGTCAAAGCAAAGGACATCGGGCAAAGGCTCACGATGAAAAGCAAACAGCCTCAAAATCCTCTTTCTTTATACCATGTACGACGACTACCTATGTTCACTCACTGTCAAAAGTGGTAATTAGATTATGTTATTGGACATTCTTTTAAAGAGTGCCTAACACCAATTGAAGTATAATAGCAGTAATTCAGTTAGAAGAAAATTGCTTTCAACCTGCAGTTAAGAAGATGTTTACACTCAGTTTCATGTTTCCTTTGCGCTTCATGCTACACAGCTTGCGGGAAAAGTTGTCGGCAATATGGCAAGGTCAGAGACATTCTACGCGTGGGGTATTTTTCGTCATAAGATCTAAATCAATTATAGCTGATCCATGTGTGCATTTTTTCTTTCCTGAGATCTCACACTGTTACGGTTAGAGTTTACGTTAATAACTCTACACGCGCCGTGCATGTTGCGACGTGACTATTTTAAAAGATTTTTTTGCCTGACGACATAATATACTATACGCAAAAGTGGTTGTTTCTTCAAGTAAACTGGAATAATCTAGCGTTCATGAATGAATGGTGAAACAAGGCACTCTCGCTGTGGGTTGGCGTTAGTGTAAATACATTGATTGCTGTCTATGGAAAAATCAAGTATGTCAGGCGCTATTTTTTATGTTCATCTGTATATCAATTATCTGTTCAACGGAGTGCTTCACTATTTACCTCGGATCTGGGTTGAATATAAAATGTAGAATATGATTTTCAAGTGTATAATATATGTTAACTATTGGTGACAGTATGAACTAAGCAACAATGACACTGCGCGGTATAATATGTGAGCTAATATATTTTCACTCAACCAACTTGGCACCTGTTTATCGCTTCAATCTATCAAATCCATTTTTCATTCC
The DNA here is from genome assembly GCA_004115045.4 of Sinella curviseta. NCBI lineage: Eukaryota > Metazoa > Arthropoda > Collembola > Entomobryomorpha > Entomobryidae > Sinella > Sinella curviseta. The sequence continues at coordinate 52,692,107 of CM023201.3, forward strand.
TTTGATTTGGTTGTGAAAAGCTACCGATTCATATTTAAATTCAGAAATCGAACATTAGACGAAGTCACCACTTCATCAAAATTCTCTAAAAAGGAAATCTGTCCATGTAAGGCAATTAGTATCAGAAAAGAAAGAGATATGTTGTCAAGCTGGCAAAAATGTCATCATATGTGACTGTGTGAGTTGATTGATCTGATCACACGCTTCATATACTAAAGAAATTTAGGTATATAGACGACAACGAAGAGGCAAGAAAATACGAATGTGCTACCAACTGACATGACACTTGGCACTGTACTCATTATATTTTTATCCACCAGCCACCAACTCAGCAACAAAAATTGATTGTTTGAGAACGAGATTGATGAATTTGAACCGTTTTCGGGCTGTTATTTCTAATTTGGAGACAGACTGCAATTCTTATTCTGATCAGATTTCAATTAAATTCCTGTTGTAATCTCTAGCAAATTTATCGACAATACAAAACTTCCATTATACTTGTGTCTCGACGAGTCTATCAGTTTAAGGCAAGATATTGCAAATCTGAAATTCCCCAACACTTTCTAATTTTTGTCTTCATTCTATTTCTGCTTCTCTTTATATGCATAAAATCTTGCAAGTGAAGCGAATTCTCCATTATAATAATAAAAGGGAGCACAGGCTTCGGCTCTCGTCTGATTAGAAAAAGGTTTCTACTTCTACCTCATTAATTTAACAAGACTGCTTTCGCTCTCTTTACCGTTTTGCTATCCATTGTACAGGTTTCTTAGCTTTTAAAGTTTCCAAAATGTAGTTTCTTTGAATGAATTATTTCCTCTCCTTACGTTCGTTAAATTTCTTTTAGTTCGTTCCGTTTAGATGCAGATTTTCCTATATCGACAGTTTAACTCTCATTACGACGAGTATTGCGTAATATGCTGGTTGGCTATAGTATCTTGCCATTTTACGCAGTGTTTATTTTTATCTCAAACTTACTCGTCACATCACTACTCAAATTTTTAAACAAACTTTTTTGTATTCACAAGTATCAATTTTCAATACATTAGCATACTACTCGACATCATTATTATCATGTCTGTCATTACATATGCCGAAAAGAAAACTTGCTACCTACCAAAAATCAGCGCACTGGCAACGCTAATATATGGTTCCATCTAGTGTTGCAAAAGATCTGATATAATACAACTTTTTCAGATATAATAAGATCCAGATATGAATGCTCAGATATGATATCAGATACAGATATTAAATAAATTCAGATATGATATATCTGATCATATCTGAAAATATCTTATCAGATCTGAAATTTTCAGATATACAAAATATGCACTAAATTGAAAATAAGGGGCACAATGAGATACGCCGCGAATGAGTCCACAAAGACTTGTGTTTCCTTGTGTAAATACACAATATTACAAAAGGTTCAGTTATACAACTTTATCAACTCACAACATAATTTATAATTTAATCATACACATTTAACGAATAAAAAACAATTTGATAGTGTGTTATAGTAAAGTTCTGCTCTACAATGGAACCTACACAACAAAAAGATATTTGCTTTAAGCAGGTTCCAACTATTGGAAGGAAGTCATACCAAATCCCAGATAAAGTCGTAAGTTAAATAAAAAAAATATTGTTACTATTCAACAATTTATTCAGCTGCAGTATTGCATGATGCCGGGATATATCGTGCTTGATATTCCACTGATTTAAAATTGCAGGCAAACATATTGACTACTGCGGAGAGCTTATCGTCGGAGGACCACGCAATACTGATAATGGAATTACTGAAGACAAATAAGTTACAAAAGGAGCAAACAATCAAAATAAAGAATCTCCTCATCTCTGAAGAGAAGCGATTAAAGAAGCAGAAACCGTCACTGCCCAATCAAGGAAACGAGAGTGGGGAGTCAAGTATGACTCACCCCGGGCCGTCAACGAGCCCTCGAATGGACCTCCCTGCTCCAGTAACTAAGGTATTTTATTTACATGATATCTCCAGCATGCATAACCGTTTGCGCAACAATATCTTTATTTTAACTGAATTTAATTTTAGGTTCCGTTAATCGTTAGAATGGATATTGCGGCTGCTACGGACGTTTTGTCTCTGGACACAGAAAAGGTCACCGACACAGCTCATAAACCTGTGTCAGGAGACGTTGCTGTAGTGGACTTAAAAGGAAGGATTGTATTCTGGGCCTACGTCAGCAGAGAAAAGGAAACAGTCTGCCGCTACAATACCGCTCAAACCGGACTAACCCCAGAAAAACTGAAAACTGGAGTTCCTCCAGAAATTCTACAATCCCTCCTCAAACTGGTGCTGACTGGAAAGCTTCTCGTCGGTCTCGGTATTAAGGACGACCTCGTCAGCCTTGGTTTCCCTAACAAATCCTGCCTACCGGGAACCCGAATCTGTGAGCTGCAACATTTTTTCAAGGACAAGCATGGAAAGCCAATTAAACTTTCTCAGCTTGCGATGCACTTTTTAGGATACAACCCCCAAGAGAGTACCCATTCCTCCCTCCGGGATGCAAGAGTGACGGCTATATGTTACAAGCGGAAACTTGCATTTGAAGCCGCTGGTTTTGAAACTTTTAAATGTATCCAATTTGATATCCTTCGTGACGAGCAGAAGAAATGTCCAGCAAAAACTGTCAGGTGGGAACAATGTAACTGCGGCTTAACGAAGAGTAATGCAGCAAAGAAGAAGAAATCAATTATTCCTCAACAACAAAAGCCGAAGTACCTCTACTCATTTGACGACTCCGATCTATCCGATTATGATTAAAAGACATGATCTTAATTTAAATTAAATTAATACTAAAAATTTGTTTTATTAATTTAGTAGTCCCACTGGGATATATCATACAAAATATTCCACTGAGGTAATTTTTTCATAAAATAAATTTGTAATTTGGGACTTACAATCTGACACCGGTTGTGAAATTTTCAATACAAACAAAAATGAAGTAATATTTAGTACATTCATTATCATCATCTTCACCGATGTCACCTCCATAACATTTTATCTTAAGTCTAGTATTAATTAAAAATCCTACTGGGATATATCATGCTAAATATTCCACTGAGGTAATTTTCTCATAAAATAAATTTGTACTTTTGCGTGTGCAATATGACATCGGTTGTAAGACTAGCAGTATATGAAAATGAAAGATTATTAAGTACATTCATTATCATCATCTTCACCAATGTCACTTCCATAGCATTTTATCTTACGTAGCGATTCAAGAAAGTGACTGTTTTCAGCTTTATTCTTCCGTTTTATCCAAGATTTAAGAGCCAGGCATTCCTGAATCGATTTAGCGGTTAGTCTCTGCCGCTTTGGATTAAGCAAATCCGATCCGCTAGAAAAAAACCTTTCCACTGACACCCCCGTCCCGTGAACCGCCAGCACATCCTTTGCCATTCTGGAGAGATTTGGAAATCGTGCTGAGTTGTTCTGAGAAATGAGAAAGAAATACATGTAAGCGCCGGTTCCGCCGGAGAAATCGTAAATATGTGATTTATTGAAAGTACCTGCCACCAGCCCAGAATTCCCCCGTTTATGGAGATAGTTTTTTTGCCGACGACAGGTTCCAAAAGATATTGCTTGAGTTCGTCGTCGGGACGCTGAAACTTTTCCATTTTCTGGGAATACATTTTCTCGAATTCGTCTCCAGTTTCTGTAACTGTGCTGACGGTTGAAGACGTCTCGTTCGAACCATCGTTTACCATTGGCAGGTAATGCAGTTGCCAAAAGTTCTTGACGGCATTTCTTGCTTTTCTCTGGTCGTCTTGCGTCCACTCTAATGCCTTAAACCATTCCATTTTGAATCGGGGATTCATAACTGAAAGTCAGTGAGATAACAAGCACGTTATACTCCAGTACTAGTTAACTGGGATAACTCATTCTTGAGTTTCCAACTTTTGTTCTTACCAGTAGCAGCCCAGTGGACTAGGCCATCAGAAGATGGATAATAGTCTTTCAGTTTCTCCCAGGCGGCTTCGGCGGATTTAATTAACCATTCAGGGAAAGATACTTGTTGGTCATGTCTTGCCCTCTTAGATGCTGGCGGAAACTGTTGTTGCGAGTCAGTAGAATCGATATACTTTTCCAAATGGGTAAAAAGGTACACATAGGAACCAGAAGTATCAGATAATGTGGGTCGATCCTTAGAAATGACTATTGTTGTTTCTTTAAATGGCTGCAGAATATCAATTAACTGGTTAATTTGCTCCCATTCAATGTCACTTATTTTGTACTTTGTTAGATCCTTGCAGCTTGAAATTGTGCGAATTAGAGCAGGCTTCATTTCTTTGGCTCTAACAAGCATGTCAAAAGTTGAGTTCCATCTAGTCTGAACGTCACGCAACAACGCAAGGTGTTTCAAATTTTCTTGCTTGCAGTACGCTTCATAATTTCGTAAGCGCTGTGGTGACGCCCTAATCGCTCGAATCGCAGCTCTAATTTTTTTGAGTAACCCAACTCCAGGAATCTCCTTATCTGCTTCTCCAAAGTCCTCTTCACTTTCATTTTGCATTTCGGCTTCCGCTGTGGATAATAGTGCCTTGCATGATAAATTAATAATGTGAGCTAAGCAACGAACACGTCCGGTGCCGGAAGAAAAGTCTGATTCCATCTCAATTGCTTTGGTGTCAAGGGACTCGAACATAGTGTCCATATTAGATGCGTTGTCCGTCGTTATGGCCATTACCTGTGAATTGAAATTAACAAATTGTTTCAATTAACATGAAACGCAGTTATGAGGTTAGTGAGCTACATAGAACTGTAGACTCCAGGACCATTGGTGTAAAAGAGTGAGCTACAAAGAATTGTAGACTCCGGGACAATCTGTTAATAACCTTTAACTGCAAATTTTATTACCTTGTTCCAAAGATTGAAATTCGTTATAACTTTAGCCAATTCCTTTGCCAAGTTTGTTCCAGTATGAGATCCTTCTAGTATCGTTAAGTCGAGGAGGCAGCTTTGCATGTTCCAACTGTTGTCAATCCAAGTTGCCAGAACACCTTGAAATGCGTTTTGATTGGATGATGTCCAACAGTCAACTATTAAGCTGATCTTCCCCTTGTTGCTCGCTAATTCTGATTTAAGGATCGCAAGTTCATCAACATACATTTTGTCGATATCTGACTTTACAGTTGTTCGAGATGGAAGGGGAACTACGTTTTCGTGTTCTCTTGATACATAAGCCATTAGATCCTTGAAGAAATCATTGTCGACAAGATTGAATGGAAGGTCGGCACCAACAATTAAGCTAGCAATTCGATTTCGAACACCGTCTTTTGTAACTACTGCCGGTGGCGGTTTGAGCGGAACCACATGAGATGTCAATGTCCCTTGCTTCTGATCGAGGTTCTTCGTTTCCTTGATTTGGTCAAAGGCCTTCGGGTGCTTCAATTTAAAATGGCGAGTCAAAGTCGATGATCCACATTTAGGATGATGTTGTAAGGATACACTGTGGACACAACATAGTCTGGATATAAGTGGGCTAATTCGTATTTTAGACCCCAGGATACTCCAAATTTAATTATGAACAAAATTTGAGGAACTTACCTGCACATGGTACACTTCCACATCCGAATTTTATCTGACCATTTATAAAGTTTATAAATTGGTCCGCGTAGCTTAAAGAAGTCAGGTACCGCACGATCAGAAAACGGAACGGGGGTTTCAACCGTCAATTCCAGGATATCATTGTCCTCTGTGAGCGAACTACTTTCGACATTTTCCACAAAGCCGATCAAAGGGCTCAGGGGCTCCAATGCTGTCGAAGCGTTGTGCGACATGATTCCGGAGTATTCTATGCTTAGAATCTCGCTCAAATTACCAGTAAACCAATAATTAAAATTTTGAGCAGTACGGATAATGAAGTTTAACGAAAATATTTGGATGGATGGAAGAGTGATGTTGAATGCTTGATTTTGTAGGACTCAATTGTGATAAAAAATACACAGCAGCTTGAAGTGACGACGATGATGCGCAACACAGTGGCAATTTGCCTTTTCAGCAGTAAGCCATTTGCTTCTTATTTGGTGTGATCCGTTTCTCTAAACCTCTCAAATTTCCTGCATTCTACAGGGGCAAGTTGATAAACTTAGTAAATGGCTTTACTTATAGAATATCTGAATATCTACAGATATAAGCATTGTTTTTAGATATGATATGTTTTGATATTTCTGATATCAGATCTGATATTTTTTTTCAGATATGATATGATATTCATATCAGATC
>CM023201.3:52698462-52743370 GCA_004115045.4 Sinella curviseta
AATCAGCGCACTGGCAACGCTAATATATGGTTCCATCCAGCTAAAACTGGAAACAAACTATGAAACTATTCATCCATTCACTCGCGTTCACTCTACTTATACACATCTTCTCTTTTCCTTATTCAACTTCACCACGACTACGACACACTCAGAAACTCTGAGCTTGGGCTTCCTTCGCCTGTTTAAATTCATTCATCATCATCCGTTCATGTGCTGATCATCATGTCGTATCAATTAACTTTCGTTATGGATGACAGCGTCTGTTGATTCAACAAATTCATTCAGTCAAACATGCTTACATCCATGCAACATGAAAGCATTAATGATAAGTTTAGGTAGAATATGGACTAGATAGAAAGTTTTTAAAGGCACTATAATGATGTGTAGATGATGGCTGGCGGCTGGTATCAATTTTCGGTTACAGATACTTTCCATCGCATTTCCTCATTTAAGAGTAACTCCGTGTGCTAAAACCATTAAGAAATCATATATGCAGTACTATATGCATATATGCATTATTTTTTTGACACCTCTGCCAGCTATTCAAGTCACGTATTTTCATCTCCCAAGAATTTTTAATTCATAGAGGAGGAAAAAGTGCATATGTGGAGCCAGAGTACCCAAAATGGCATTTAGAATTTTGACTGTACGTTGGCGTTTTGCTATTCATTTAAATTCTTGTTATTGTGTTCTTGTGTTATGTTAACAAACTTGTATGCGTGAGATTTACGAATACCCTCCACATCACATGCCTGATTTTTTGTTTAAAAATCTACGATGGATAAGTAATGCATTAGAAACTCAGCTTTACCCTTTTTATTACCAAATTTCACAATATGCCTTCTAAAGTGAAAGTTTTCCTGTGATTATAACAGTACAGATATTGATCTTGACGAGGATAATAACGTGACGAAATATTGAGTACAAGCATGATATGGTAAATGCTGCATGTAATACCAAATCACATGAAATGCATCACTGCAGCAGTGAACGTACGTATATCTACAGACATGTTTTTATTGTTCCTCACAAGAATTATATACATTAAATTCTTTGTTCATATATTTGCCTTATTTCAAGTTTTGTATTTCAACTGGCATTGCATTTCGAAGGGCAAATGAAGGGAACGTGACTATTTGGAATTTGCCAAGTCTTTCGTAAAATTAGTTGCAGTGTGTTTTTGTGGTATAATTATTTGGTATAATGAAGTTAAGAAAAGACACTTCTAGCAACCATGTCATTTAACATGGCCTTCATTCGACCTTTCACCAATTGTTGCACAAACGTACTATTATCAAAGAAAGGTTAATTTTCCAGTTAGTTTCATTTTATAATCTACTTACCTATATGAAATGCTGCCGTTCGTGGTGAGATTGAACTAAGATAATGATACTATCATTCAATAAACCACTTTGGTTTCCAAATGCCTAATTGCAATTTAGCGAATTCTTGCAGGGTTGGTTGCTCCAGAATTCCTATCTAGCTTTCACAATTGACACAAAGATGTATGCCGAAGAATGCGAATGGTCTCTGATTTCACACGTGATGGAATTTTACGATTACAACAACCATCTTCGTCCTTGATTTCAAAATGAGAAATTTGATATCCACATTTAACCAACCCCTGGCTTGGCGCAGTTGGAATTTGCCAACTATCGGGACATTGTATAGATGCATGTTAGATATTTGTCATGTTTGAAAGTTTGATGTACCCGCTTATGATTACACTTTCTAGGAACCACTCATGCATTATAATTGCCAGTAATGGAAATAAGAGTGAGACTATAGGGAGACTTTATAGACTTAATTCATAAGCTAATCGATCAATCTTCAGTCAGAAATCCAGGCCATTTGACAGGATAATGTCGGTTAATCATCTTTTTCTCCGTGTACCTATGCATATTCGCACTAATGAAACCCCACTAATTTACAAGTACAACCTTGGAGGAATAAAGAAGAAGGAGGTTGCAAGCCAATGTACAATAATTTTTCGGGTGTGATTTGTTATGGGGTTGCGAATGTTTCTAAGGATTTTTCCCGTGCATTTCAAATGGCAGTTTGTTGCTAACGTTGAAAATAGCGACCGTTTATAATGCAATCAAATGGGAAATTTTAATCACAGCTCAACAACACAGTTGCAACCTCCTTCTTCTTTATTCCTCCAAGAGTACAACGAATCCCTTCTACACATTCTAAATCCGTGGGACAAGCACCGTCTTATTATTTTGTCCATAAGAGTGAAAGTTCAGTCACACGGATGAAAACAACGTAGTTTCCTCCAAGTCAAGTCATACGCACATAATTGAACCACATATTGAGTGCATGTGTAGCAGGAATATCAAACTAATACGTAATTTGTATCCTTTAATGACAACAACAAGAGATCTGCAAGACTTGTTATTACATGGTTGATTTGAATAAATTAACAAGCATCAATGAACATTTATATTAAAATCCTCTAATAAACAATGCATGTAATCCGTACATATGCATAGCATGATAACGATCAGAATCTCTTTATGAGGGAACAATTAATGCGTGTACATTTTATTTGTATAAATGTAACTTTTCAATAATTGTACATACGTTCCAATGAAACCAAAGCCATTCATTTTCTCCTATAATCTTCAACGTTTGCTCTGGAAGGTACTTCTCTAGACTCATTCACAGGTAGAACATGTTCCTCACGATTGTATAATTTTTGCTAATTGAAAGGTGCATTCGTCTATACATGCGTCATGGTTCTGTAATTTTCTTTAAATGCGCATTTCAGCGTGCGAGGTCAAATTCTCTTAAAAGCTGATTCAAACTTTGTCGCGTTCTTTTATTTCTCATAATAACTCAACCAAATAAATAATGAAATAGAAAGTTACATCTTGTTTATGCTTCACACAAATATTCTCATTCAATTAAACTATCCGGCCCTTTCATCACAAAACAGTTTTCAGTTTGCTTTCACTTCACTGTTCGTTTCATCCTGATATCTGTTTATCCACGTATGGTCGTTCATGTGCATGCAACATCAATATCTATAAAGCTCTAGTGTGCACAGACCAGCAAATAAACTATAAAGTAGACTGTGCAACGAATTGAAGTAGCAGTTTTTTGCTACTTACTTTTTCTTGTACGAGAAGTTTTTTATAATGTATGAATCTCATTTCGCGTTACAAACCTAGTACGCTAATCTCAATCTCTTTATCTAACAAGTTGCTCACTTGTCTGAAAAGTAATAATAAAATTTTACCACAGACAGTCTTTATTCAAGCTGTAACCATTTTACTCTCTTCTCTCAGTAAAAACTTTCTCCCTTCTTTCCACCGAGTACTTGTTTTATTGTCACCGTCTCGTTTTACTCTCCTTTACCACAACTCTGGGTTGGTTGTACACTCGGCTCAATTGGTAGAACTCAGCAGTACATGGATCTCAATTTTTGCAACTTTGCTCGTTCCTTGCGATAAAAGGAGAGCCCGTGCCATTGCTGCTGGGATAGCAGGCGTTTGATATTTGATTACTTCCTTTAGGTAAAATTACAAAGTACAAACTCAAGTTTCAAACAACTGTAAAAAATAACAAACGAAAAAGGAAGCCTCTATAATATACATTTAATGCATATATATGGTTTGAGTAATACTGTAGTAGTGAATGAAAGGACACACTATTCGCTTTGGTATTTTATGGTAAGCAGTACGTAATTGAAAACACTCTTTATTGCACAGAATTGCAATTTTATGGCCTCTGTATATTTAAAGATAAGCGTCTTGTGTGGGGAAACAAGCTTTTTATAGAGACAGAATTGATAATGGAAGAAGAACAGTTTGGGTTTACATTTTATCTGAGGTGTTCCTTTGGGATTTCCATGTTTGAATGATGGTGTTGATGGAGGTGATGAGAAAAGCGGTTGTCGTTTCGTTTCGCTGACCAGCTACAAACAGCCAGGACAAAAGGACTCAAACACAAAGAATATTGTGCGTACAATAGTTAGCATGTCGTAAATTTGAGATTTTCTACAGAGTCTATGAGCTTCGACGAGAGAAAGCAATTTGTTTTAATGTAATTCCAAGTTGGATAAATCTTCATTGTGGTAAGCATTGCTTCACCAAAGGATTTTGTAATTGTAGTTAGTAAATGAAATTTTTTAAGGCAGAACAGAGGGATACACAAGAAGAAAAGGCTGGATGGTGTGTCATTGTGTGAAAAATCCTGTGGCATTTTTCAACGATGACGGTTCAACATAATCTTTATTACTTTAAGCCTTGACTTTAGCTGTTGATGTATCTCGCGAAAATACGGGTCATTTTCCAGGAAACTGTTTGTCCTCGTTTTAGAGGACAAGGCAAACAAAAACAAGAGTATTTTTCCGCTGAAAACAGATGTATAGAACATTCCGCGTCGCAGTTCTACCATATTGCTGCCAATCACAAAACCTACGTGTGGTGCGTACGTACAATTTTTTAAGTGACATGGTGTGAAATGAGGTGGAAAATGTTTACGTTATCGTTGTAAGAGCTAACATACATAACCACATCAAATTTATTAGAATTGAAGCCCACATTCAGCTCAAAATTAAGAAAGTCCAGATAGTGTCTCAAAATGATAAAGTACAGAACATAAAGTACAAACTAGGTGAAGACAACAACAAACCATACAAGAGTGCAAGAACCTAATATAAGTTGGTGCATACGAACTTTAAATAAGGATAATTTATTATCGCAGAGAACTGCTTTTTCTGGTTCATTGGGTGCATAGGTAGCTCCACATTGCAGCAAGACAACGGTACATGGATCACAAGGCGCTTTCATTCCTTCAACCTCCCATGTAGTAATATTTATGACGCTGATAAAGTACGTCCTTTCTGAATAAATATTTATAATATTTCTTCTGAGAATTAATGATGGCAATATGTAACTTCCGCAATATTAAAAGATTCCGATTTACTTACCTACCTCCCACACACATATAAAACAATACAACTGAGCATGATACTAATAGATGTAGCGTGAAAGCTTAAATCCACGTTTGTGGGTGGAAATGCAAAATGCACTCATTAAATAATCAATGAATTTATTTATATAACGAGCGCGGTAGCTAGTGCTAATATTATCATTGGCCATTCTAATGCATACATGAATTAAAGGGTTTTTGGGGTACATCCTTATAAAAATAACACATAAATGCTGAGGATATTTTCCTGTATTTTCCACACATTTACACAGCTTACAATTGTTTGTCGACTTACATTTTTTTATCAAGACTTACGTGTTCGCTGAGGTGAAATGAAGTGCATGTATGTCGGATTTACTTCACGGTTCTCAATTATTTCCATACACTTACACATACGAAAATAGATATTCATCTAAAATGCTTCAATTTTAACTCAAGGAGATAGAATTGTATTCAATGCGTTGAGATCCTGAACCAAGTGTTTGACAATCGATTATATTTGCCACATTCATGACTCGTTCAACCTTCCCAGTTCGAGCAAGTATATTTTTCTCGTTCACAAAGGTTGCGCATTCCCTTCCGACTAACTCATTGTAAAGTATTAAAGTGTGCTGTATTATGTACCTATGTATCCTTGGATCCCGATAAAAAGTGTGCCCTTTTCATAAAAACCTCAACTAATCTTCATTGTAATATCACAATAGTAGTGGTTATCTAAATTTGTTTCTATTTCAGAGCTTTTTCAGTTGTATGAACCAGTTGTACATTAAACCACATTTTGTTGATTATTTCACGGTTTCATCTAGTTCTAGTTTCCTAATAGTTGTTGTGTGGTAGCGGTTAACCGAATTTAGTCTGCTAAATTAAAACATATCGGTTTGTTTCGAATAAATAGTTGCGTTTTTTAAAAGTTTGATAGAACAACAATAACCACTTCAACATGTTAGAGTTTGGTTTAAGAAGAACAAATTTTGGAAACTCATTTATATCTATATATTGAGTTTCCCAAAAAGTTTCCCCGAATAAAATCGTTCCTTACTTGTTTTATATGGCAGGGTTTCTCTTAATGGACTTTTCGTCATGACTGTTCGTTCGTTAATGCACACATTTAGTCCAGTGTTCTTTGAAACAATAGCTTTGATTTTCCCCGCAGACATCTGTCATTTGAATTTCAAGTCGACGCGTTATTCGCTTCAAAAGACCCAAATAAAAGAATCTAGAAACAATGTTGACTGTAGACCAAAAAGTTTTCTGGAAGAAAATGGGAGTAGTTGACCTATAAATAACATACATAATGCTAAAGTGCACGTGTATCTTTCTATAAAAACACTCGCACGGTTTTCAATACTTTCCCCGAGGAGATACTGTTATAATTTAATTTCTTGTTATCTACTGTTTTTGGATAAGTTCCCGGAAATTATAATATAAACTTTAATATATTACTTCAAAGTAAACTGATTCTACAGTATAATTAATTTTGTAACGCGTAATATAATTGATTCTTTTTCAAAATTGGCAATTAAACAGTACTTTATGATAAATAGTCGAGTTGGCGCACTATGTAGCAAACTTGTAAATATATTGCTAAGAATTATTGTTATTATTAATGTATGTATACATCATTCCGAATCAAAAACGCCGACTTTCAAACCTATTATCATGTCCTACAATAAAAGTTTGCAGCCTGGCGAAATAATTTTAACGGAAAATCAATAGGAACCTGAAAATGAATTGAGGTAAATAGGAAAGTGGGACGGCTCTCCGGCAGATTGTGGTTGACGGGATGATGTTGTTAGGGTCATATTTGCGTTGTATGCGCAAACTTTGTCTTTTGTGAATCATATATAAGTTATGAATCTACTCTACTTCTAGGGAATATTATTTTATTGTCAATTTCCACTGAAAAGTATCCACGAATGCGCTTTTAAGACACTTTTAAGAGACTAAGTTAGTCATAACAATTTTTATTGTCATGGTTATGAATCTTTTCCCCAGTGCATCTTTTACGAAAGTCACTTTTGAGAAAGTGCACAAGTTATGTCGGTTATGTGTCTCTTATGTTCGCAAGCATGTTAGTACGTGACATGTTCAGAATATTAGGTTACAACACATCTTGTCTCAGTTATGGATGTTTTCTTGAAAAGAAGAACCGGGCAAGGTCTCGTATTCTGTTCGACCAACCGCGTTGTATTTCTTTTCCCCATTTACCGTGACGAATTCTTGAGCGAGAAACATATTTATTTTTGAAACATTGCTTGAAAGTAAGACCTTCCTGTTTCTATTATCGTCTACAGTCTACACCACATTAATCCATGGAGCGAATGCCTATTTGAAATCAAAGCATGACCTTCTTCAAAATTTATGAAATTCCTGCTTGGATTGCACGGACACTCATGGCACTTGAATGAATTATAAAGCACTTTCTCTTCAAATGAAATAAAAGGATATGAAACTAATTCTTTCCCGAATGCTTCTTCATTCCGGCCTTCTTCCTTCGTAGTAGTTCTTACAAACTATTTAAGTGTCATCTCTGTTAATCATATAATTTATTCACGTGAATGCAAAAAATCTTCTTCGTTACATCTTGCAATTTCTCTAAACTCAAGACTGGCTGGCTAGCTCTAATTCGCGACCTTGGGATTTTTTCAGTATTACTACTTTACATCACAGGTACAGGTCATACGAACACGCACACACCAAATTAATGAGTATGTGAGGTATCGTATAAAGTAGTGAAAATATGTCCTAAATAAATGCTGCACAATATGTCAATAGTACATATACTGTGTACATTTTACGGCTTGACTTGACATGTTTTATTGCCTATTGCATTCCGTCTGCGGTGGATGCTCAAGTAATAATCTTTAGCGGCTGCTTCGGTATCTCTTGTCTTTAGTGTAAACGTTAAGCGTAGAGTTTAAATTAAATTCTAGCGCACCATACCCTTCCAATTGTGATAATAACAGAAAAACTTCTTCAAGTAGAAAACCAACAAATATGCAGACAAGGTAAATTGATTTAGTTCTATTACTGACATTGACAGCAAGGCAATAAATGCAATACAACCATGTCTACTACTTGGTGATTTCACTATTTGGTTTCATGTGGGTATGGTCATGTCATCAAAGTTTCATTCTACATTTGATTTAGGCAGTAATGCAGTTGCTACTGCTATAGAAGCCAGTCAGTTTGTTATAGAAAAGTGTGTGGCAGGCACACGTTGAACCGCGATCATTGTAAAGATATAAAGAAGGTAACGCTAAGTGCAACTCAATAAACTTCTTAATCTGTTATAAGTAGTTTATATTCGTTTACCATACATTCGAAATATTGTTAAACTCAATCCCACAGGGAGAAAAACAATTTACCAGTCTGCAATTGTAACTTTCACCTTCAACAGTAGATGCGATGCATGCCTAGGTATGCACTCTGCAGTTGATCGAACTCTGAAATCATCATACTCAATTCTTACAGTTATAAAGCGGGTTTCAGCATGAAATTTTAGTTACCAGAATCATCAGATTGAAGATTCGAATAAAATTACAACCTGAGCTGCCATGACATTCAGAATTCAGATCTTTTAAGAAGGAAGCGAGAGTTGTTGCGAATATTATAGACGTTGATGTGAAATACATGTCTCTATGAGAACATGCATGCCGAGGTATTCACTCTACAGGCCATATTTTTTCAACGAGCTTTTCGGCTTTCATGACATGAATACAAGAATGGTACGTCAATGACATTCTATCCACTGCAATCATTATCGGAAATTATTATTGATTTACTGACGTTGTTGATTTATTTGGGAAAATTGTCACATTCGCACTACCTGTCTTCCTTAGTTTGGTGCTTGTTTTGCTTCCTATTTACATGCCATTATTAGCCAATGCCAATGACAGCTGGATAAGTGCTTATTGTTTGTTTACTCAAGTTGCTCTCTTTGGTTATTCGGCATGTCATAAATTATCTGCACGCAATTGTCACTTGAGCTAAAGCGGCTTTCCGGGCCTAGTCTTTCACCAAGAGATATAATATGGAAACCATATAAAAAGGTCATGCATATCTTCAGAAAAGTAATGTGGGCTATTTCTTTATCATTTTATCTCAGCTTCATTAGTGCAAAGGAAGTACATAATGAAATGTGCGTGCTGTGAATAATCACCTTCTGGATTAAGAATAAAACTAAAAGTACTCATTCTGCACTTTTCGCACGTATTCAAGAATGACGTCAGAGTAAGGATGTTTGCAAGGGCAAAAGTATTTTAGGTTTAAGGTTAGTTGCATAGCCACATTTTTGTTGGGAAGCTTCCACGGCTTATCAATCTTGAGAACATTCCACAACTCCAACCATATTTCCATTTGCTCACCAGGCTGTTTAGAAATTATTGGATGAATATTGAATCTTGGGCAACTATTTAATTTGACAGCTGAAATATTTGTTACCCCACCCTACGAAAACATTTCCTATTTCTATCATTCAACATGTGCATGATCGCTGTTATGAAGTGAATATCGGTGTCCCGCAGGTATTTATATAGCTAATGAGATCACGTGACTGGCATGCTACAATTAATAATGGCTACAATTGGCATGACCAATATACAATTTACTTAAGCTCTATGAAATAAACATGTTGCTTTCTGCAACTAATTGCCAACTCGCGCATCCTTCATATGTTGTGAGTGTGGTCTGAATTTAAAATGCACTCCTTCTGGTGATGTTGTTGACCTCAAATTGGCTTTGGATTCTAAAAGTACTTTTTGGATTTCGTAGCTCAGCTCACTACATATATTGTGGCTCGGCTTCCTTAAGGAATTTCTTCAACGTGGTAGAATTCAGAATCTGAACTTCGGATAGATGTGACCTTGCAAAATAGAAACTCGTTGGCTTCTTGCGGACATGCGGACATATGATGTTCATTTAATATAGTCTACCTGTGTATATATTTAATCAGTACAATATAATAATGAAAGTGAAAATATTATATATTCTACAGCTATTTATGTAACTAATGATAAACTTTAAGCAGCACATGTGCTTTCTTTCTTTCAAGCACGCTGGCTGTCAACACCATTGTCTGCATGAATAATCACTACAACGTGCGTTTTGTCCACTCTGAAAGTTTCATTCGGATAAGTGAAATGTCTAATGACTTTGGCGTCCATTAACCTTGGTATCGAGGCTGTATTGACTTGAGAGCAGTTTGTGATGCTGCTGCTTTCTTTTTACTTCTCATCGCTATTCTTCATCGTGTTTGTTTCCTTTGGAAATCTTGACAAGACGTTCACTTAAAAGAACACTTAAAGTTGACGTTTTCTCGTACCATAGTTATACATACTAAGTATTTTGTTCATCCATTGCCCATGTGCATATAGATATGTACATGATGATGGAGTGCTGAAACGTATGTATATATACAATGTACTATTTATAGCTAGTTCATTATTAGGGAGTCGTACAAAGTGGAATGAAAAAATGCATTTAGACATATGTATATGTTTGCATAAAATAGATATGAACGTTTCCAACTTTCTCCAATGATACTCATCTGTCCGATTGACTGACAGGGAATTCCTCTTTCCTCCCTGTTTTTCCACTCGTTCTTTTGTTGTTGAGTTGACATATATGTATGTGTTGATTTATATTATTCAACTTTTCATTCATCAGGATGTTTGCCTGATACAACTGCAAAATATACACATATACATAACATTCAGCAGCATTATAGTCAAAAACAACTTTCACCTAGTAGTAAACAATTGTAGGCATACACGACACCCGCTTCTATCAACATTTTTTGCATATAGAACTGAAAACGTATCGATTTTTGTCACCAAGTCAAGAGCAAACAAAAAATAAAATAAAGATGTTTTCTTTTGTAATGTTTGATACTAATGATGCATTCACAGCAGCAGCATTAAAAAACTAGAATGTATGACACTTGAGTCAAGTGACTTGACATGTCTATTTCTATTTCAAATGCTGTTGCACGTTCCGTCTTATGAAAACATTGATATTTATTCCTTTGTTCATTAGCTCAACTGAAAAATGTTTTTACTGACGATTAGACGCTGTCATACTTTCTCTCTAGCAGCTTAATTTCTTGGCTGCAGCCCAACTGTAGTAGTTCTAATAGTATCCGTGCCAACAGACGGTAGTACTCTAAGGAAATTGCCTATAACGGACAATTATTTTTCTCGAGTGCCCATTGAAGATTACGAGATTCCTAAATGTGAAACTGAAGTGAGTAGGGTGGCAGTGGGAGAACTTTTTTCGAAAAGAAAAGTTTGGTATTGTTAGAACGCAGATAAACATTGCTTCTTCTTCAATATAAATATAGAGCATATATGATTATATTATACCTAAATAAAAAACTTAAATCGAAACCGAAAAGAAACGATTGTATGAAAAAGCTCTAATTTTTCTTTCACTTTTATTATCAGCTTTGTCAATTTTCATTCAAGTTGTTACTGTCATAGAGTCAAATTTATAACTGTGAAGCCTTTGTCAATGGGAAATAGAAGCATGTAATAAGGAGGTTCCATATGTCTACCTACCTATTTCAAATTGTACAAAGTCAAGTATTTATACGTATACGAAAACGTTGAAACTAATTTTCTATTCAATACCTCAACGAATACGGATTACTCAACTCAACTAACGTTGTTCCTGATGTTGCAATTCATTTGCTATTGGTTTGTGCATCTTGAAATGATAGCTTCAAACTGAGAATAGGGTAGCAGTTAGTGCCTTCAATCCTTTCGGTTAGGAAATATTTTGTACTTGCCTGTAGCTATCAGACCTTAAAAATCAGCTAACATAATGACCCAGTTAGGAAAACTTTTGATGCAGGAATTATAATGAAGATTCATATACAAAATATAGCTTTTTACTATGAATTTATGATAGCATTTCGATTTCACATAGAAATGTTTTGGTGTGTTATAGTGTATGACAGGGGTTTTATCAAATCTGCTTTTTTAATAAATAAAATGTCAAAGAACATTTGATGGTAAGCCAGGACTACAGAGAAAATCAATTTCAACAATAGTTCTGAGACGATTATGCGTCATCACGTCTTCAGGCAAGCATTCACACATTGTCCTGTTCAATCAAAATTGAAGTGCCTCCTTCAGCCAAGTCAATTCATTTCACACGAAATATTGTTATTCTCCTTTAACATTTTTCGTATATTCCCTTTTTAATTTGACAAGCTGTGTGTTTGTGCGTACCCGTCTTTTTCGAAATATATGATTTTTGTTATCGACATTATTGGAAATGTAGCGTGAGATGATTCTTTCATACTGTCATATTTTTTATAAATAAATGCCAAGCCAATTGATGGTAAGTGAAGTGAATAAATATAGTAAAAATGTTTGTACCTATTAAATGCTGGGTATGGGTAAGTCACGCTCATGTATGAAATCGACGTATGCACATCTTGTTTCACATAAGCATGTGTAACGAAAATTGCACTCCGTTTAAAATAAGTGTCAAATAAGGAACAGTCTCCAAAATGAAAATAATACCGAAAGAAATGCCTTATTAAGAAGAAGAAGGTGCCTTCAAAATTTTCATCTATCAATCTATCAGTTATACCACCAAAAGGGAAAAATATTTTTCAATCGTTTGTTGCGGTATCTCGCTTACGCCTTTTCCTCGCCGTTCTGCCTTATAAATTATAACGTCTAGTATGGAGGAATCGAAAGTTTAATCGCTGTTGGCCGTAAAAGTACACATGTAAGTGAAGATTCTACATTGAAGAACATAATATGAATTACGCTAGTAGGATATGGAGGACTGCCGACTGTCGGTATTTCTATAAAAGGAAATTCAGTAGGTACCGCGCTACTTCCAATAAATCCCTTAGTAGCCACAACTTTTCTTGATTTCCTTGACATAAATAATCCCGTAATCGCATACGCGCTGAGTACTCCGCCTTACATTAAAGGAATAAAACGGGATAAATAAAATAGTTGCAAATAGACTAGCAGTGCAAATAGTAAGTTTGGTACAGACGTAGCTCATGAAAATTTCATTTTATATTTTTTATATTATAACTTGTCTCACAGACAAAAACAGTGGAAACATGCAGATGCAGATACTTGCTCGTATAAGCCCCGAAGAGAGTGTACAGTAACTTTTTCCCGATAAGGTCAACAGTGAATCCTTTTAGGTTTCAAATGATACTAACACAAAGTCATGTTATTTTTTTAAATGCACAAACAATAACTATTGTGGCAGACGATGCTCATGGTAACTTAAGAACAATGCAAGTTGGGTAATACGAGTCACAGTCAGTGCATCTCTGACAGTTTGGATTTATTTCCGTGGTCTCTTGTCACGTACACGAAAAGAGGTCGTAAATGGACGCTGTCCGTCTATATGTGTGTGCGAAAAACTATCTCCTGGAGTCCGTTATTCGCTCGTTTCCATCATCTTCCTGTGTAACTCTGCTGGAGTTATTTTGTAGAGCAGAGGCAGGAATTACAAAAGCTAAACGTTTTTCTAACAGAGGAAACAACGGTGATGATGGATGCTCAGTAATACTGTACAAGTCTTATGTCCTTTCTCCTGATAAGACAAGTCCACATAAAGCATGCATCGACATGAGCACTTCATATAATGGATTCACCGCCCAAATAAGCACGTTCCTATAGACTACTTGATGTAACTACTCTATTGAATGTGTCTTCGAATACTACATGAACTGCGCTGTTTGTCGTCCTTTATTTTCGTAGCCGTTAAAAGCAACATGTTTTCTTTCATCTCATCGGGTCATCTCCATCAGTCGCTACTTGAACAAAGATGTTTTGCCCAAGTAGTGGCAACGAATGTTCCATTCCTTAGGGAAGACAATGGAAAGTTCGGAGAAGACTTGAATGAACGATTACTATTTAATGTCACCACTGACCAGGAATACCAAATAGATTTCGGTAAGAATGTTTCATCTTAAGGAAAAGGATTGGAACTTGTCACTTGCACGTAACACATATTATTACACCATATCCATACTGTATTGAATCTGAATCAAAGGTTAGAATCAAATCGATTGTTATGAATGATTGATTGCCTTTTCTGCTCAGGTGAGTTTGTGGATTAGATGCTATAACATTTATTTACATAGGTACATTAAAATAGGTATAGGAATGAAATTTAAGGGCCCGAGAATGTATTTTTCAGTGTCCAGTTACAGTTGTAATGTTCTGATAATACATCACGTGGAAGAATGTGGCTTTTCACTCGTTTCTTCATTGCGATTTCCTTAGACTGCATGCCACATCGAATGAATGTTCTATGCTCCTTTTATGCTCAGAGTGAAAGAATGTTCAATTACCACCTTCATAATGTCCATAAAAACTAAAGCGTCTATTATCTACAGTCGCTATCTAATCTATGGGTTCACAGCCTCACAGCTAACGTGGATTTGCTTGAGCAGGTCATTACTTCTCATCCTATAAACAAAAGCACCAGTAAAGAGTTCGTGCCTGCCTCTCGGTAATTAAAAGTTTGCCTTTCTACGCCACAGGAACACATTCTCTCGCTAGGTTTACGTAACAATAATAGCCTCATAGCTTCAGTTAGATAGCCATTATCATCAATTGGTAACCACGGAGTTCAGCTTTCAGTTCAATGTATTCACAAGACAATAAAGTGACCTTCCTATATAAAAACAAGGTCATACGCCCAGAATGTCAATCATTATTTTATTTCCCCATCTACTATCGTCCTTTGACAAAGGACCTTTGTATTATATAGCTTTCACTAATATTAATGAGTGCAGCCAGCAGGAACCGCGTAGTTGCCAGTGTTTTTGGTTATATGAAATGTACGTTGAATTCACTAATCATTATGCTGCCATCAATTGGAGTCGCATCACATTGCTACTGTACTGTAATTAAAATTCACACTTTGTGCATCCTGCCCAAATTACTTTAGAGAGTCAAGAACAGTCGAGTCGGCCGAATAGAGCAGTAGGTCATTGTAGAGTTAAATTGTTTGTGTACCCAAAGCTAATTTGCTTAAACAAATAATTACCGAGAGTTTGACCATTGCTTATGTACATGTATATTTCCTCTTGACCACAGTCTATCACGTCTCTTCCCAGCATTGCAATTTGACCAATTACATTAGAGCTGAAAACTTTACAGAAACCTTTATGACCACGAAATGACCTATCGGTATATCCCCATGAAACGCAATCCCATAGAAAAGTTTTTTGAGTAACTATTAGCGTGTCAACTGTTATGCATGCGCCCTCACCTCTTGATGAAGTTACCACTTGTCAAGCACATTCCCATTACCCCCATTTAAAATGTATGTCGATCACAAGAAGAAATGTGTGTTTTGATGATTGAGATCAAAGTATGTTTCGCGTTTCATCTTTCAGGGTTTCTCCCAAGTTCTGACTTTTTGCTGGAAAGTTTGTGTGATGGTTGTAGTGGGAGTTTATGTAACCTATCATATGCAGCCAAAACGAAAATGTAAATGCAGTATAGTTTTGTAAAAATAAAAACATAATATACGGGTGCTTAGGTAATTCTGTAGATTACGCAAAGCATGTAAATTACACTTTTAATCTATGTTTTACATTGATGATTTTTTTTCACTTTAAATTTTACAGACTGTGTCGGTATCTGTCTCCGTATTGACTTTAACGGTGATCTCAATCGAGCGCTGGTACGCCATATGCTACCCACTAAAATTCAAGGCGACGACTAGTCGAGCAAAGAGGCTGATTCTATTGATATGGGTTATCTCTTTGATCATTGGTAAGTGTTTTTTCGTTTCTTTCACTCAATATCCTTTTTCTGCCTACTTGTATAATCCCGGAGATTACTTTCTTTTCTTAAGCCGAAGTCACACAGAACACGCTTGAGCTTTTTTTTGCTCGCTTCACGCCGAAAAAGCGAGAACGCGTGATCACACTGCACACGCTTTATGAAGTGGCAGGAAGTTTTTTTCAAGCGGCTTCTTTTTTCTCGAAGCCGCTTGTTTTTGTTCCCGCTTGAAAAAGCGCGAGTGATCACACAGCTGCTTTTTGCCGCTTGAGCTTCAATTTTTTCTCCGGCGCTTGAGAAAAGTTGAAGCTTCTCCTGCCGAAGCTTTTTTTGCTCGCTTCTCGCTTTTTTTCTCACAGCACAGCAACTTATTGATAATAGCTTACTATATTATTAGGTATTAATTATTATATATTACCATCTATCTTCCACAGTGAAATTACAATTAAGTAAAATTGTGTCGACACATATTTATGCTATAATCTCACTAATTATTAAAAAATATTATTGTAGTCCATTATTACTTCTGTCTTGTTTGGTTTGTGGAGCAGGTGCATTGAGAAAATTAAAATGACAAGTGAAATAGTGTCGACACAAATTGTTGGATATTTTACTTGTTATTATAATTTAACTAACTACTAAAATAACCTATACACGTCCTAATTTGTTCTTACTTATCGTCCAACGGAAATGAAGGCAGTGTATAAGAACCACAACGGATGGTCGACCAGGAAGAAGACGGCGCATACTCTATTTTCGAATTGATAGGGAAAGCGGAATCTTGGCGATTTATTTTGTCGTCAAAAATAAATACACAAATAACATATTTTCGTTACTTTGTTAAATGTCTGTTTATATTTGCTTTAATTTCTGTATCGTAGGGTCGACCCTTGCACATAATTAAAAATCTAAGCATTTATTATATATATCCGGCCACTGCTCCACTTCACTGAATCCGCGGAGTCGTCTCTAAAACTAGCAGGATTCAAGATTTAGAATCTTATTTTTTGGCCCTCTTCTGTCAACTGAATCATTATTTGCAAAATTGGTAATTATTTTACAGGGTCGACCCTATCGAAATAGTCTATACTAAGAAATACATGATACCGACTGATTGCTGCATACTCAAAAGTAGTTTACTGGATTATTACATTTTTAGAAAAAAGGGTTTCTGTAATGTTAATGGGATATATTGCTGCTGTGCTGAAGGGACGCACTGCTGTTGTGTTAATGGGACGGACTGCTGCTGTGTTAATGGGACGTAGTGAGAGACGCACTGCTGCTGCTAAAAATGGGACTCTTATCTTATCTCTGCTGCTTAGAAGCATTCTGCCCAGTTCATTATAAGTAGAATCCAGCTTCAAGCTAGAAGTGATCACACCAACTTGAGCTTCAAGCTAGAAGCTTCAAGCATCTCGCTTCTAGCTTCTTCCAGCTTTCAATGTTGCGTACCTCAATTCCTGTGTGATCACGCGTTATTTTGGTGTGATCACGCCGTAGCAGAAATCGAAAAAAAAGCTCGCTTGAAAAAGCGTGAAGCTTGAAGCTCAAGCGTGTTCTGTGTGATTTCGGCTTTACCCTTTCTACATTTTATAATAACAGTACATGCCATTAGTTTTCATAGTCATCCATCCGGACAGACCATTCCATGCGGTAATCATAATCGTCGTCGATGAAATAAAGTTTTATTGAAATGATTAATATAGTGCATGGAGTCCATAGAACTTGCTACGTATGTACATACTTTTGTTTATATTCAGTCATATCTTGTCTGTATGTCATACAGTAGGAAGCTAACCTTGAACCTCAGTTTGAGTACGGCTGCTAAGATTTGAAGGAGATAAAAACGGAAGCAGCTACAGCAGTTTGACAAATTTAAACGCAAGGGTTCCGTCTGCATTATATCCGTTTGTAAATAAATGGAACTGTTAGAAATCCCTAAAGTATTTAGACGTATGAACATATTCCTACGAGTAAGAGTTCCTGGTCTCTAAGAGCACTAATACTACATACAAACTGAATTGTACTATGTAAATCTAAAAAAAAGGTTCTCTTCAGGTTCCTATATCACTGATCCAACTTGCGGTAGATTAAGCTTTCCAACGGCAGTGAAACAAGCAAATGTAGGAGAACTTTCCTAATTTACTACCTTAAATAGTAACATATTGCTACATTTATACTTATATGTTTGTATGTCTTAACGTTGCTGATTACACTTATATTGTTATAAAGTGAACTGTATACAGATAGGTGCATGTTCCCATGACAACGCCTTCATTAGGTTAAGTGATGGTATTAAAAACCATGGTACTAATCTACCAACCGTCAAGTTTCGAACAACCACCGATTTGGTAGACATAACATATTCATCCATTAAACGTAACCTCCAGCCATGAAAATACGCAGTGTGGTTCAATGCTGAATGCCTGTCTTTTTCACGATCCCTATGTTTCGTCATTTATGTAACAAGGGGTAATTGATGTTAGTAATTCAAGTTAACAAAAACTTTCCCTTTCTCAAGAAAGTTTGACTTGCGACTTTACTCAACAGCTTTCCATTTGCTTTTATGCGAATCTCTACGTTGTTTTTGCTCTTTTCTCTTTCTTTTGTGTAATAGGTACCACACTACATACATATGGTCCATATGATATGGATCTACGAAAAAATAATTTCCCCTCTTGAAACGTGGAATTTTCCACTTCTTTAGGCAATCATTTAAATCGCGTACATTAATCATATCGTGGAACTCATTCAAATTCAGCTACAAGATTCATTACACATAATTCAACATACAAAGAATTACATAGGTATTACATAAACCACATACCGAAATACCGTTACTACAAAATCTCAGGTTGAATTGCTGAGTACTACGATATTGTGAATTGTAAAGAAACAAAGTAAGTATAGTACGTGACGTAAGGTTGAACAGCATCTAGTGCATACCTACTTTATATCAATGCCAATTAACTTACAGGCAGATTCTATAACTTTAAAAAGAGCAAGTGGAAAAGCTATATAGGGTCTGCATTGCCATATTGTCTGAAACTGCATTGCAATTTTGCCCGTGGCTATACAGTCTTCCATCAATTATTTTCACTACCTCAAAATAGAAAATGATGATAGTGGATATTTTTGGTCTTGACCCAAACTACAGCTATGGTTACGGTTGAGGCTGTTTTATAAATTATATAAGGTAAATCAAAATCCTTACATAGAAAGCAATTTATTTGCTCCACCTTGGCAAAGCACAAAGTTAACCGTAGGAATTTTCAAAGCAATAAAATACCACAATCAAACGGAGTAAGGAAGTTGTGCTGAATATTTCTTTCGGATGAAAACCCAAAGGAAGCAATACATTAGCAATTTACACCATGTACTTCAATGTTTTACTGCTTCTTTAAAATTAATCCATAATCAACGCAAATTAAGAAAACAATAAACAAGCGAGTCAATTTTCTATTAACATTCCATTATTGAAGAATTGAAGAATCTAGACAATAGTAAGTTTGTTTAAAGCAAATACAGTCTGTTCTAATTTATTGTATTTATTGACCATCAATTGATAATGGTCAAACCAAGCGGATTTAGTTAGACAGACAGTGCTGGTGAAGGTTTCAGGAGAAACGTTTCAGGGTTTGAGATTTAATAATATCTTCAGTCATTTATCTCAATATTGATTATTATTACATATTATGTACCTGATGACCTAACCGTTGTCTTAACGTCAGTATACTACATACTTACCCATGGATGTAACCTTCCACACAGATTTATTGGCTTATTGTAGCGGTTAGATTTATAATGCCTAAGTTATTTCCTCCTACGACAGCAAAAGCCATACGTCAAAACGGAATACTTGTTATTTGATGTGCATTTCTCAACAGCAGTTGAGACTGGAGACAGACTATTTCCATCACATCTCACACTAACAAACTAAACAACATACAAGTGAATAAATACACAATATTATACAGTCACAGTTACTACTGTACTGTGTTCGTTTTATATATGCAAGCACCCAGTTAACCCATAATGAATATAACAATTTGAATTTTAATTGGATTTTTATAACACAAGGCATATATTTTGATAGTCAAGATGTTGATGTACGTATATTAGATTTCTATTAATAATATTTTCTCATCTAGTACAAGCAATTCAACAGTAAATAATACTGTCTGCGATGGCACACTGCCCTAAGCAGCTCATATTTTTTTCGTTTCCGTGTCCTGTATTGATTGACATTTTCGGTACAGAGGAAAGAAAACAGATACAGACTGTTCCGCAAATATGTCCATGGTGGCATTTGTAGAGTATATTATAACCTATGTCACTTATATAGTCTGTCATATATTCAAAATGCGTGTTGATGCCATATCCATGAAGCATGATAATATAATACATATGAGTTAGGTAAAGGTATTGCATTGGCAGTATAAAATTATAATTGGCACTTACACTATTATAAGTTGCACTCTATAAGTCACTTTTGGTTTGTATTCAACTCTGTAGATCCTTTTTCACAGTATTTGTCATTAGTAACAACATCGGTTCGATTCGGATGATAATGAATTTCATTGTACTCTAACGAATCTTTAACGCTCTTGCATAACATTAGTAATAGGTTTTTACACATATGTACTTGTTATAGCATCTCATATGTTGAATAATTTGATCATTATTTTAACAATTTCGCTAGTTAATATTTTGAATCGCCGAAATGTTATGAAATTCCCTTTTGGTCTCATTTGAGTTTGTATACTATTTATTTTGCTAGATATCCCGGAACTCATTGTACTAGAAACTCGACCGCCGGACTTTAAGGATTTCAAAACCGTCTACTTTACTGCGTGTTATGCAACTTGGAGCATGGAAATGGACATGATGTACATTATTTTGAGAGTTCTGATCCTCTATGCTGCCCCTTTGATGTTTATGAGCTTTGCTTACTATCAAATCGTGCGTGTGCTCTGGAGCACGGACAGCATTCCCGGGGGAAGGAGAGAAACGCCTGTTCACCATCACAGCAATGGCAACGGGGTTAGTCACCATCACATGGAAAGTGGACAGTGCAATGCACAACGTAAGCGTAAGAGCAATTTTCTTTTTCTCCAAATATTATATATACATATACAAACAGACCCACAACACCCTTTTTCCCGTTAAAGATTAAACGCGCTCGCTTCTCTGAAAAACTATTTTGTGCATTTTCCATCAAAATGAGTTCCCAAATTGGTTGAATTGCATACCTTGATCAAAGGCATCTTAGCATTTTATTTCGATTAGGTAACAGCCTATGAATAGAATCTAGCTACTTTTGTCATTCTCATCACCTGTCGGGAAAAGAGAAAGTGAAAATATGCAGCTTTATGGTTGTGGTTTCATAGTATCCTTCCACTTCAACATAGGTATCGGTGAGTGGGATGTCCACAAGCCTCATAAATTCATAAAAGAATCTCCTTGATGGGCACTAAACATTTCGATATTATGGACCATCATCATACGAAACTTGGTAGAACAAAGCGAGGATCATTGAATTATCTTCTCAAATAGTAATGTCTTCGTTATACACCACGCGTGATTGGATATAAACGATTGAATACCCAAGGTACTTTGTGACGTGTTGAGAGAATGGCAAACATGATCACAGAGAAAATGCTAGTTTTCACTTTTGAAATTTGTAGGCGTTTGGCGTATTTTCTTTCGCTTTGTGCAGTTGCAAACTTTAATTTTAGATCCACCACTTGCGTTTTTTGCTGCAACATAACATCACTAACATGGTATACAAATTGAAAGGAAGTCCTACGTCATCCGTAATTTCGTAGAAGAAGGTATACTTTTCGTTTGTGTCAACTTTTACAATACATTATGTCTGTCACAAACGCAACCCAAAATTACAGATGGCATCGTTTATGTAGTTATCTGCGACAGTGCTGAAAATTTTGTTCACGTCCAGACATTCAATTGACTTGAATCAAGTAAGTCCAGTGTCTGCATGATTATCCGTTATCGTAGTTAGTAGGCATATGCATAGGTACCTATGTTATTTTTGATTTATAAAGAACGTTAACGACTAACGACATTTATACTTGTCGTTCTCTTAGTACTCAAACATTAGAGACGCGTGACATGTGTTCTACCTTATTTCTTCTTTTTTGCTCATTATTTTGCTGCAACCAACGGTAAATAATCACGTTATTTTCTTGTAGGCACTATTGTGGGTACCTACTGAAATATTTTATTAGAACAAGCTCATAACAAATGACGCAAAGTCTGTCTTTTCAACGCATTAATATCTTCCGGGAAAGGGAACAACAAGAGATAAGTTTATGGCAGCAGAAATTGTTTGCAAAAAATTACAAGTGTGTCATTTGTCACAAAGCTTCGCTTTTCTTGATGATAAAAATAAACACATCCTATATACATACGAAAGCCATGAACATGTAAAATGTCTACCACAAATAATGTTGCATAATATATTTATATATCGTATATATATGTATGCCCAAATGGAAGCATTGCTTTAATGAGGAAAATCTAATGTGTGCGTCAGACGGACACTCCCAATGTTAGGTTATTGACAAATGGAAACACAATTTAGAAACCATAGACCGAAATTAGATGCATTCTTGAACGGAAGCAGAATATAGTTCATAGTACTCATATATAGCATGTACATATGTATAATATGGGACAACAGCATAATGGTCTGCTCATAATTCCGACTAGACACACAGTTTTCAAAGACTTACACTAGAATTCTTAATGAAATTCATAGAAAAATTAGTACAACCTCGTCTAGTAAAATATACAGATGCATGTGGGTAGTTGGAAACACTTCATTATTCATTCATTATTCATAACTATTTTAATGATAAAAGAATGCCAAGGTCATGGTAAGAATTATTTGTGTAAGCATGATAATCCTTCCCTCAATTAGTACAGTAATATGTAGGCTAAATTTAACAAAGTATGTTGAAACGTGTGGGCTTCTCTTCCTTCCAAAGGGCTATTGCCTAAGTCTTAATAAAAACAATACTGGTAGATCTGCTTGTCCTTGTCAATGTTATTTTCGAAAGAGCTGCCTCATTACTGATGTGATCGCATGAGTGTAATCAGTGATGTGACTTGGCGATGAGCGAGTGAAAAAAGAGACGGTTAGTATAAGTCGATGCTTTCGCAACCATTCAGCTCCTTATTTACTACCATTTTTGCCTTTTCCTCTTCCTCTGGGAAATGAGCGTTCAATAGTGAACACTTAAGCAAGCAATAGTTATCCAGCCAATAGATACATTTTCGTGTAATTAATTATCTCTAGCCACTATTAGAAAATTGCAATAGGGAATTGCCCAACGTATTTTCCACAAATTACACGGGAACTTTAAAAATGTCATTTTCTACCATCAATATCTACTAATTTGACATCGGCGTAAGTCCTCTTGTGAACTGGTATAACCTTGACTCGAGCTACAAACGAGGAAAAAACTTTCCTGCTGAGAAAGAAATATTTTTAGTTTATGAACTTTTTTTTTGTTTCTTTCAACTGAAATTGTCAATGTCAAAAGTTTAGCCTCTTACTAGCACCTTCGGTACGCAAAGTTACGGTGTGGTTTATATCAGGCAATGATCCAACCAAATCAATAATATACGCTAAAAAAGCCAGCAACCTTGTTGAACTCGAGTTACATATTAGATGTCAACGCGGTCGTCAGCACTTTCACTACAACAATTTTCTTGTTTTGAACAACTTGAATTTTCCAAAACCTGTTTAGTTCTTAAAATAGTCTCATTCCATTTCAATCACGAAACCGTAGTGTAGTAACTAACAACAGAGCTCCATGACATGACATGATAGTGACACAAGATTTAAAGAGGCCATTTCCTCCTCAATCCATCCATGCCGTAAAAGTTTCTTGGCTTTGTTTAATGCTGACATTGATAGCGAATCTACACAACCCACTCCGTTTTGTCCTTTGCTTTCCGTTACTACAGTCTGTACGTTTGTCGTTCTCCTCAGCAGCAAGTGGATCCCAATTTAACAGCCCATATTTTTTACGGCTTTTCGAACATCACATTACGGAGGGCATCACAATGCCCCACCAGACGGGTAAATGTAGTATTTTGTATTGTTTTCTAGACAGCATACGGTATCTCTGTTGCTAAAATCTTGGTTAAAATTCAAGAGGGAATTTTATGACCAGGCTTAAAACACGCTTTATTAACTATCCGACTTTGGCTCATTTCATGACCTCTAACATTGCGTCATTATTACCACAGTGACTACCACTGACTGACATTGGTTTGCTTGGTGGTATGTACACTCATAAAAATGATATAAGGTCAATTGCGCGAAATGGTCGTTAAATAAATATGAAAGGTATCTCTCTCATCATGTGGTTTATTTTTAGAGCTGTTAACTCAAACGACCTGGCTCTTCACGCAATAGTCAAGTTCACAGTTAGAGTCAAGTTATCCATACAGCTGTATGTACTTAAGGTTTAAAGATAACGTAATACAAAGACATATACACATCTACACGTGTGCGATGACACAATTGGTGGTCTATAAACTGGGAAATGAAAGTAGTCACTACGATTTTTGTTTTCTTTCTCCATTATCAGCTATATAATAAAAGACTCAAACGGAAGTAAATGCCAGGAGCATGTTGACACGTTTCTTATGTAAGCAAGACTTTCACTCTAAATAATAGGTAAGCACATGAGCTACGCAACGGCAATAACCTAATTTGAAACGATGGAAAGTTTTAGTTAGTGTTGACGTAGTAGACGTATAATATTGTAAATTTTACTTTCTCGTTTTAGTTACAAGCATTTCGCCAGGAAACCGTCACAATTCATTTACGCAATTGGAAAATTATCAGAGTTTATACATACACATAATATGGCTGTGCAAACTGGAAGTGCATGTAGGGTTGTGTAATAACAAAGCGATAAAATAAAAGCTGTGAACTCAACTTTCGTGGTGAAGTAAATCATTAGAGGGAAAGCGTAGGGTATTGCTTTCGGAACGGTAGGCCTAATATATCGGTACCAAATATTCAATTTAATATAACAAGATTGTATTTACTTTAGCGATAACCGTATTTTGTTGTCTCTCTCATTTCTTAATTTCTTTCTGTATCTCGCTAAAAAGCTTATGCATTTTGTCACCTATCTGTCCGACGACAGTTGTAGGCATTCTGTTAACCTGGAGGCGTTGATGGCATCACAGGTAATTGTCAGTTTTTCCACAAGTACTTCGTTGGTGACCTTGGTGACCTTTTCACTTAAAAGTAGTAGTTTTTAATATTTTATTTAGAAACATTAATAATACCCAGTAAGATCCTTTACGATTCAGTATGTATGAAGGCTTTCTTGTTAGCAATGAATGGATCATTCAGTTTACGCTGATGATGTTTTAGGTTTATTGCGGCACGCATTACGAGTTATTGTTTCTCATAGTTTTTAAATTTTTCTTTTAATTTATTAACTTTAAAAAGTTTGGCATGCATCGGTTCTGCAAAACCTTCTTCTTCGGTTCTTCGATTCTTCTGGCCATCATTGATGAATTTTTAGAATAGTTGTTGGACAAAACTTTCAAAAATATGTATGACTTTAGGTGGAATATGTATATATTGTATATTTCTTCTCCTTTTGGCTGTTCATAACTTTGTTATTCTTGAAACTGAAAACCCGTTAACATCTTGGAACTTTGTAAAATTACATTCTCAGTGAAATGAAGCTTAAAGAGTTCTTGACGCAAAATCTCATGCTTTTATCCGTACCTATGTATGTGAATATGTATGTATAATATAAATTCTACACAAGACATCCATATGTTGTTTCTAGATTCTTCTTTGACGATACCTTTTGACCTTTACTTTCACCGAAATTTTCGTCAATGTTTTCACCTACTTTCCCACCATCTTCTACGGTCTGATAGGCAATCAATGGTTCCAAATCCAATTATTTACGGATCATGTGCTTTGTAGCACTACGATCAAATTACCGAGTACAATTAAGTTAAATATTGCTTTCAAGCTTGTATTTACGTATACATATTTATCGATTGTGGTTATTACATGATGAAAAAAGATACGTTACATTGAAAATCTGTTTTAAAGATTGGATAGATTTCACCTTCCCTCTTCCCACGGTTTACATTTGAAAACAACACCGCCCTGGTTTTCTCCTTTGTTTTTTCGCGTTTTGTCCATGAAACAATAACGTCTGTTCCATTGAGTTTGTCCTTTTTCAAACATGTAAATACCTACGTTCCTCTGAAGTACTTTGGAACCTGCACACTCACTTGAATTCCCCTTCCACCGTGGTTCACTACAACAATAATACCGCATTCTCTCACCACACATCTGTCTTGTACATCCACACAATTCACTGTATTCCCATAAACCAACTCTAGTTGGTTTTTACTGAGTCCTCCTCATTTAGTATTTAAGAGTGTAATAAAATAAAGTAGCTGAGAGAGAACCTCTTTCCTTTGCCACTTCCGCTCATTCTCCTAAAGAAATTTTGCAGCGTGTGCACTACCAGAAATACATTAAGACATTACTATTTTATCGTAAGATTAACAATAACGAGCAGGCGTGGACAACCCAAAGGAAACCTCTGCGTAGTGTTTTTAAAAGGCTCTTCTCATATAAAATGTTTATAGGTATGTCATGCCGCAATGCATTGGATGAGTTGAGCCTTATGAAATTAGACGTGAGAAACGATCTCCTTCCGGAACACTGCTCCTTTTTCTGTCGACTCTTTAGAGTTGCTCCTCCCTTTTCATCTAAGTCTTCTTAAGAAGCTTGGAAAACGTACATAAACTATAATTATAAAAATCTCAAGCATTTTTTAGGAAAAACATCATAGAGATCACTATATAAATTAGTATAGGTAGTTTCACTGGTTCTTGGTACCGTTGAAATGGTACCGAAGCTGATAAAATGGGAGAAGGAAACTTGTTTTCACAATGGATGGGGAATATCTGTCACAACTAGGACGGGTGTAAACCCGAATTAAAAAACTACCGGAAGCGTGTTGTGTGTGAATTTGAGACATTTGACACTCACTTCATCTTCCAAAACACTAATCTTGAATTTTTCGATGAATTTCCGAAATAATATATTTTGACCCTTTCGTGACCCCGATGGTCATAGAGCCACCACTCCGACAGTTGGTCGAATTGACCCATGGTGCGGTGACAAAAAATGATCAGCGTAAAATTCTATATCAGATAAGCGAATAAAACATTTTTGCCCATAAGGAAGTATGTGGGGCCTTACCCCCCACCATTCTGTTGGGGGTGGGGCCTGGAAGCCCAAAATCAATAGCGAACTTACTATTGCCCTAAGGTACCTCCATACAAAATTTGGACCGAATTGGTCAACGTGGAGAGGAGTAATCGTGTTAACTGACACACGGACACACAGATACACAGACACACAGACAAACAACTTAATCGCATTAACTACCTTTCAAGCATTACATGCTTCCGGTAGTTAATAAACACATTATATGTCCAATAAAGGCTTATTTTATTCTCTCAATTCTAATAATCGAACTGACATTATCACCATTTGAGGTATTTATTGCATCATATTTTCATACTATATTTTGAAGGTTACTGATTTTTAAAACTTGTTGCAAGCGTGACGCGCTGATATTAACAAGTTGTGTATCATTGTATGTAAATACTCATCAGGACCATTTACTGTGAATTTGAATTCTCCAGGTTCTTCCATAGACGCATTAATGTCACAAAAATAAAAATATGCCTATCGGCCAAAATCAAACATTATTATTATTATATATTAATATTAGAATTAACACTTTTCTCAGATTTTGTTTGAAAATTCGAGTGGTACCAAATCATTTTTCATATACTATGCAGTAGTAGCATTATAGGTACCTGCAGAGTTTTGACATTAAGCCTTTAATATTCGAGAAAGTAGCATGAAATTATCCACAGAGAAAGCATGTGTTGCGTTGGTAACTTGTTGAGTCTGGGACGATAAGGTTGTTGTTTTACAAGCAAAATTTTGTGACTATCGTGTTTCTTTTCTAGTACAATTTCTTCTAAAAATACAATTTTCAATGGTACAGAATTTTCCATCTCCGTTTCATCAGTTTCGTAATTATGGCCGCTTTCGTGAAACAACTTCAGCTTGTTTCAAGCGTGTGTCAAGCTGTCATTTTTTACTCTTCTTGAGCACTTCGTTTTTACTTTTAGTCAATTTCCTTAAGTTCTTCAGCAATTCATCATAACGCATAGTGCATAATGCCATAATGTACCTACATGATGCATCCAGATAGGTTGGTATATATTTATATACCTATGTACATTTTGTGATTGCCTATAAATTTATTCTTCCATTCCACGAATTTGTCCATGATGAGATATTACAAAATTGTTCTTACATAAAATATTTTTTACAATTTGTACTAGATCGTTGGTTGATTAATACGGTTTCCATATAGTTGATGAGAGAACTAGCTCATTGCAAACGATTTAAATAAGTAGCACGTTGTTTATCCAGTCACATCGGCAACTCAGACTCAGATAATTATGATATTTTGTAGTAATGACATATTATTCATGTTTACCTAAAAGAATATTGAATGTCTAACGATGGAAATCGTTAAAATCGTTATGCAGTTAAAAACTAAAACAATTATACGCATCAGTAGTAGTATTTCAAAATCTTATGCAAAAATAATCTAGTAGAAAGATTAATCGTATATGATACCTCATGATCATAGGAATTTAAAATTTATTACATAAAATAATTAAGATATTCCCAACTGCTTTGAAGTTATTGCACGGACTAACTAAAGGATGCGGATGGACGAATCATCAAAAAATTCATCGCTGTAACGCATAGGAATTAAAACAAGGAACTAGAGAAAATGTTGAATATAAGTTGTTAGTTTGTAGCTGCCAAAAACATAAACATGCATAACACTTTTATGCAACATTTATATATAACAGACTTGCGTTCACGCGTGTCCACCCCGCATCGGATGGAATACGACGAGTTTAGGATTCCTTGATTCCTTAGATGCCAGCTTGTGTTTTTCGGTCGACCTGGAACAGGATTTGTAGTGGTGGAAGTGGGAAATGGTTTTCTCCCTAGACATTTTTGATCTATCTACAGTTTTGACATGAGCTTCAGCCTGGAATTCTTGGTGGTTGCATTGCAGATATGTAATTTCTATGTAATTTTCCTTTTTACCGGAATCCAGGTACACATTGAAAGCTAAGACTTATGGACACACCACAAAGTGAAGTGAATAAGGTGATATAGGCAATCTAACCACAGCATCGCCATGCATAGAATGTGATGTGTAAATTATACTAACCGCTGTTAAAGAAAATGCTTTTGTTTTATTATTTCTTGGAAAACAGAGTTGTACGGAAATTTTCTTACTGTAGAGCTCATTTACTGTAGAAATCTCGCTTGGGTATACTATGCAGTGCGGAAATGATGTTGATGGCTTTCCCTTTAAAACTCAGGGAAACACCCTCCGAATCTCTACTATTGACTCATAATAATATGCAAACTTGAAACTGTGAGGCACGGCAATGATCGCATGAATAATAAATAGCTAAATTTTTGGTTGAAACAGAAGTTTATCTATCGTAAAATGATCTAGGTGTGTACCAAAAAGAAGATTTGCTTTTACGGGCCAACCGTTTCGTATATACCTGGTAGACGACGCATTAACAGAGGGTTTAGAAATTTGCCAGTAGTGTGAGGCTCTTTTATAATCATCAGCATGAATAAGTACATAAACTTATCTTCGATGTAATCATAAATTGGTATAATTTTTTATTAAACAAAATAGCGCGAATGAAACTCGTTTAAAGTTGAAAATTCCCAACCAGTTTATTGTTTTACTTGCTGGGAAAGTTCGGGGGGAAATTGTTATGTGTATATATAGGTACATATATTCTTAAATTAAAAATATAATTTGGGTTTTAGTACCAATGTCGATGTCTATGCTGTGCTTTGTCTGTAATTAAATATGCATAAAATCATTTCAGTGCCCACACAACGATCATGCTCTATTTTTCAATTACGACTTCATTTTTTATAATTATTCTATGCTTCCTTTAAAAATTTATTATTTCAACGGGTACATATGATATATGTGATATTATTATATTATAAACATTTTTGATTCATACATAATATGCATGTGGTGATCATAATATGCCACATATTAGATAACTACAACAAACCATGACATTATTTTCCTTCCAAATTATAATGTAATCTCATTAGGTAACAACACGACTAGCTTTAAGCCCAAAGTGTCTACCTGAGTAAACCGAGATCCCCTTCGATTTATGAATACCTGGAAATCCTTGAACATTAAGTTGCCAATTATCGTTCGGAATATGTAGTTACGTAAAACTGAAACCAACCTTATATGATGATATATGATAAATTGCAAAACCCTTACTTTCGGTAGTCATTCGACAGTCACTCAATATACAGTACATAATGTTATACAACAAAATGTTTAGGCAAACATAGGCAAAAATCCAATATGTGCCATGAAACGAATTGGCATCAGCATTTTGTTACCGTTTAGAATGCCTATCTCTTAATATTCTATGAATTTGAGAAGCATTCTTAGAAGTTCTGTTGCAACAAGGAACTTGAATTAAATTTCATACAGCGGTAGTGGTAGAAAACCTAGTAAATAGGTAAAACCCCATACCTGCTTCACTTTAATGAAAACAGTAAACTGTAAATATCAATCGTCACATATATAGGTACATGCAAAAAAATTGGTATGCTGAAAGAAGACAAGCATAATCTGCGTTAAGGCCAATATGGTATCTCTGCGAATATGGAATGCTTTCTTACGTTTATAAAGCATTTATAATAGTGCTACTTTACGATGCGAAAGTAATTTTGACTCAAAACTGTATATTTGTTATTGTAATGCAATCGCATTCCAACGCATTCCACAAAAATGCATTTTGTGTAAGTGCAGTGTTGGAGTTGGAATACGAAACATATTATTAAACATGGACCAATTTATAACGTGTTTGTGACGGTTTATTGCACATTACTGTAGACATTACGAAACGAGTAATAGTAATACACTCGCTCACAATTTTGCGTTTTTCTATGATAACCATGATGCATGACTATGATCTCATCAAGATATGCCAGGTTTCCTCCGTTTGGACATCATGCCATGCAACGACCCTATTCACAAGTGATAACATTCCAACAGGCGGTCTACTAATGCCCACCGACTAACATGCATATAACTTGTTTTTACTATTTATATTCTCGTCTTTTATGATATGGTGTGCACTCAAGGGTAAATACTGCAAATATTTAGTAGAGAATAGTGATTTTCAGTCCAAAGCACTTGTTTTGACAGATGTTTGTTTATTTGAGTAATGTAGCATCAAAGAAAGCAAGCTTCCATGTGAGCAAAAATTGCATTGCTAGTAGCGGTTTGCTACTATGTTGACTTTTTGGCAATGCACATTGGGTATAATGCATTTTATTGGTTACATGGATTCCCATGATGGGAATAACAGTGCGTTTTCCTATAACATTTATACGATCCCCTGGTGTATCATGAAAGACGATATATTTTCGGAGTTTCTGTAGGTTCTACTTTACCCAAACTTTGCAACTTTAGAACATTGTTAGACGATCAAATCCTCATTTATTTATAATTTGATTTAAAAGAAAGTCAGTTTTATGTGCTCATCGTTTCTTAATTTGATTACGGGAGGACACTTACTTGGAAGCAATTTCTGCTTTAGCAAGTACCGTGATAAGTTCAAAATATGCTTTACAATTTTTGTTTCTAGTACATTGCATTGGCTTGGATATTATGTCGAGGATGTACACGTTATTTTCTCTGCTTTTTGAAAGTATCAAAAAATTACTAAACGTGTCGAAAGCACGTACAGCCGCATTTTATAGAAGTTTTGAAAGCAAGAAATCAAATAAGTTATAAAGGAAACTTCTCGGCTGCATCCATGATCACCTATTGATTGATGAAACTCCTTTCGGCATATTCTCACTCGTTTCACTGTAATTCATTCTCATGGAAAGATGGTGCAGAGCTGGTTAGAATCTGCAATGCAATGTCCTAAACTGTTACTAGGTAATACAGTCTGTTTATAAGTTTCCCGTAGAAATAGTTTTCAGAAGTTAGTAGGAGCTGCAAAAGCAAATGCACCCATATATATTGTATACTATTTCCGTGAAATTCATTGTTGATGCTAGAAATACAATTTCTTCCTGTCCGCATTTACACTTGCATTATCATTTAACACTTCAGTGAAGTATCATCATTCATTTTGCTTCTCAAAGAAGACAAATTCTATATATTCTTGTGTCTGAATAAAGTCATTTTCTAAATCTCAAATGTACCATGGTAGGGGTTTCCGACAACGATAATGTTCTACTATTGTTGATAGTGAGTCTGCTGAAGTCGAAACAACTGGTAATCAAATGAATTTTGGGACACAGTTAACATTACATTGTCCCTTATTACAATGTGTTATATAAACATACACTTGATGCTAAACGAAATTACGCAATGTAGAAAGTCATTCATCCGAGTTTCAACAAGTCCAACAAATCACCAAAATCACTGTGTAAATATAAAATTGTTACTGACACATTCCCAAACTTGATATAGGTACATGATCTTTAGGCAACATTGTCTAATTTGTCGCTTATAATGCGAATGATCATAGCAAAAAGTCGCGCCAGGCTTCAGTAAAGCACTTCGCAGGTTTGCCTTAACTACGCTCGTGGTTTCATATAAACCTGTTTGCCTATGCAAATATTATCATTATAACATGCCTTGTATTTATTTATAACATACATACATACCTACATTATAATAACCACCACAGTATATGTTTGGCTTCCTGTCATATCCGTATAACTTTAAAACTTCTGATACTGTTGAAAGGCGACAACAGAATGAAACAGGCGAGTCGTTTCTGTAGTGCATACTTAATTCCTCTGATGACATACATAATTGTGGCGCTTTGTGGCTAAAGTGTAGGCGTTATTTCGAGATATTTACTAACAATTCGTTACTACTTCCATTTACTTCAATGTCCTTATGTAAGAATCATAGTAATATGTACTAATGTACTTCCATTAACTGTCGGCATTATTGTATAACGACTGCCTTTGCAAATAATATATTTAAAGAACTCGCTGAAACGACTAAATCATGATATATCCTTATATTTTATTTATAGGCTTTCAGTTTAATTCAAATGTGTATCTGTATTCTCGAAAATAATATAATCAGACGTCTCATTATCATAATCATATCAACAGGAAATTCAAATTTGTTACATTATGATTTATTCTTGTATGATTTCCTTCCACTTTACTTTTACTTTCACCTAGAGATTCACTGTACTGGTTCTCCTGTTATACGTTACTCCGTGTCCATGTATCGCTGCGAAACTTAAACCGTTTCAGATTAGATACAACTTTCTGCATTTGACAGATTTGCATGAATTATAAATGCATATATCTTCGGTGACATATCAGTTATGATACTTGTAAGAAAATGGTATCTCTTAGACAAGTCGTCTCAATGACGTGATTCGACACGTGTGAAAATTACAATATTAATAATGAACAACGAGTAAAAATGTTGAAATAGGTCGCTCTCAATATTTTGAGCTCTGCATAGCTCATACGTTTTCTTATACCTACGTACATAATAAAGGATCAGGTTCCTTCTCATTTCATTTTATCCTCTCAAGGCATGGGCGAGCAGAGAAATAATGATGATTAAGATGAGAGAGATGGTATCGAGACAACTCCCGTGAAATTAAGTGACTGCGTAACTTATTCATTGATCTTAGGATGCGCTTTTGATGATTTGATAATATTAGTTTTCTCTTGAATTGTCATAAAGTACATCTTTAATTTTCTTTAATTCCCTGTGGTGAATCACAAAGTGATATGAAATATTAACCGAGATCATATGTTACATAAAGCTTTCTTAAAACTCATATAGGTAGGTATGTGGTAAACATTCGATTTATTTCATTGGCGCTAGCAGATTTGAGCCAGGGTAGAATATCCATATCTGACGATGAATAGGCCCTTGCTAGATGCATACCGAATTAGATTTGGTGCTTAAGGGATCCTTTGATCCTGGCGTTTTCGTATCCAATGTACTCGAACCAATAACCTACACATTCAAGGTATATGAATCAACTATGTATGTATTGTAGAGCCGTTATAAATCTTAAAAGAATTGTATCTCTATATTACTTTATTTGGAAATTTAGAAACACAGTGCAGTGTTAATGAATAAGAATTCTCGAGAGATGTTGTAACATGGTGCTGGACCAAAATTTATAGAGATTCATCTGAAACAACAAACACTACTTTTTTGGTTCGTAAGTACGAAAGAGCATAGTCCTCAACATTAGTCATTTCTTCGAAATAAACATTGGAATTTTACGATAATAAGATCGGTCGAGTTCCTAGGCACATTCTAACATACTACAAAAATTCACCCTTTAAAAAAAGAAAATTGCGCGATTTGCAGTTCTGTTTAACGTTTTTCAGTATCAACGCTTTAAATGCTATTTTCATAGTCTCTCCTGCAAAATTTCAATCAGCAAGACTAATAAGGCATTCATAGCATGAACTTCATGCATAAGTGTAGGACACATTCATTTTCAGCGGCTTGATTACGATCTCTTTAAATCATGATTTTACAAAATTGTTTTGTAAATAATAAGGTAAACATGTTACGGTACGAATTACGACTTGGTGTATCATTGTTGTCCTATAAATAAAGTATGGAACAGGTAATACATTTCTGATTAATAATAAACCTTCAAACGGTCAAAGCAGCCTTTAATATGCAGAAAATATTTACAAAAGGAAAGCTAAGCAATGATTGTAAACAAAGATTGTCAAAGTAAACAGCTATTCAAAACCATAGGGATGGAAATTACCGTAAACTACTATGTGTAGGTTGTTCTTTGTAGTCACTGTGCCATTGTTCCACTATTTTTTATGTATGTTTTATTATTGCAAGGGAAAATTACCAGACTACTTCATAATGTTCTAAAATATTAAAAATACATGTTTCAGACCAATATGTATAGGTATCCTATATTTAAAATCTGGAATATTTTTGTTTGTCAACCAACCCGAAGTCAACGATCAGGTTTGCAGCGAAGGTTAAAAGTTGAAGGCAGAAAATGTAATTCTAAGTAGAGTAACAGCACGTAGCTTGAATGGCATTTACAGCTAAGTGAATACTGGGTGTATTTTTTATTGTAATGGATCACACCCAATTGTTTTCCATCCACCCTCGTGGGTTTATGCATGCGTGTAATGATGTTTAATTGGTACTTAATAAATTACATTCAACTTGAATGATTCAAGTATTAACTAGTGGAGGTTCTAAGCGTTTGACGTTTTGCAACACGATCAGGATACATAATTCTAATCGCACAATTTCATATTTTCAAAGCAGCAATCTATATTTCCCAGCAATTACGTATATATACTGCAAAGTTTTAGCTGTATTTATCCCACTCATGGTTTCCTGTACGTTTGCGTTTAAAGATCGTCATTTCCCTTTACTTCCTCTTTATTGTTGTAATTGTCTTTCCGAGGAGAGAATACCACCGAATATCGGGTAAGAACGAAAGATACCAAGGGGGAATATTGAGAAAGACATTAACTTTATAGGTCATATATTCCCTGGACCAAATGGCACACTTTTCTGCTGCGGGGTGTCACCTATTTTTTATCTATGTTACATGAAATCTTTTGTTATGCACAATACACAGTAACGCTGATTGTTTACTTCATCCGATCCGGTTTTCCGAGAATCATTTGTACACATGAACATTATTATGTTTTCAGTTTTTGCATATCTATTCAGAAATTCATATTGTGATAACATGAATGAGTCAACTTTGTGAGTAAATACATATATTATCGAATGAAACATATTATACCGCATCAAGCATACTTCAATTCAATGCCAAAAATCTTGAGACTTACGTCCGTAATGTATACTATTAAAGTTTGAAATAGTGTAAACTCAATAGTATGCACTACGAAAGTAGTTTGCAACCAACATGTCGATTGGATATGAAGTTGACAGGATAATGCAATGAAATTAAAGATACTATTATAGTGCCCTGGTGTAGGATGGAAAACCTGCTGAGTTTTGTCTCCTCCTGTCCTCCTTCCTTCTTCTGACATTCTTCCCATTATATGCTCGGCTCTCATTACAACATATTATGTTACCAATGTTACTTACAAGGACGTAACCATGCGAATTTTTGCGGTTCTTCCACATCACAATGGAGTTGTAGTCTCTTCGGAACATTGGTAATGATACACACTACCCGTGCCCGTGTCCCTCTCTGACAAGAAGCAAATATTATTAGTATATGTGTACTCAAGTTCCGAATTGTCATCATCGTAGCTTTTCTCATATACCTAGCTAAATACTGCAATGTATAGTCTACAGTCTACAAGTGTTATAACTCTAGTGGAGTAATGTAACGCTGGTCGTAGTTAAGTTACTTTTTGATGATGAATATTGTGTGTGCCTGGCTAATTATGATGAACTACGATGCGCTACAACACACAGCTCTACTATTAACTGACTTTACTAATTACTGGTTACTGAAATGACTATTATGATGATGATCACGTTTCTCAGGTTAAGCTCGTCGTCTACTAAATAATGAACGACAGAATCACAAATAATTATGCTTTCAAATCACACAGTTAGCATTTATATTTTACTAATAATAAAGTAAGGATTTTATTTTTAATGAACTTCAGAAATTTACTAAAAGCTAAAAGTAAAAGAAATTATTATGAGTCTCTGCTCTTTAGGTATTTTACTGTTCCGTTCCAGACTCTAAACCAGACTGATGGGTTGGTTGGTAGATTCCTTCACTTGGCTGTCGTCTTCGCTTGATTCGCTGGTTTGCTACTTTTGATGATGTGGCATGGGAGCTGTTGCTCAAGTTATCGCGCATTTTATTGTTGCTGTTGTTGAAGTGAAGATGGAGTTGGATTTATTGTTAAGCTTGACTAACAATGACGAGGTTGGCAAAAGCTGAAGACTGATCATTGATGATCAGTGGTAACGCAACGTTTGGCGTTACATTCTCCTCCCGCAAATGATGCTCCGGGGGATGAAAATTGCTCCGCGATCAGGAACACTTTTGCTTTCTTCAGCTTCTTGTTTTGACGATAGTTGAATTGACGTCGTCGGCGCTGGTAATTGTTGGAAATGGGCGACAACTTTCTTCGTGGTTTAGGTGGCTTCTTGTCATCCTCCTTGAACAACTTCAAAGGTCTAGGCTGATGAGTGACTGCAGGTCGACGT
Organism: Sinella curviseta; assembly: GCA_004115045.4. NCBI lineage: Eukaryota > Metazoa > Arthropoda > Collembola > Entomobryomorpha > Entomobryidae > Sinella > Sinella curviseta. The sequence continues at coordinate 52,735,601 of CM023201.3, forward strand.
GGGGGATTTGATATCCACTTTTTTCTTGCTATAGGCAGTTTGATAAGAGCTGAAGTATCTCGTCTGTACGTATAGGTACTTACTTCAGTCCTTTCTTCTTGGCCAATTTCCATCAAATCTTCGTCAGGAGCATTTAAAACAAGAACGTCATTGGTGTTTGCAATAGGGTCTTCAGTTATCATTTCCTGGACGTCTTGATGCACGGTAATTGTTATTTTCTCTGTTAGCTCCTTGTGGTCCAGTTTGATGATGGTAGTTAGGAGGCTGTCTTTCACTTCCTGTACATATCTAGGTATATTGTACGGAGAAAAGACAGCACGAAGCTTTTGAATGTTGTTGGGCTTAACTGTGGCTAACTTTTTCAGCTCGTTGTTGCTGATGACTTCGATTGGTGACTCATCCACTTCTCTTGCTCGCTTATCTCGCCAATCATGTAGAACGGAAAACGCTGTCATATTATCTGGATGGACGCTGACATTGTTGGCGTCCTTTTCTGTGCTGTACGTTTTCATTTTATAGACTCGAGCTGCCATCTCGTTGCTTTTGGTGATGGGATTCAAGTCCGATCCATTCCACTGTCCATCTTGCAAATCTTCTAGTAAGTCATTCCAGCACTGCAACAATAAGTAGGAGTCATAGTGCGCGTATTTTTCCATTTCCGGTGGCAAAGGAAAAATCCTCCAGTCTCCTTTCTGGTAGTCAGCATCGAAATCTGCAGGAAATGCAAATTTCAGAAGCTCAGTTGCCATCTTCTTGAAGCCAATCATGGTGTTATCCTCCACTTGATTCACGTAGTTATAAACGTACTGCGTGTCCACAACTGGTCTGATGAAGATGTTGAAATCTCTCTGGGCATTTATAATGTCATTGTGTCCACCGTGAAATATTTTAACTATAGACTCAGTCTCAAGCACAAAAGTTAATTCATCCACAATCCATTCATGACATGAAGGAATATGAACAAGGAAATCTTTTTCATCTGTTGATATTTGTATCAACATAAGCATACCCAAATACGAATGATGATCATGTCCTTCAAAATCCACTGCGATGACGGTTTTGCTCCATAGATGTTTCAGCATGTTGGACCAAGTGTTACGGGTCGTGACGGTTATCGGGTCACGATTAGGATTGATATCCAGCTTTTGAAACAGGGATTGATCAGGCGTCCACCGAAGAATCTCGTACTTGAAAGGGTTTTCTTTGTGTGGAAAAGTCCAGTTTAAGTTCATCTCCTTCCTACGGTTACCGAAGGTGGGAAATTCATCCTGTGGCCGGACCTTGGCCTTTGGCAGTTTCTTCAGCAGCGCTCTGTACTCTTGGTTCTTTTTCTTCCCCATGTTGCGGACGTCAGACGGCTAATGGACGTCTGACAGTCTGAAATAGAATCAATTAAATAGCAAAGTAATTAATATTTTTTTATATATACTCATAATTATATTTTGGAAAAGTTTACCTAGAGGTAAGAAAAATGTTTTTATAGGTTTTTAAGTACGGAAAAAGAGAAAATTATATATTTTTAACGCGAGAAAGGAAAAATTAAACTTTATATTGACCGGGTATATAACTTGTTCTTCCTGAGCGTCTAGGACGCTGAATTACTACTGATTGAGTACTTTTGACTGAATTTGGTACAGGATCTTTTACACTTCTTTCTACAAACAATTTCATATCAGAAACATGCTTTTTACCCAAAATTTGGTCTTTAAAATTAGAAATTAAATATATACAACTATTTACACGTCTGGCGACCTTAAACGGTCCTAACCACTTAATTGACAACTTTTTCATTACACCTTTTATTTTATCAGACAAAATATGACTACGAACTAAAACTTTTTGTCCTGGTTTAAATTCTACGTCTCTTCTTTTCTGATCATAATATTTTTTGTTTCTTTCTCTATACTTTTTCAAACACCTTCTGACGTATTCAATGACCATTTTTAAGTGCTCTGGCACCTTTTTAAAAGACTCTACATTAAAATCGACACTGTTATCATCGCTAAAACTTCTATCAAACGGTAACATTAATTCTCTCCCCAAATTGAGCAAAGCTGGCGTGACACCCGTGGCGTCATGCACAGCTGTGCGTATTGCAAATGCAAACTCTCTTAGGTACTTATCCCAATCAGAATGCCTATCATTCACAAAAGCACATATCATAGGAATTAACGTTCTATTAACTCTTTCAGACTGATTTTGCTGTGGGTGATAAGGACTCAAAAAACGGTGATCTATGCCTCTTTCTAGGCAAAAATCTTTCATTAACTTTGAAGTAAACTGAGTAGCATTATCGCTAATTAACGTTTTAGGAAAACCAAATCTATAGAACACATCTTTTAAACATGAAATAGTTTTTTCTGCTGTAGCAACTCTTAAAGGATACAATTCTATCCACTTACTGATTTCATCTTGAATGACTAAAATGTACTGATTTCTACCGTTAGAACTTGGGACAAAAGGTCCTAAATAATCAATGTATATTTTCTCAAAAATTTTACTTGCAAGCTTAGCATTACCCATTAACCCTGCGGGTTTCTGATTACTGAATTTTACTCTTTGACACACAGAACATGATTTAATATAATTTTTTACATCATTTGACATACCTTCCCAGAACATTCTGGTTGACAAACGCAAACGGGTTTTCTTTACCCCAAAATGTCCTGCCTCAGGACTATCATGAAATATACGCAAAACTTTACCTTGTAACGACTTTGGAATTACTGGAACCTCGAGTAATTGTACTTTACCCTTAAAAAACGAATCTCCAGCGCTACCGTCCGTAGCTTCTGTGCTACTGGCAACTTCGTGATGAGTGTCGGACTGCGGGTTAGCTACTTCCCTACCGTTGCTCACGTCACTACTGGAACTGGGCTTTCTCCTCCGTTTCCTTCGCTGTAACGATTTCCTGATGACTTTGAATACCACTCCGTTTTTCAATTTATACGCGCTGTCAGACGCGGCCGACGTCTGACTCGCGAGTCGATCATGGATTTGCTTGATATCCACATCCTTCTGCTGCTCTTCACGAATTTCTTGGATAGATGGACCGCTCTCAAAAAGGCTGAACACTGGTGTGAACATGACATCTGGATCGTCACCCAAATAGTCAGGTTCTCCTGTTTTCGGACACACAGAATTACGAGAAAGCGCATCTGCGACTTTATTTTCTACACCTTTTATATGTCTTATTTTATCTACATACGGTGCTAACCGTAATGCCCATCTACCGAGCTTACTATTTGTGTCTTTAAATTTTTGCAGGTATTTCAAAGCTTTATTATCTGTGACAATATAAAATTCTTCACCATAAACATACTCATGAAACTTTTCTACTGCCCATAAAATTCCTAATAACTCTTTTTCACATGCATGCAATAAACGCTCCGATTTATTTAACAATTTACTGGCATAATGGATGACCTTTTCCTCGCCATCAACATACTGCACTAATATGGCACCTAGGCCAATATTTGAAGCATCACTTTTTATGACAATTGGAAAATCGTAATTAATACTTGACAAAATTCTATCACTAATCAACTCATTTTTCAATTTTTTAAACGCTTGCTCATGGGATTCTCCCCATTTCCACACAGAATTTTTACTCAAAAGTTTGTACAAAGGGTCTGCTATACTAGAAAAGTTGGGGATGAACGACTGATACCATCCACACATTCCCAAGAATGTATGCAATTCGTCTTTCCCTGGGGGGATGGGAAGATCGACGATTGCCCTAACTTTCTCTGCTTGCATTTTTATTCCTTGTTGTGTAACAACATGCCCCAAAAAGGAAATCTCTCTCAAACAAAATTGACTTTTTTCAACACTGATTGTTAATCCCGCTTTCTCTAATCTCTTAAAAATTTGATTCAAATGCTCGAAATGCTCTTCTTTAGTTTTAGAAAACACAATAATGTCATCGACATAACAATAGCAAAATTTACCAATTATCCCATTTAAAACCTCATTCATTAAAGCAACAAATGTAGCTGGACTATTTTTTAGACCGAATGGCATTACTAAAAATTTTTGTCCTGGTTTAAATTCTACGTCTCTTCTTTTCTGATCATAATATTTTTTGTTTCTTTCTCTATACTTTTTCAAACACCTTCTGACGTATTCAATGACCATTTTTAAGTGCTCTGGAATAATCTCCCTTCAAAATTAAACGTTGTATACTCTACACTTTTATCGTCCATTGCTACTTGCCAAAAACCAGAATTACAATCAATCTTACTATAATATCCACCAATTGGTAATCTTTTCAAAATGTATGAACCCTTATGCATGGGATAATAATTATCTTTTGTAATTGCATTAAGTTTTTTATAGCCGACAGTCATACGCACCTTTCCATTTGGTTTTGGAGCTAACACAATATTAGCATTATACTTTGAACAAAAAACTTCTCTAATCAAACCTTTCTTTAACAAATCTTGAATCTGCTCTGCTATCTGCTTTGAATACTTTGGAGGGTAATAAATAGGATTACAATTAATAGGTTTATCAGAAATCAACTCAATTTTATGTTTGACTACATTTGTACGACCAATAGAACCATCAACTCTTGCTACTGAAGAAAATTTTTTAAACAGATCATTGACTTTTTCTTGGGTTTTCTCATTCAAATTACTTAATTTAGAAGGTTCTAGTAAAAACACATATTTTCCACGCATGCACTTCATGGAATACTTTGCATCTGACTTGTCAGCGAACCAAAATGTACTTGCTTTTTCATGGATGACCATATCTGATTTGACTATTAGATCTTTACCAATGAATAAAGGAAAAGGTAATTTTTCAAAAACAAAAAAATCATGATTTAACTTCTTGTGCCCTATTTGAATGCTTAAATTTAGTTTACCAATAGGTTCAATTGTCTCACCATTCATACACATCATTTTAATTTTTGGTGCAGGCTGAAAATTTTTAGCTAACCTTAATGCTAATGATTTACGAATTGAACTAGTACTAGAGCCATTATCAATGAATGCAGGTATAGACAAAGCTTCAGAAAATATTGAAATTTTTGGAACGCATGCGTTTACTATACGTGACTGTGGGAATGCAAATGCTTGTCCCGAAGCTATTTGCTCCCCTCCTGGTTTAAAGGCTTCTGCTGATCATCTTGTGGTGGTGATGATGTCGAGTCATCCTCTGACTGACCATCATCCGCATAAAAGGCAGTGACCGGGCACTCGGCTGCAATATGTCCTACTTGCCTACACGTGTAACATCTTCTATCGGCTGGGTTGAAATATCCCCGTCCTCTGAATGGCCCTCTGCTATCTTGTCTGAATTGCTGTCTGTTGTAGTATCCACCTCGGGATGTATTTCCACTCGTACTACTTGAAGGCTGTTGACTTGACCGCTGTTGCTGCATATTGTCTGTCTGTGATGATGATGCTCCATTTCCATTGCTGTTGTAATTTGGGTATCTTCCATTACCCCGATGCTGAAATCTTCCGTTCCCTCGACTCTGGAATCTTCCATTATGTCTGTAGCCTCCTCCTCTTGATGCTTGACCATTATTATGAATAGGAGGTAATCTCGTCCGTTGCCCCTGTTCACGATCCAACGCTCTCAAGTCTGATACAACGTTGGTACATCTCTCTATCAATGCTTCTGGGGTGGGCGTTGTCCATCCCGCTAACGATGCTTTAAGTCTGGGCACTAATGCCTGTCGACACCTTTCCACCGATGCTGCTGTCGTTTCTGCTGGATTTACTTGCTTAGCCAAATCCATCATTTCCCACACGAAAGTTTCTACAGGTTCCTCCTCTCTCTGTTTTCTTGTTGCTAGGAATGTTTCCCTTCTCAATTTGTAACTTTCTCCATCATATCTTGCAATAAAATCTCGCTTGAAGTTAGCCCATGTGTAGCCTGGCGTCTTTTTGTGACGATACCAGGATTTAACTTCATCGTCCACTGCTGCTGGCACTGCTTCTAAAAAGTCTGCATCTTCCAATCCTTGACTCTTAAAATATGCTTCTAGCTCTTCCAGGTAAGCTGCTGCTGTTTTCTTCAAGGCATGGTACCTTGGGGGTATGATGTTGGTATTTAACTGCTTAACCATAATTGTGGGGACGTTGACTGTTGGCTTGGCCATGTTGAATATCGCCTTGAGGTGGGCTTGTTTGGCTGGGGATAACTTGTCCAAAATCTCCTGAGGAATCGCTGCTGCAGCACTACTTGACGTTCCTGCCATGACTGTGGATTGAGTAAACTTGCTACTATGAGGTGAGGTGGGTGGGCTTTTTCTCGTTACTGGAGGTGGCGGTGTAAAAATTACTGGTTCTGATGATTTTTCAGTTGATTCTGTTGGGTTTTGTTCTGTTGTGGTTGTGGAGCTTTTCTCGTCGTCGGTACTACTGAATTGTGAACGGGCGTCGTCGAAGGGGTCAGATGATGAACTTACTGAAGTTGTTTTCTTTCCTTTCTTTGATTTCCACCACTTTGAAGGTTTTCTAAACTGTCGTTGATCTACGGTGGTGCTCCGTAAAGATCTGCCTTGTCGAGGTGGGTCTTGATTTACTGAATTACTTTCTTCTTCTGATGACTGTGGTTGCTCGTGGTCAGACATGTAGGCATGTCTGACACGGGTACTGAAAATAAACTAATTAAAATTACCGAAACTGACACAATTTAATGATCAGTCTCACACACAGGCTTATCTACAACTTACACACTACATACAATACTATTTCAAACTCAATCAAAATTATTCTCAATCGAAAAAGAATTTAATTACTCACGAAAACCATACGGGCTTACACACAGCTACAGCCTCTGTACTGCTTGGTTTTCACTACTAATAAAAAACTAACAATCTCGATTAAAATATGATCACATAGATTACCTCACTTTTAGTTCAATAATAATTATTATTTTTACGAGTACCTTACTACTTTCTTGAATTAATTGTGGTTAGATGTCCTCAAAAAGTCACTTGGGCGGTGGGCCAACTGAATGTGGGCGTCTGGTCACTGTTGCACAAATCCTCCTTCGATCTTCTTTGTCGTTGGACGTCAATTTGTAGTTAACTAATTGACCTCGGTTCGTCCTCTGCGTTGGTTGTAATTTCTGCTCGGGTCGTCCTCTTCATTGGTTGCAATTTCTGTTCGGGTCGTCCTCCGCGTTGGGCGCCAATTTGTAACGCTGGTCGTAGTTAAGTTACTTTTTGATGATGAATATTGTGTGTGCCTGGCTAATTATGATGAACTACGATGCGCTACAACACACAGCTCTACTATTAACTGACTTTACTAATTACTGGTTACTGAAATGACTATTATGATGATGATCACGTTTCTCAGGTTAAGCTCGTCGTCTACTAAATAATGAACGACAGAATCACAAATAATTATGCTTTCAAATCACACAGTTAGCATTTATATTTTACTAATAATAAAGTAAGGATTTTATTTTTAATGAACTTCAGAAATTTACTAAAAGCTAAAAGTAAAAGAAATTATTATGAGTCTCTGCTCTTTAGGTATTTTACTGTTCCGTTCCAGACTCTAAACCAGACTGATGGGTTGGTTGGTAGATTCCTTCACTTGGCTGTCGTCTTCGCTTGATTCGCTGGTTTGCTACTTTTGATGATGTGGCATGGGAGCTGTTGCTCAAGTTATCGCGCATTTTATTGTTGCTGTTGTTGAAGTGAAGATGGAGTTGGATTTATTGTTAAGCTTGACTAACAATGACGAGGTTGGCAAAAGCTGAAGACTGATCATTGATGATCAGTGGTAACGCAACGTTTGG
>CM023201.3:52743470-52821700 GCA_004115045.4 Sinella curviseta
GAGACGAACTGGCGGCGGTGCGGTCTGATGGCATGAAAACGGGAAGAAGACGGAGGAGGAGGCAGCAAGACAACCAGTCAGTAGTCAACAGTCAGCCAAGAGACAAGAAGAACGGCAGCAGCAGAATAATAATTTTTAAATTATTGTAATTAATCTTTTCTTGCCAATATTACAGGCGTTAGCCTAATAGTTACTTAATCATTAGTCTTGTCCATTGGCGTTAGCCAAATAATAATATTCAGTCTAATTTGTCATTTTTGTCGTTTGTTAATTGTCATTTTTGTGTGGTTGTTTTTTGTTAATAAATGACCATAAGTAATTAATTAATTAAAACTCCTTTCGTCTTCTGTAGTCGGTTATTGTGCTCAAGTAGAAGCACGAACAGTAGTTCAACCAGCATCAGTTAATAGGGCGTTGATAGGGAAAGTTTAATTATTAATTACACCGAAGTGCACCCACCATCTCGAACATTTTAACCGAAGTACGAGCATCTAACAAAAGGGCCTAGATAGTTCGAAAACCTTCCCATTGTGCCGAAACCCGGGATTCTCTTCGGAACCTGTTCGAAAAGGACAATTAAGTTAATTTAAAAAATCGTCAAAGTTTAATTGTGTCTGTAATTCCTTCATCTGTGAAGATCCGTGACGTAATGGCAGCCAAGCAGTGGACCGTGGAGGAGCTGAAAACCGAGATCGAGATGACAAAGGGCCTGATTGATCTCACAAGTGAAATGAAGAGCTTGGCGTTTGCCAAGTTGGATCCCACGTTCCTGACAGGCGCCATAACGCCTGAACGCCAACATCAGCAGAAGAAGGCTGCAGCGGATTGTGCCATAGCAGATCGTGTCATTGGTTCCGAAACAGAGAAACTGTTGGAACTGGAAAAGGAGTTCGAGAAGTTGACACTGCAGCAGAATCGTGACAAGTCAACCCCCTCCGTCTCCTCTGGAAGCAGCGAAGGCGCAAAACTAAAAAAGAAATTGGAGTATGACCAACTCCTGCTTACCCTCCAAAACCAACATGAGGAGGAGAGGGAAAAGCTGGAGTTTGAGCTAGCCCTTGCAGTTTCGAAGCCAGAAACTGAAGAGCTTAAGCAAGCCATTCAAACGCTAAAGCTGAGGTTGGAGTTTCTCGACAAGTCCTACCAGAGGAAAAGGAGGAACATGGAGGAGGCGGGGAAACTGGACATGGAGCTTCTACAAGTTAATGACGACGACAACGAGCAGCAGCTGGATGAAGAAGATAAAAAGCTGTTAGAAAATTTCCAGTTCCCGATAAACGCCAACAACAATGTCAACGGCAGTCGAGATAACGCTCAATCTCCTTTACCACCGACAGCAACGCCAGCCCTCGCCGTGGATAAGGAAGCAATGATGCTTCAACTGATGCAGTCTCAGATGACCCTGATCAACAAGACTGGAAGATCATATGGAGATAAAAAATTGCCTGAATTTTCTGGAGACCCGAAGGACTGGAGCGCATTTAAAGCAGCCTACGACCGAACCAACAACAAATTCCGGTTCGAGGATGATGAGAACCTAGCAAGACTACAACAAGCATTGAAAGGAGAAGCAAGGTCAGCGGTTGAGCATCTAATGGCAAATGTGAGAAATGTCCCCAAAATAATGCTGACTCTGGAAAAGCGCTTTGGACGAGCAGAATTTGTGATTGATTACCTTGCCGAGAAGGTAAAAGCCTGCCCCAAACCTGACCTTACCAAACCAAAGACAATTGTGGATTTTGGAACTGCTGTTGAGAACCTCGTAACAAATGTCTACGCTTACGATGAGCTGGACCTGCTTTCTAGCAAGCACCTTGTCGCCGAAATGGTCGAAAAATTGCCTGGCCAACTCAAGGATAAATGGTACAGCTTCCTGTATCAAGACACCAGCAGAAGAGCAGACCTTCGGACCTTTTACGAGTGGATGGAGGAGCCTTTGGGTGTGGCACTACTTCAACTCAAGCCATCAATGCCATCTCAAAACAATGACAAGTCAGAAGGGAGGAGTAGCAATCGCTCCAGGAGGAACTTTGGATCAATCAACATGACGGAAGGTGAAGAACGCTCCCCTAAATCCTGCCAAGTTTGTAATGGCAAAGGTCACGCCATGGACACCTGCTGGCAGCTTAAGAAGAAAACAGTGGACGAACGCTGGAAATTGGCCAAAGAAGCAAGAGTTTGTTTTTCCTGCCTGAAAGACAGCCACACGACCATGAACTGCCCTGAGAAGAAGACCTGTGGAAAAGATGGATGTCAGCGAAGTCATCATCGCCTCCTCCACTCCAATCAGCGAAGTGACAAGACGTCACCATTAACAAAAGACGGAGTAGTAAAGCAACAACAGTCAACAGTGGATGGAAGTCAAAGCGATGGAACCGGATCAGCTGGATGTGTTCAAGGGACGGACGGTCCCCTTCCAATCGTTCCCGTCCGTGTCAAGGGACCTGACGGAGTGAGAGTCATTCACGCCATGATTGACTCCGGAGCAACGCGCACTCTCATCACGGAGTCATTAGCTGATGACCTTGGACTGAAAGGGCCTTCAGAAGAGTACCGCTACCGCACCATGTCGGGCGAGATAGTGGCCAACACCAAGTCGAAGCGTGTTAGCCTTGCCGTTTCAGGACGCTATCGCAACGCCAAGTTGTTTCCATTGACGGATGTCGTGACTGTGGAGAGGATTGGAGTAGCGCCATACTCCATTGATGTGGAAAAGGCCAAGCTGAATTGGCCACATCTCCGCCGCTATAAAGGGTCATCATTGACGAAAGTGGTTCCTGATCTGGTAATTGGAGGAGACCATGGTTATCTAACCATGCACCGTGACCTGCTGTATTCAACACCAGACAAGCCAGTTGCTATGAGGACCGTCCTTGGATGGATTTTGCTGGGAAAATTGAAAGAAGCAGAACAAATCGGAACCGGATGTCACGTCGGTGGGCTGCAGCTTGATGCCACTCTGGACCAGCTGATTGAAGAGTCATTTCGCCTAAATGACTACGCAGCGAGAGACTATGACACGGTTTCTCCCTCCATTCTCGACAAGAAAGCTCTACATATTATGGAGGCAACTACACGGCAACGGGAAGATGGAAGATGGGAGACTGGACTCTTGTGGAAGAACCACCGCCGCCTTCCTCCCAGCAGTTACGATGACGCATTTTCCAGATTGCTCATCGCCGAGAGGAAAATGGGAAAAGATGTCGCATTTGCCTCCACGTACCGCCAGAAGATAGAGGAGTACATCGCTAAGGACTACATCCGGAAGTTGCCTGCAGAGGAAATTGGGGTTCTAAAAGATAAAGTCTTTTACATTCCCCACTTTGGGGTTACCAACCCGAACAAGCCTGGAAAACTACGCCTTGTCTTCGACTGTGCTGCTAAGGTGAAAGGAGAATGCCTCAATGACTTCCTCCTCACCGGACCCGATCTCATCCAACCTTTAACTGGGATTTTGTGGAACTTTAGGCGCCACCGAATCGTGATTTGTGGAGACATAGAGGATATGTTCCACAGAGTCTTCATCGTGGAAGCCGACAGGACTGCTCAAAGATTTCTCTGGAGAGACGGTGACAACAGCAAAGAGCCCGAGGTGTTTGAGATGAAGGTGATGCTCTTCGGAGCAACTTGCTCCCCCTCCTGTGCCGCGTTCGTGAAAAATAAAAACGCCGACCTGTTCCTTGACGAGTACCCGGAAGCAGTAGCAGCAATTAAGTACGACATGTATGTAGACGACAATTTAACGGGAGCCGCAACTGTCGCCCAAGCCATGAAATTGAGAAGAGACATTACTGAAATCAACGCAAAGGGTGGATTCGTCATCAAAAAGTGGATCTCGAACAGTCAAGAGGTGATGGAGGGCATTCCGGAGGACTTGCGACTAGCTTCCAGTCCATCTCTGACTGGCAGAGGGATTGGTGAGACAGAGAGAGTTCTGGGGCTGTATTGGGATCCGAAAGAAGACGTGTTCACCTTCCGTCTCAATTTCAACAAGGTTAAGCCCGAAGTTCTTGCCGGAAGGAGACCTACAAAACGAGAAATGTGCAGTCTCATCATGTCACTTTTTGACCCTCTCGGATTTCTTGGCTGCTTCAAGATCAAAGGAATGATCTTATTCCAGTCAACCTGGCGCTCTGGAGTTGGATGGGACGACGAGATAGCGGAAGACATCTACGAGGACTGGAAAATTTGGATCCAGCAACTCCCACTCTTGGAGACTTTAAAGATTCCAAGATGTTACAGCCTTTCTCTGGACAAAGCAACAGTCCAGCTGCATGTCCTGGTGGACGCTTCAGCCGAGGCAACATCAGCTGTTTGCTACCTGCGGATGGAGGTGAATGGTCAGGTGGAGGTGTCATTTGTGGCCTCCAAAGTTCACGTTGCCCCCAACAAAAAGACGACAATTCCGCGGATGGAACTCTGTGCAGCCTTAGCAGGGAGCAAACTGGCGACTAGAGTGCAGAAAGATTTGAAGGTCTCCATCTCGCAGCGGTTTTTCCACAGTGATTCATCAACCGTGCTCAGCTGGATCAAGTCTGAGGCTGGACGCTACAAGGAATTTGTAGCCAATCGAATCACCAGGATTCAAGAGTTGACGGACCCCAGTGAGTGGAGATGGGTCAGCACTGCAGAAAACGTAGCGGACGACGCTACGCGCTTGAAAAGCAAACTGAACTTGAGTAGCGATTGTCGGTGGTTACGGGGGCCGGATTTTCTACTGTTGAGTGAAGATGAATGGCCACAACGACGACAAGACGAAGAAGGGACGATAGGAGCCTGTGTCGGAGCAGAAAGTGAAGCGGCCACAGTCGTTGGAGGACGAGCAGTTGAAGTTGTGCCAGAGACTAGCCGTTTCTCAAAATATTATCGCCTGTTAAGATCCACCGCCACCGTTGTTGCAGCATCCAAAAAGTTCCTAATGAAAATTGGAAAAGGAACATCATCTTCATCATGGACGAAAGGCGCGACTAAGGGCCGTTGGGAATCCAGCATCTCGCCAGATGATTTTCAAGCCGCGGAAAACTTGCTTGTTCGTTCTGCCCAAGAAGACAGCAAGCTGGATCTGTTTGGAGCTGCAAACCGGAAATTGAAACTCTTCCTTGACCAACATGGCGTCATTCGTGTGGCAGGAAGAATTCCGGATGATGGTGCCATTTTGGAAGCAGTGAGAAGACCAGCTCTACTTCCAGCCCGGAATCAATTTGTGGATCTGCTCGTGGACAGCGAGCACGTAAAAAATGGACACTGTGGGAGGAATACAGTGTACAATTCGCTTCGCCAAAAGTTCTGGATTCTGGACGGACGACACGCTGTGAGGAGGAGCTGGACACGGTGCATGAAATGCCGCCTCGTCAGAGCCAAACCTGTGCCACCGGAAATGGGAGTCTTGCCAAGATGTCGAGTTGCAGCCGGGAGCCCACCGTTCACGTACACCGGAACTGACTTGTTTGGGCCAATCGAGGTAACAGTGGGAAGGCGACATGAGAAGCGTTGGGGCCTGCTCTTGACTTGCATGGTGACTCGTGGTGTGCATTTGGAGGTCATCTCGGGTCTCAGTTTGGACGAGACCATGATGGGCTTGTGTCGTTTTATTGACACTCGTGGACTGCCGTGTCACTTTTATAGTGACAACGGCACTAACTACCAGGCTGCAGCGAAGGAGCTAGCAAAGACGAAGAAGTTCCATGGCGCAACCTGGCATTTCATCCCGCCAGCGTCTCCGCACATGGGTGGTGCTTGGGAGACCATGGTTAAGCAAGTGAAGCGGGCGCTGGCAAAGATACTGGAGGAAAAGTATCCCAAGGATCAAGCCCTTCTTACTGCCCTGAAAGCGATCGAGAACATCCTCAATTCTCGACCACTGTCGTACGTGTCCGGTGATGCTGGTGACCCTGAAGCCATCACCCCAAACCATTTCCTCCGTGGAATTGGCATTGCCTCTGGAGGACGTTCTGGAGAAGCTGTGGTGCGAGGATCCGAGACGGTTTCCGGAGACATATGTGGGGACAAGGAGCGCTGGGGAAAGCAATGGGAGAAGGCGCAGGTGTTAGCGCAGAAATTTTGGGAACGGTGGAGTAAGGAGGTACTGCCAAACCTCCTCCGAAGAGACAAGTGGAACGTGATGTCCGAGCCTCTCGCCGTTGGAGACGTCGTCATCATTTTGGATGATCAGAAGCCGAGGAGCGAGTGGAAGAAGGCGCTGGTCTCAAGGGTCTTTCCTGGAGCTGATAAGGACGTGAGGGTCGCAGAAGTCATCGTCAGATCGTGGAAGACCAAGACTGTTTCCACGTACCGTCGCGCCGTGACTAAGTTATGCCGAACTGGCCTTCGTTGTAGTGATTTGGGCACTCTCGGTGTCCAAATCAGGGGGCCGGAAATGGAAGGAATTTGTGGGGCAACGCAAGACAGCGTTGCTCCAGCTTGCAGTAAGAAAGCCGGGACGAGACGAACTGGCGGCGGTGCGGTCTGATGGCATGAAAACGGGAAGAAGACGGAGGAGGAGGCAGCAAGACAACAAGTCAGTAGTGAACAGTCAGCCAAGAGACAAGAAGAACGGCAGCAGCAGAATAATAATTTTTAAATTATTGTAATTAATCTTTTCTTGCCAATATTACAGGCGTTAGCCTAATAGTTACTTAATCATTAGTCTTGTCCATTGGCGTTAGCCAAATAATAATATTCAGTCTAATTTGTCATTTTTGTCGTTTGTTAATTGTCATTTTTGTGTGGTTGTTTTTGTTAATAAATGACCATAAGTAATTAATTAATTAAAACTCCTTTCGTCTTCTGTAGTCGGTTATTGTGCTCAAGTAGAAGCACGAACAGTAGTTCAACCAGCATCAGTTAATAGGGCGTTGATAGGGAAAGTTTAATTATTAATTACACCGAAGTGCACCCACCATCTCGAACATTTTAACCGAAGTACGAGCATCTAACAAAAGGGCCTAGATAGTTCGAAAACCTTCCCAGTAACATCTCTGTGAAACAATGCTGTAGTAGTGGCAATTCAATCAGGTTAAGGAAAACTTAGGAACGTGGCAACTGAAGCCAGCGTTTAGCTATCCCATACAAATCAAATACAAATACTTGTCTTGTTTGACCGCTCGATGTATGTTACTAACTGCTTCAATTTGTATGAAATTTTGTGGGGGCATGTAGGAAGGTACACTTTACCCTGACTGCTCGATAATTTTACTGTACATCTTGATAAATCAAAGTTACAGCCATTTAAAATGTTTAAGGTGCTCTCTTTTGCAAGCACGCGGATAAAAAACGTAAAAAGGCAACACTACACCTTCATTAAACCCTTAGCTTCCCAAATTAATTTTACACAATAATATTCATGGTCTTATGGAGGGACATGGTCCGTTTGAAGAGGGTGATACCCCCCTTTCTACTCTCTCGGACCAGGTTATTTAACGTTAATGAAGTAGGTTGCTGAGGGTAATTTGTGCAAGCACCAAAATAACAACGAGATATTTACAAAAAATTCAATGAAAACTATATAACATGCCCCTTTTTGAGATTTTTATCAAAGTGGTATATGAAGTCTCCCTTAAGGTATTATAATTATTAGTAAGATATTAACATTTATTGCTGTAGTAATTCCTAGCGAAATTATTTACTACTAAATTAGTCAATAGCTAACTGTAGTATTTTTCTTCTACTATGATTACCTATTCATCAAGTATACGAACTACAAGTAATGGATCGTGATGTTTCATAAATATCTTTATGTGGTGCTGCATACCTGTTCGCAAAATTAGGACATACGGATGTGTGTCATGTAATGTGAGAAATTAATATTTTAATACGCAAGTTATAACTCAATTTATTCTATAGAATGCGACGCATAAATTCAAAAGGATTATATACATTATACCCAATTGACCCATGCTACTGTGCCAAGCTATATTTCAGTAATATAGATGTGCAGTTATTAAATGGGGTGTGTTGATATTGCAGAATTGGGCAAGAACGAACTTCGTCCCTTATTGTCGCGCTGCATAATAATTCCATTACAAGCTTCCTTCCACTGCGACTGTATATACCTAAGTACTTTTTTAAACTTAATTTTATGAATAAAATATTGTAACCGGTGTAACTTTTTGAAATCTTTGACATCTAATATAACAGTTATATAGTTACTAATAACTAATTTAAGTACGTAGTAGATTTGACTTTGACATGTAGAACATATAATTATGCATTTACTGAGAGAATTAAATTCTTAAATTAACTCATATGTCCAGATTGATAATCGTAAAATTATTTTTATTCGGGAAACGTTGAAGTGGAATGAACAAACTGAAAACAGGGTCCGAGATTATATAAATTATCTATAATGCGTGAAAGCTGAATTGAATTTGAAATACAGAAATTATTGAAATATGTACATATATCGTCAGTGACGATTCGTCACCGTCAGCGTAAATGACCTGACAGCTTTTACTTCGAATTTAAGTGATAAGGTAATTTTTTCATTCAATATTCTTGACATCTTACGACTTGGGTAAATGAGCAATTTAATAAATCTTCTTGTAAAGGTTTGAATCAGTTTGTCTTAATCCGTGTACATGTCCAAATATATTATGAAATATTTAAAGTACAAATGATTGCTTGGAATTTACAACTTTGGTGTCTCCTCATGGCGTAAAATAACTTTTGTAATGCGATTCAAATTAGAATGCTAAAATGTTTTTTAGTCTTGTCAGTAGGCATGTAATGGCACATTTTATGATATTATTACTCTTTTTATATTTATGTTAGAATTGTTTTAGTTAAAGTGTTTAAAACCTGAATGATGAGCTATAATAAAGATCTCTTGTTTAATTAAATTGGTAGGTGCAATTTAGCAAATGCATTGTATATATTCAGTGTAATAGGTATATATATATTGTTTTTATGAAGAAAATATTCAAATTTTAAAGGTTTATTTTTGTACAAAAATATTGTATTCATTTATTTGAGACTTGTTCATATTTTTCGATAGACAACTCAGTTTTACTCTTATAATTTTTCATAGGTATCTAAATATTAGTAAGTAGTTAGTAAAAATCATGTCGAATCGTGGTACATGTGTCAAAGCGTGTTACGAGTCTATAAATCTAGTTTATCCAATTTTACCTAATCAATGTTTATAGATTTCAAATCAATAAAAAATCAAATGCAATTTGACAAAAATGAAATTTCGAATGAATTTAGCATATTATGGGCTACAACTATAAATTAACGCTACTATTTACACATCACAGCATTTAGAAAAGTATTAAAATGTGAGCTTTCAGTCATTTTCCGAGTCCCCCAATTTATTCCTGAAGAAGAGAAGCGGTCTTCCTGGAGTTCACGGCGAGCTCATCAGCACTAACGCTGTACTGGGTGTCGACGCCACCAATCTGGGTGTGTACTTCAGCCTTTCCGTTGACAAGGTCGATTTGTGGTCCCTCCTCGCCAAGAGGTTCGACGTTCTCACTGCAAAGTAAATATTAAATTAATTATATAGAAAATTACAAATAAAACTTTATTCCATCATCACTTTACGCCTTGGGAGTAATACATACCTGACCACACGGTAACCATTCTCGTCAGCTTCGTAGTTGACAGTACGCTTGAAGTAACCGTCGCTGTAAGCGTATGTTCCGGTAACCTTCAGTCCATCACGAGTTTCCTGGCGAATGTGAGACTGGTCTTGGATTCCATCATCGACGGCACTGGCGAAGGAGTACTTGGCATTCTTAGCACTCAACATGAATTCGTCTTCTTGAAGGCTCAATTCTTCTTCACGTCCATGTTGCTTTTTGCCAGCACCAGCGCCTCCGTATCCTCCTCGTCGTGGTGGTGGGAGTGGTTCTTCTTCAGCGTCATGGCTGTAAGATGAAGTGGCAGGAACAACACGGATGGGCAGCCTTTCAACAACCCTGGTTGGGGCTTTGTAGGCGACCTGAACTGGCTGGCGGACGACGGGCAGTTCAACTTCCTCCTCCGCAGCGAAGGCACCTGGAGCTCCTGCTCCGTGGGAGGATCCTGGGGCTCCGGCTCCTTGGGAAGATCCTGGGGCTCCGGCTCCGTGAGAAGATCCTGGTGCTCCAGCACCGGCCAAAGCCAATAATGCTGGCTCGGCCACCGGAAGTTGTTGATGCTGATAGTTCCTAGGAACAGGGATCGGCTGAAGTGTCTTCCTCAATTGGCCGTTGTAGCCGGAAGCGGACGAGAGGGCTGCAAAACCCAGAATAACGATGGCGACCTATTGGGTGCAAAAACAGACATGTAACTCTTGAAAAATTCACTTTTAAGAAGGCACGAAAAACTTGAGTGTGCTTCTTAAAAATTCTCACCTGAAGCTTCATGGTTTTTTCTGTTGAATTTTCGGGGGAAATATGCTCACTGACTAGGAACACTGTTGTTTAGTTTACTGATCGGATCGGGATCACACTGTTGACTGATGATTCTTCCAAAAGTTCTGTCGACTTATATAGTGGAATATGGTATGCTGCGTACCAATTGCAATTTTCATCAGAAATGAAAGTGAAAATGAGAGATTCAGATGCGGAGGAGGGTCAACGTAAAACGTAACTGGTGTCGTCTGGAAAATCTAGCATCTTTCTGAAGGGCAAGTCGAAGTTAGAATACAACCTTTGTAACCTATAACCTTAACCCTTTTACAGGCATGTGTTTTTACGCATGCCAGTTTATGAATGTACCTTACAGATTCACGTATTTCGGGTACTGCATGAACGTATTTCTATTGGATGTGAATAAGACTTGGTAATCTGTCTTAAAAGCATCATCTACGACCTTATGTATGTATCGTGCTTGTCTATTTTTGTACATTTTGTTTACCACATACGTGTAATATGTTTCGTTCATTCATTGTGCGAAGCATGAAATGTAAGCTCAAGTTCATACTTTAGTTAGTAGTAGGAGAGTTAACCCTTCCTGAAAAGGTTGTGGAGAGGTCCACTATCAGAAATCATCACAGTCTCAAGTACACAAACAATGGTTTCTAAGAACGTCAGGACAGGAGCAAGAGAGAAACGACCTTGCTTGGGTTGGTTTAGTCCACATTGCACGCGACCTGTGACATAATGATCTACTGACAGATATTTCACGACGCAGTGTAGATGCATATCGTGTGCATAAATAGGTATGAATAATATTAAACCGATAGCACTAGCTCTGAGTCTGTGCTTTTGTAATATGAAAAATGAAAGTGAACATAGACAGGCATCTTATCCCTGCACTTATTTGCTTTCCATCAACGTTCCGTACATCCTGTGTTGCAATGATGCATGGTATGGATCATGCATGATCATGACGAGTTACATACTTTCTGAACAAATGACAAATAAAATATCCAGCCAGAAGGCTATAATATATTATATGAGCCCTGTCAACGATCAATGTAATTTTAACTTGGTAAACTCAGAAGGATACCAGTTGGCTTTCGACACAGGGGATTCATTTGACTGCGTGTAATATTTATTTATGTGGCTGGCATTAAGGGTGTATGAATCGTTTTACACGCCCTTGCTCTCATTACGTGTTTTGTCATAAGATCTTCCGATGCGGAAGAGCGTACTGTAGTAGCCTTGAATCTGCATTGAAATCGTCGCAACAACAGAAGAAATTGTAAACAAAGTTGGTTTTATTTTTTAAATACTGAAAACGTCGCATAAATAAATAAAATAAATAAAAATATCTATATGATATAAATAAATAGTATAATTTATGTATGTACATTAAAAAAATATGTAATCTCTATCGACTATTGTATGTAGAAAATTGTATTGGTCATCATTGATTATAGTTGCCTTTATTCTATGATGACTTGCTCTTGATGCTCTTTTTCAGATACGCTTTGCGGAAAAAGTTGGCGAAGAGGAGGAAGTAGGTGACGTACATGGCAAACGCCAGATGGATGTTGCTGTATGGTCGTTTGCAATCCTGTCCCGACACTGAAAAAGAAAACATAGAATACATACATGAAAGTATTGAATTGAATGCAATTCGAAGCGTTTCCGCTCTCTACCGATTTCAAAGGGGTGTCATTTTATATTAATTAACTGAACTGAACTGTCAGTGTACTGTCAGTAAGTGTCATATTAACTGAACACTTCAAGAAATTTTCAAATAAAAATGGGCTCAGATTTCAGGTGAAAATTAAAAACTTGGCAGGTTCAGGTTTCAGCGAATTGTTTGTTCTCTAGGCTTGGTACACCACGAGTAACATTTTCAGCTAGTGGTGAGGGTAATCTGAGTGGTAACAGATTGCGCTACATGAACCTGATTAGGTATTAGTACGATCTTTACTAATAATAATATGTCCTCGTTGACTCCCTTTGAAACCCTTCGCATTCGCATAATCACGTATAATATTGTAGGGTGAAGCAGAATGTGCAAAGAAAAAGTGCAGCTTACGCTTTATGTTGTACGTGTTGATATTGATGATGACGCCAACAATCATCTGCATTATTTGCAGGATTGTAATCGTCATCGGTATAATCCTTGGAATTTTCACTTGGAGAACCTGCAAAATGAGAAAACACGACTGGTTGATGAAACATGAAACGTGACACGAATACGCATTATCGCACAAAAGTATTTGATCGTAATATCCATGAAAAATATTAGAAGACCTTCCTACCGAGAAAACAATCCTATCTACTTTCCTCTGAAGTTATATGACATAAATAGCAAATATATTACCGGTGTCGCAACATGTCATAGCGGTTGCAAAGTTTTAATATTACCCAATGAGACTATGATGAAGGCGACAACTGCAATGCCATCACATATGAATATTTTATTTTTCCTTTTAACTTCGTTCACATTTGCATAAAAGATCAAAGTTGAAACACGTAAGAAACAGAACCATCTGAATTAATTTAATCCGAACAGCATCTCCAGATACACGGCTCGTGTAATAAAAGTTGGCTCGGGTCACAAATTGCATTCATGCAGGCACAGTAATATTTTATAGAAAGAGTGACGCCAAAAGGTTACAATGCAGCAATAGGCATTTAGTTTCAAATTGTAAGTATCGCAAATTATGGTTTGAAAGATGGGAGGTATAATTTTTTTAAATAGACAGGAATGATGAAAGCATTTTTAACACTTAAACCGTAGAAGAAATGTCATCAGCAACAGGATATATTTTTTACAGTTGGAACATATTCAGTAAAATCCCGAATGGAAAGACTTGAATTCAAAGCTCACTGAAAGTAATAATGTGTTTACTGTAAAGAATATTGATGTTCAAGAGAATCATAGAATAATATTGCTATCACCCACATCCACCCATTGATTCACTTGGGGAATACAATGAGCTAGCGTTTACTTTACTCTTGCATAATACAGAAAACAAACGGCGAACTGTACGTTCGCTTTCAATATTGATGATATTCTATTTCACTTTCTTAGCTAACGTAACAAACAGCATAACTAATTCTATATACCCGTACTCTCTAAGAAATTATATTATATATACTATTCTACGGTTTTTATAGAAATTGTTTTTATCCCTTATCTTTTCTGCTAAATTATTTTACACATATTCAAAATATGAGCGTTGTCTTCGTCATTTCTAATTGGAAGCTAATTGGCCAGCCGTACAATTTTAATTTCAAACCATATTAAACACGTTGGATAGGTCGTGACAAACTGGACAAAATTACATCATTCAATCTAAAATTTCGACTGATTATAACTAAGGCAAACTAGCAATCGAGAAATTAAAAAGTACTTTTCGGGGCACTGACATCTAACATTTTGTTTTACGTTTGACAAGTGTAAGAGAAAGTTTCCAGCCCAGTAAGGAATAAATGAAAGTTATAAATGCATAAGAGAAATATGATTTCATCATTTCATGTGAAACTCAGAGACTTAAATTTATCCAGAAAACTCATTTACTTTTTCCTCTTAAAAAACATCGTACATATTTTTGATGGGACAGACAAGTTATTTTTATTTCCTAGAAAGAAAACCTTTTATACTTGTATTTTGCGATACAATGTAAAACCCTAGAATGTATGTTTACAAACCCTATAAATTAGAAGTAGTAATTCATAGAAAATCTCAACGTCATAAGTTCTCAAAGTACTTCGCGCTTGCTACTCCTTGGGTTCCCTCGAACGATATCTCTCTGTCTGTCTGTCTGCCTATACGGTATATAAAATACGATAGGGTTTTGATTTTTATTAATTATTTAAGCTAAATTCTACAAAAAAATCCTTTCTTAAAATGGTAGGTTTTGCTGTTGTTTTTGTAGATAAATTTACAGCCTAGAAAATACCACTTTTGGAAGCCACTTCATTTCTTGCATTCTGTCAATTAACGTTGCGCTCAGGCTATAGAAAACAATTTTATTGATATTACCGCTAGTTATATATATGCTGTTTATATATTATATTATACTTTCTAGGCAATTCCTCTCCGCCCACCTTTGTAAAAACTTAATAGGATCTAATATTTTTTCCAACATTACTTTGTACTTTGCAATAATGCATAAAAACTACTCGCTTTATTGACTTCTCAGAGGAGAAGATCCCTTTCATCGTTATGTCATTCCGATCCATTTGCTTTCCATCACAACACAACAGTTTGTTGACTCACCTTCATCGCGTAGTACGTATACATCAAAGAATGAACAAAGTAGTTCATTGTACAGAACCACCGGCTGGAAGGGTCGTAGGCTGAGTAGGCGAACCAGCAGTAGATCGTGACGGTGACATGATGATACCTACGAACAGACGGAAACATAGCTGGAGATAATAATAATGTACCTAAGTGCAAATTTATTTCGCGAAATAACGGATATATACAAACATCCTGCATCGTTGATTACCAATATGTATACATGTGCAAATATGGCATATTACGTGGTACACTCAGACGCAGCTTTTTCATATTTTTATAAAACCATTGACATTTTCTACAGCTTACTTCAGAGATCATGTTTGCAAAATTGGCATACATAACCCACGAAGCAAGCAATAAATTCAAGGTCATTTATCTTCTAATCTGTTTAGTCATAGTCATCATATCAATGCAAATGACTAGTTGCAATTATTATTGAGTAAGTTGCATAAGCAAGGCGAGTGGTTATTGGTGATAATGTTTCAAATATATGTGTCTGATTCATTCTTACCAATGCAAAAATATCAACGGTTGTTTCTTTAGAACGATGAACAGGGTATCCCCAAACTCCACCAGTTTCGACCATGCAAAGAGTAATCCCCACAGTGAGGTCGCTATGTTGTGGTTATCGCTGTAAATAAGACAGGTTCAAAGAGGTAAATTAAATATCACGCTTGTGAACTTTCAGAGTTCTATTCATACTTATTCTTCCTATAAACTGCTGAAAAGCCATTATAAATGTGCACATTTCCCACAGACTAATCGGTCAAGCATGCAAAATCAACTTGTAAATCTAAACAAAACAACGCAACAACAACGTCAAATCAAAATCACTTTCATTCCAATTCCAGGCAAAGTTCACAACTAGGTTCATGTTCTTGACTTGCCAATAATGCAAGTCATAAATACATTTATGTATACCGACATAAATAAATGAATAAATAAATAATATTGTTTTGCACTAACGTTTATGTATTCTCTAGTAAAATGAAGAAAATTTCAATAGCATCGTTATTGATTCAATTATAATGTTTTGTGAACTTTTTCCTCATATAACATTAACAAATCTTTTCATCCAAGTGCTTTTCCCCGGAATTGTTTTTGTATAGCTAACCTAACCAGATTAAATTAATAGAGCTACATATATTATCGCAACTTGCCGGAAATTCATGATTTGTGGATTTATTTTTATTAAATTATATATTCATAATTCCTGCAAATATAGTCATGTAACTCATAAATTTTCGCTTTACACATGTGGTTCATCAGTAACGCAAGGAGATGTGAAAAACTTAATTTTTTGTATTAACACACTCACGCGAAGCACACAGATCTCTGTAATCCTCCCGTGGCTGGTACGGTCCACTCATACCAAAGCTCTGGAAATGATCTAAAGAATCCTAAACCGGAGAACGCGGCTAACAGCACGTTCCAGTAGAGCAGCGGACGACGTACCTCAAATGGTTGTCGATTTTTCATCAAGTACTGACCAAGAAATATGAGTGTTACATAAATTCCTGAGGCGTACAGGCTCACGTCCCAATGCCGATGCATCCAGTCGTGCCACACGGTATGGTTATATTTCTCGAACGACCAAATGGTCAGGTACCTGTCCTCATAGTGAGGTTCAACGGGCGGGCCATTGTGCCCGGATTCACTATACAGAACTTTTGCACTACTCATCCTGTTTCCAAATATAGCACACCCACTTTGAATAACTACTGGCCGTAAGGCTTTTGAGCCGCCGAAGCGAAAAAATAAAATATCACGCAACTAGTAGAAAGAAACTCTGACAAATTCCATCTGACCATCCAGATAATAAAGTCCCCTGGTTCCGCGCTGTAGCTCGGTTTGGCAGGTTAAATATATTTTTATGTTATTTACGACGACGTAAGTACTAACCTATCAGTGTCCACTTTTGCTCCCTAGTAAAGTGAATATAAGTTGACTGCAGTGGCACGTCATAGTAAAAAGGAAATCATAAATGCAACGGTACTACCACTTTTTCTCCCATTCGCACATGTACATAGCAGAGCAGTCAAAAAGAGTTTATATGCATTTTTTATGATGATAATGTATACAAAGCTTATGTATGAGTTGTGACAAGATAAGTACACCTGTACCTGTAAGCATTGCAAGGGCCAGGGGCAAAGTCTCTTTTTTATACAGTAATCCACGCATCGAGATGCATCACATACAACAAACCGCACACACGTACCTACATCCCTACTGAAGTTTGTGCTTGGTCCTAAGTCATTTTAATCTAGGTTTTGGGGTTACTTTGAGATCTATGCCACAAAAATCCAAGTGCACATCATCGCATTTTTACTCTTGAATCCTGTGATGTGATGAACAACAATAACAGATGCGATGAATAATAGATAAATATGTACCGCGACAGCAAGTTCATCGAACATGCAACAATACAGCAGTACCTTCTAATCTACACTTACATCTCTGCAAAAAATCTTGTTGCATTGAAGCGGTATAGTACGTATGCGTCGTCGGTCGTTAGTCTTTAGCCTTCTTATTGTTGAGATAAACTATAAACATTTTGCCAATACGCTTTTTGTTTTAGTCTTGCCTTCCATACTAAATTTGTCGTGTGTACATGCCTAGGTGCATAGCATTCGCAGCATTACTCGCACGATCGCGTCCTTATAATATGCGTTTACCTTTAGCGGTTTTCTCATCGTGAAGAATTGTTTCTTCGCTCAACCATACAAAAATGCGATATTTTTTATCAAAATGTGTACAATTCACATTCAAATTTTTATGTAGCAATTTCGTAGGTTAAGTGGAGGGAACTACTAGGGCAACGTGCATTTGGTACGTAACGCTAAAAACCAGCTTTTCTGAACCACAACCTATCATTTGTGTCACCCCCATTTTAAATTACAGGATGTACCTTTACACCTTTAATGTCAATAATAACCGTCTCCGTCCGCTTCCCTCTCTAATAGCGGTACAAGAACAATTTGCAATGTCATACAGTGACGTAGGCACAGCGTCTGAGGTACGGGTAAAATTCATATGATCCTCAATCTCTATAATTGTTTTCATAGAAAACTGATCAAGTACTCCAGCGTTATACGCTAACCCTTTTCGTACAATTAGTTTTAAAATGTGTATCAGAGTTAGCAAACACGTATAGATTCCCGACGTGCAATCCTGTGGTTCGCCCCTGAAACGAATGATGGGACCCGGCTTTGTCGTCGCATTTGTCATTTGCTCGACGTTTGAATAAAAAGGAATCTATTATAACAATGGAATGCGTATGTACGTAATGTACTAGCTAGGGTACGGTGAAACACATGACAGAAAATATTTACCTAGGTACATCATGCACAAGTATGTACTACACATTAATATTATGAACACCGAAATGACCAATGCAATGCAATGATAATGTAATTGTGGTATTGGGCATTGTTGCAGTTCTCGCTTTGGCGTATGCTTTACGGAAACAAGCGATCCGTGTACACATATAGTAAAGTGAAGCTCATGCTTATCGTAAAAATATTACGTGCGACCAGATTGTGATGTTCATCTTACGTCTCTCTACCGTATAAAATGAATGATCATTTATGATACCGGTTTCTGATCAGAGGTTTCAGTCAGACAGAATATTATTCTCAAGAGGGTCTTATTTTCCTCTTGTTATCTTAGGCATTGCTATAACTTCTTGACTTCATTGTCAAGGAGCGTGGACTTTAGAAACGCTTCAAAGCGCTTATTGCACCTCTCCGTCAAGTCAGACCGTTTAGTCAGTTTATTGCACCATCCCGTCCGTTGTATGTAATATACGCTCTAGTCATTTGCACACTTAGAATTCTGCAGAATATGGAATTGTCTATACTTATTGTGTGCCATTTCTTGCTGTTTCGTCTCGTTTATGTTTTGTTGTTACTAATCAGATTTAATTAGAACAGCTTTAAAATATCATAATATGAGTCATTATTTTGATTTCATGTGATAGTAGCTTGGGTCCATAATTTTGGTATTCATAATTAAAAGATGTGGCGCATCAAAATAACGACACTTTTGAAACGTAGATAAATGCACTTGATATGATATGAAAACTTTAGACACGGTGAATGTATAGAGCAACTTGTGAAAACACATAACATGGATGGAAAAACTGAATTGAGATGAGGAACCGGATACTCTCCATGCTTGTAACGAAATTATGACCCAATTATTGTTACATGCCAACTGTGATTTTTTTCTCTCGTATCTAAAGATGGATGTGGAGGACGTATTTTTGAATCCACTAAATCAATCTGCGCTACTTGTTTAATGCTTACTAAGCCTCTGTTCATATACACGCATTATTTGAACGTAGTCACAATAGTTATAGTAGTCCTCCATTACAAATTTTATATTCGTCATTTGAACCCACGTACTCAAAACTCGAATAGAGCTCATTGCGCATTAGAAAGTGTACAGCATAAAAAATATTGCACGTCATAATTAGTAGTGAGTCACGTCACGTCATCAGTCGCTGATAGTGGAAATGGCGGTCAGTAAAGCTAACTCACAAAAGGAGCAAAAATAGTGATGATTACGAGCGATTATGTTTAATATGAAACACATAAAGTGGAACTTATTGTTTCTACTTCTAGACAGTTATGATCAAGGTTCAGAAGGTTCAGATTATGTAATTGCATTGCAATGGCTTGGTGTGAGAATAGCAGATAAATACGAGATGATTATACCTAAGTTTCATACACAACGAACGCATGTGCTACTAGCTTCTTGATTTTCGACATGATAAAGAAAATGCCACTGCTGAAAACAGATTACGAAATAATAGTAAAGGCCAAGGTCATTCCTGGGCAATGGCTATTGGATAACAGGTACTTTCGTTGCTAATCAGATGGACCACATAATTTAGAAATGAAATGAGATGGCGTTTATGAAATGAAACATCATATCATAGCCATTTGTGGAGGTTCAATACATGATTACGATGGAAATGTACAATTTTATATCTGTATTTCTTACGCAATTTTTTTGAGTATTTATTCCAGAAAAAATAGTCACTACAAAAACTCGTGACATAATATGCAGGAAGTATGCACGTGCCAAGTCAGAAATATAACCTGGAAATAAACCATAAGATCCTGTGCTACAATCATCCTTAGTGCGTTTATTGCTTCCTCAAATGATATTTGTGTTGGCGGTTAGCGTTTCATATTTATTGTTGGAGCAAGCAAATTGTTAGCACTGGTACTACGTAGGTAAATGTTTTGAATTTTTATTTCCCGTTTTATGGGTATTTTATAGCCACAATTAGAACGGGGGAGAATGTAAAAATACTCATAAACATAATAATCTCGAGTGTATGAAAACTATTTTATAATACAATGTTCGTGTCTAACTGTCCACTCGGTAAGTTGGAAAAATTTCCTTAACCTGTAAACTAAACGTGGAGTCATTACATGGGATACGTGCGAATGCTCTTGGTGCGCAAATGTTCGCATCTTCATACTTCCAAACCGGTGGACATTTAATTATCGCGGTAGGCTCGAAAATACGCATTTCAATGGGAAAGAATTTTGCCCTGTCACTGTGCCAACGCTCGGCAGAAGCGTAATCGGAAAGGAATGGGTGGGAACATTGACATTCTGTACAGAATCGGATTCACTGAAATAAACTCGTGCTTACGTACTTTTATGCGCTCAACAAGTAGGAACGATTTTTTTTAGCTAACCTATTATCATTCAAGGGGTACTCAACGTTGAATTACAATTCAGCCTTGCAAAGTAATTATCACGATTTCGTTGGTGTGGAATGGAGCACGGATTTTAAACTTCCTAGGTAGTATATCAAAATTTTAATATACTTCAATTACTGACAAATTAGCATAATTAAACGTGCTTTTGGACAGGTAATTTATCTAGCATTTTCTGTTTTTATGTCTCACTTTTTATGTCTAAAAGGAAGTTCACGAGACCATAGTCATTACTGTTATCATTGTTTCCTATTTGTATCTATTTTACAGGATATAACTGAGGAACTGATAATTTAAGTTAATGTACATAGAACGAAACGATCTCAATATAAAGTATAGCTGATGATGATATCCAAGTTTTTTGATAATTTAAGTAAAATGTATTTACAGTCCTCATATCACATATTTTATGTATGTAACAGTAATTTGGGCA
Source organism: Sinella curviseta (assembly GCA_004115045.4). Taxonomy (NCBI): domain Eukaryota; kingdom Metazoa; phylum Arthropoda; class Collembola; order Entomobryomorpha; family Entomobryidae; genus Sinella; species Sinella curviseta. The sequence continues at coordinate 52,764,275 of CM023201.3, forward strand.
TTGTAGTTTGTAGAACATTTTGAAAATAAAAACGTGTGTAAGAATTTCTGATAAGTTATTCACACAGTAAAAGATTGCAGGTAATCATCTAAAACTACCAATGAGCAAATAAAATACTTCTAGACACCACATACAACATATATCTGCCTAGGGATAAATACATTTTTATCTTTATGAATATAGACCTGTCCATGAGCCATGTTCCTAACGTTGACATGACAACAGCCGCAACGTAGATGATGGGGTCATAACTCATGGCACACGTTTACATACTTAGGCGCATAGGGGTCCCGTGCTGAGTGCATACATGAAAACCACTACTGAAAGTATTTTGGCTCAAAACTATTTGAAAATATGGAAATTCGCTTTTTGCACCGATGTGTGTTTTATCAAATTCTACATAATAATTTTAACAATAATGATGAGATATCTTAATTTCAGTGCAGCCTTTACTACGTAGTTACATCTTTTTTATTTCAATTTCCGGATTGATATAGAGCGTGGAACACTTTTTAAAAAAATACTGTAATTGACTTACAAGATATCCCAACTTGATTCTAACAGCACGTTTTTATCGCTTTTTCGCGTTTGTTTAAAAAGGGTCCAACTTTTTAAAAAGAGCTCAGTGTGTTTGAGTGCACGTCTGCAATAGATCAAAATGTCACAAATTGGCTTATTATATTTAATTCCAGTTCTACTGGTTTTTACATTCAGTGAACTCTCCAGACCGGCATCTGCTCAAAATATAAACTATTTTGGGGTAGCATATTCTCCATACGTCAGAAAGGGTGGCTCTCCGTGGGACGTTTCTCCACTGGACGACATAGAGCAAATGTTGAGAATCGTTTCTAAATACCATACTTTGGTGTCCACTTATTCCATGGGTGTCAACGGTAAGCGCAAGCATAGTTATGTTCTTTAATTAACTGTATTATTACCTACAAATCGTTTTAATCTTCTCAACTAATTTTAAAATTTGTTAATTAGCTGGTAATGTTCATAAACGGTGGGATCGGACAGACAGCAACTGCTTAGTAGCCCGTGCTGCAGCTCTAATCAATGAGGAGGCAAATCATAACGTGTTATCGGTTACACAAGGCATCGCCAATCACGATAATCCTATTTTACAGGAAAAGGAAATAGAAAATGCATTCGTCGCTGTAAAAGATGCCAACCGAATTTACCATGGAACAGTGTGGGGCCTAATTTTTACTAGTGACCATGTTCAGGATTTGCACTCTGGGCAAAAAGTTTTTGACATGCTGAGGGAGAATCGAGAGCGTGCTCATTTGTTAAACCTTAAAATAGGAACGAGAATCAGCAATTGCCAAGAAATTTGGAGGGGACCTAACCGTGAAATTTTGATTGATATTGCGAGGGTCTCTGACTTTATCATGTGCAATATTTATCCAGCTCCAAATTCATACGATGCTGAAGAGGCAGTGAAAGGAATTAGTAAAGCATATTATAGTGCACGGGTTGGTCTGCGCGGATATAATCCTAGTTTGGAAGTGATAATTGGGGAGACAGGCTGGGCAAGTGAGGGTAGAACCAAGTTTAACTCACTTCACTTGAATACAGTGGGAAACATGAAAAGTTTCTGGAATAAGATGAGAGAATGGGCTCTTAATCATCAAGTTAGAGTTCACATGTTTCAGGCTTTTGACGAACCTTGGAGGACGGGCATTTACCCCGGAGAAAGGCATTTCGGGTGGTGGCAGAGAGCCCCAGATAACAGCAATTATTACATTGAAAAAACTACAGGTGAAATTGTAAGATGAAATATTGTAAAAGGTGAATTTTCTCTAATTTATTATACATAGTATGTAATATTTATTTGAAATAAAAGTAAGTTATGTACCTTGTTTTTATTTTTTACTGCTTTTCATTAAAAATTCAATCCAACACGTAATATCTACTCATTCAATAGCATAAAAATGTTTGTGAAAGGCCAAATCAAGCAAAGGGTACGCATTAAGAGTTCCTTTGTAATTTTATTTCTGTAGAAATCTAGCTAATCTTCAAACATTCATTAAAATATACCTGAAATAACTTGTAGTGACACACGTCGAAATAAAATGTCAAACGTTAACAACCCCGGCCAGGCCGCGTGACTTGTGCGTCAAGAGAAAAACTACATACAATTTTGATGTTAAAAGAATATATTTTAAATTATAAATAAATTTCGAATTTATTGTAGAATACAATCCGTTATATCTTCCTTTTCAAGAATTCTTTGAAACTAACACGATGCATGGCTCAAAGCTGGTATCGTTTTGTTTTCCACCCTAAAGTGGAATGAAATAGAGCAAAAGTTCTCTGAACTTTATGAAATATGCTTTTCTATAAAGTGAATGTGGTTTGATTACTAAGAATAAACTCGTTTATATTAGTCTGCGCATTTAATGGAATGGAAATTTAGCCCGTAAATCATTTTTATGCATCATCACGTAAAAAGTATTTGTTCTTGACGAGGCTTAATTTAATATACGAGGCGGAATTTCTACTGAATAAAAGTGGTGAGGACTGGTTAAGGTGAATTTTATACGACATGTGAACCTTTTATGCTTGTTTGAATTCGTAGTGCTCAATTCTCAAAGTACTCCAAAGCCATATCATATGACATCATCGCCCTGCCATACATTCATCTTTCAATAAGAATTGTACACCTACATATTGCCACTCTAGTCACTTTCTAGATCCAAACTGTAGGAAGATGCGACGGTTTCAATATTTCCTTGTTCTTTCTTCCCAATAAGAGATTTCACCTTGGAAGAAGACCCGTCATGTACTTCCATTTCGGCCTGCCGTTGAAGTGGCTTTCTTACTTTGGAAATGAAGTGTGAGGCTGCAAAAGTGCTACTTGATGCAGCTCCTTTCATAACCTCCACCACATCCTTCTCAACAAGCTTGTACGGCGCTTCTGATCTTTTGCCGCCAGAATTATGAGTTCCTTTCTCCATATCAAAACTTTTCCCCAAGTCTTCCTCCAGAGAAGAATCGATAACTACAGTACCAATTACTCCCACACCGCGACTGCCGGTGGATCCGATCGAGCCTTTTTTCCTTTTCGCAAAGGAAAGTTTGTTTTTCTCATCCAATGTATAAACGCCAGGCTCAATTATATATAGTGGGGGTCTCTGTTGAATTGGGATTTCTTCTCGGTCTGTTTCCAAATTAGAATGGACACTCATGGAATCAAAATGGGAGTAGTGTTGTTCCGGTTCTTTGCATTCCCTTTGCAAACGCACCGATAACATTTCACTATTTCCAGCGGCCGACGATGCTAACAAGGAAAGGTCTGGAAGGAAGGAACCTCTCCTATGTCTTACCATTTGTATTTCCTCGTTTCTCAAATATGGTGGTAATGGACTTGTACATCTTGTCTGTAATTTATCACTACTGGGCCGTGGTGGCGTTATTAGTTTTGATTCTTGGACAGAATTTCTCTGCCCACTTGACAGATCTTCCGCTGACCTTCTTTGCTTAACTTCCCTTTCTTTATCAAAATGCCCCAAGGAAAATCTTTCATCTCCGTTGTGCTCTATTTTGCCATCATGGTCCAATTGATCGGATCGATATCCATCCTCTGAGGAAAGCGTTATTCCATCAGACAAATCCTGCTGGCTCTCTGGAGGCGGCGAAAGCATTTTTTCCGAAGAGTCCCCTGTCATGATCGAAATATCCAGTTCGGGACTAATGTGTCCTGGTGACGCAGGAATGAAAGGTGATGGAGGATAACTGATAAGTAAGGATGTGTACGTATCCCCAGGCTTGTTGCTAGTGCTGCTTATACTTACATCAGAACATGAGCTTACTTTTGATCCCTGTGTCAAGTATCTGCCAATTTTAGTCGTTGGAGGAAACAACTGCCAACGAAATAGATAAGGGTAACATAACATATAAATTCCTTCCTGTTACAATGCTAAAATCCTCTTATGGAAAAAAGTTTGCATAACGATACCTTCAATATGGTTGAAATCAACTTTGGAGGCTCCGTCTTGTTTTTGATAATGACCCCAGACTCCTCCGCAAGGGACACACAATCATCAGAAGTTGCAGTTGGACTCGGAGTAGCTCGGGCTTTTTTAATGCTTTCCCGCATAAGCTTTCTACAGAAAATGTTCAGAGGAAGAAAGATTTTGTGCATACGTCCTGATTAAAAAAAGGAAATTAAAACGAATGAATTATCCTCATTTGTTTCTCCTCATTACTTTGCTTTTCTCTGTATAATCTCTTGTGCCTCGGGGTAATCTCTAATTACATCGTTTAGATCAGCCTTGTTCAAAACGAAAAGGTTGGAAAAGCCGGCAGCTCTGTGTCGAAACAGAAAATAAAAAAACTGGGTAATTATTCACGTGAAAACATAGGAGTCCAAAAAACCACGTGTATAACCTACTAAAACATTTACCTCACATCCGCCGTTCTTTTATTCATTCCCCCAATTCCCAACAAGGCTATTTCGCCAAAAACGGATCCTTCACCGAGTGTTGCAAGTACTTGTGCTCCGCTGGGACCTCCAATCACCTGAATCTTCCCGCTTTTCACTATAAACATTTCCCGTCCGATTTCTCCCTACGTTTACGCGTACAGTGAGTTGCAAAAATAAATTTACGCAATTATAAAAAGCGACGATAAAGACATCTATACAAGTCTCATCAAGAAAACAAATAGGTAGTAGTAACCCTTTATCACTGCCTGTTCCATTACAAACGATGAGAGTTTTGTACCTAATGGTTTAAATTAAAAGTTTATAATCATTCATACAACGAATGGTCTAATTTTAGCAGAAACTAAAATAGTTTTTTTACAGACATTCATTAAGAAATCAAAATTTCACCAGCACTTTTATACCGTTGCCTTGATTAGAACTATTTGATCTTAAACACAGTCGTTTATTTGGGTTCCCGAAGAAAGTTTAAGGAATCTTTTGTTAACGAAAAACAGAGGACGAATAAAAGTTTAAAGCGACCCGCTGAATTCAGAACAAAAGCATGCTTTCAATCTACTTCAGACCCTGGAGTTTCACACAATTACCCAACATATTCCCTTTTCAACTAAATCACACCCACATAATAAGTACCTCGTGTGTTTTCTCTGCGAACGTGATGCAAGCTTGTAATCGTCGTTTACTGTCAGGATTTTCTTAAAGTATAACTCAACGTCTTATATTTAAGATCTTGATTCAAGAATATTCAGGAATAGGAATGTATGTGGCATAAGTGTACAAAATGATTGAAAAGCAGCGTGAATTTTATTTAGAAGGTTAAGAAAGGTCATGCTAAACAAATACACAATAATATATTAACTTCAATATTATAGCTTCGTGAAGCCTTGTAGAGTAGACCCTTTTCCTGTCACACGATGCAGATGAGGGTACGCATATATATTGATCGCTCCAACAAAAAATCCCTTCAAGTTCATAGCAGTTTTGTTCTGGCAGTGAGTAGCTTTTCACGATGCTTTAGTCTTGAGAATAAGGGGCATGTTAGAACAAGGGCCATGGATGGTGTAAAAAATTGCAATAGTATGGTAATGTTGTGCTTTTCTCCTTTACGCTGCATTACCCAGAGTCTGTATGATCATTGATCATCATGACGATGAAAGGGAAGCGTGTATGAATGGACAGTGATGATGGCGACTAGAAGAAACCTTAAAACTGTGCAGTATATTAGTATCGTTACAGTATGTACTTTTGTTGGTCTACTTTTTTCTTCCAATTCATGTCGGTCTCATCCGTTGTAAGAAAAATGACTATGTATAGTAGCAGTTTTACCCTAGTCTATATTTTGCGATTTCTCATCTTTTCATATTTTCCATTCATTCTGGCTCAATGATTACAACGCTTCCTTACACATCTCTCCCCTGTGTTTATTAACTTTATCGCTTACCTTTCTGCAAACAAGATCCCCTGGTAAAATTATGATTGACCGAAGTTTCACAACAAGATCTCGAAGAAATGCTGTCTCGCAGTTTTGAAACAATTTCACCTTGGCCAATGTCTCCACATGGATGTTCAAGGCTATCTCTGCTTTCATGTTTTTCGGCAGCAAATTCAGTATCCGCCTCTCATCTGTATATTATGAACAGCTAAAGGTTATATAATTTACAACGAATGGAACATAAGAGGAAATAAGTATTTCTAAGTAATTTATGCCTATTACATTTTCTTAATCTAGAGTTACATAGGAAATAAATTCGCCAGCTTTGGATCTTATTGCTGCATTGCTAACTACGTACAAATGCTCTTGCTCTTGCTCATAGATGCCCTAATTTGAAAATGAAAGTAATTTAATCAACGATTATTTGCTTCCACAATACCTATACGCCTCTTTTGAACTCACCTCGAATTGAGCAATTGAGGAAGTAATTCAAAATGATATACGTAGTACTCAAAGTTCATAAAGAACCTACGAACGGTGTACTAAAAATGGAATGTAAAATATTTTGTACAGTCTAAAAGAGAAATTACACAATACCTAAGGTTTTTTGCTGCTCCCACGTATATGACAACCATAATTTAACCCGATTCTGCAGTCTGTCTGGAACACCGAGTTGGTGAAGATAGCTTATGGCAGCTGAGGTAAGAATCCGATACTCCGTCTGGCTCTTTGTAGCCGTAGCTATAATATCTCGGATCTGCATCACAAGAAGAAAGAAGTTATATCAAAAGCGTGAGGTGAACTCCACAGTCTCTAGTTGCACAGTACACGGTCCGCTGAGTCCCATTTCCTTTACTTTAACCTTATCTTGCTTATTCAGTTAATTTTAGTTGTTCGTTACTCGGGTGGGTATAGGTTTGGTACTTGATACACGTGTACAAACAGCCCAAATAAAAGAGGGCCAGCATCGAGTAGAGTATAATGACCTCGCGAATATTATTTGCCACTCTTTTCACTACATTCTGGATGCTTTTTCAACGAACATGTCCATAGATTAAAGCATTTTGGTAACTGTAAAAGGCTTTTTAATCAAACTACTGCCCAAATTAATCCTTCAGATCTTTACAGGTTACTCACCTGGCCGATTAAAATGGCAAAAACAAAGACCCCACTGAGCCAGGCAAACGTCATGAACATGTACTCCAGCTCATTCTCCGGTTTTGGATTCTTCCCAATACTTGTGGCCGTTTTGGTAGCAAAGTAAAAGCAGCGGATGTACCTATTTGATCAGTGTGAAAGGAAACGGTACCGGGACATACATTAGAAAGAAATGTCAGGTTATTCTTGTGTCAAGTTTAAGCTTCGATTATTGTTGTTTTTACAAAAAGGAGTTCAACTGAAAATGTGGTAAAACACTAGGTAGGTAGGTAATATAAACGTAACATGCAATGCGCACGAATTTGATAATTGTTGGAAAAACTAAGAGCTGCGCATAAGCATTCCACTGTCGGACGAAATAAATGGTGTGCACAAAAATGTTTACTTATGGGTGATAAAGAATTGAATTCCAATTCAGTTCAGCAACCGAGCTGTATTATGATATCGTCTGATATTTTACCAAAATTACCATTTTCTTTTAAATAAAATATCCAGGGAAAGCATTCATTCACATATCACATGTGCTTTCACTAGTCAAGTGCTGCGAGAGTACCTTTGTAATGATATCAGTCACATTACATGCATCCGATCCTATTGAAAAAAAAACTTTCTTCCGGTGATATTACAGCGTTTTTTCCATTTGCATGTTATGAGGGATCCATATCTCTCAGTCGCAGATTTAATTCTAACATAATACATTATTAATAGAGTTGATTTTGCATTCACACAGTACTTTGGTATCAGAATTATAGCAGCATGCTTATTGTGGCACATGTTACTACGTGCTTGCTAAATTAAATAAAACGTTTTCGTAAAATTGCCTTTCCGTTTTTTTGTTTACTCACTACACACTGGAAGTCATTTTGGCTTCACAAAATAAATTAAATGAAAGTAGTTTCGTTTGGAATTTGATGCGTGACAAGAACAGGATTCAACACCCGTGAAAGTCAACACGGGGGAACACCGCTTTTTCAGATTGCAAATTCAAATAAGCCAATCTTTGGAAAATATCCGCACATGTACTGAACTTTTTCCCTCCATTCTCCTTCCGATATTAAATGCAGTATGCGTTACAATTTATAATCTAACGACTGGGAAGTAAGTACGTAAATAAACTCAAGTAATCGAAACCAGTCAACATAGCGCATAGATTTTTTAAGCAACTTACAACATAATAAATGTGCTATTACCTCAATAACTTATGAAAAATAAGAGAAAGGTGTAAAAACAGAATGTATTGAATGCATACGCGTTTCCTTGGCCGTCAAAAGTCCAAGTGGTCGATTTAATCCCTTCCCAAGTAGACACAGCGTAGTAGCTACATGCCACCATGTGAATCATGTACAGCATGTAAAGGCACGTGTGGAAAATACGGGCCCTATGGGGATGTGCAAGATACGTATCCAACTGTCGAAACAGTTCCCAGAACGTCTGAATCTGAAAGTTCAAACAAACCATGTACGTACCCATACGTAACATGAATACGATGACGAAGGGCTGGCGAAAATTTAATAAAAAAATAATCTGAGAAAACGAAAACTGTTCATTGCTTAAAAGCTGAATTCAATGGCTTATGTCAACATGTGCTGTGTATACTGTCCCTCTGATTTTTAATCTTTAGAATTGCTGTATATTTCCAAGTATTTTGTATATCTGTGGTATTTGCGCAAAACTTAACCTGAGGACCTGCATTAGCATATTATTTCAACTCGTGTGTGGCTAGTTTGTGCAACGAGCTGAACAACGGTGATCCCCGTTATTTATGATCCACTATAGATGATGCGAATCTATGAATGAAAGTTCGATGACGATAGGATAAATAAACAAATTTAAAAGATGGAATATATATAGGAGTATCCAAACAACAATTGAAAGTTTTCAATAATCTCGTCTCTGAATCCAACTTCGTGTGACTGTATCGAAATCATTTTAACGACCAAATATTGACTATGGGTTCAGAAATCAACGCGCATTACAACTTTCTGTCTGTACTAAGTTTGAATACGCGGTTTCTTTGTTAACTCGCCAATTCTAGCTACAACTTTTCTCATAAAAGTACCTCGGCGTATTGTATTGATCTAAAATATAAAGTAACTAAATAAATATAATAAGTAAATAGCTAGTATATATGCTTCTCTAGCTGTTTACCTTTAGGAACCTGGGAAGACGAAGAAGCGGAAAATTCTTTCCAAAGAACGATACAGCAATGTCAGCAGGGAGGAGTGCCACTAGATCAAGCTGTAAGTGTAGAATACAGAACAAAGTTTTTAAATAAATAATGAGCTCCTTTTCTTCCTTCGGAACTTGGTTTATCAAATCCTTTGTGTATATCAAATAAATGCAAAGGTACGTATGCGCTAGGTATTCAAGTGTTCAGACATACTTTGAACTGGATTGTTCTCAGGTAGCTCCACAAAGTCTCTTTGGGCTCCTTTACCCAAAACCCATTCAGTATGAATTTCACATGCGGCTTGAATGCTAACAAGTCAATTAAGTACACAGTATCTGCAAGGCAGTCAAAAACAATCCACGTTTTCACGTTGCTTTCCGCCTGGTATGGAAAAACAACTCTCAATGGAATCACCCACGCGTTGTAAAGAAAGACAATGCTCACAACCAACAACCACCCAATATACACAGAACCTGAAATAACAATTTGTAAAACAAAATCAATGTCAGAAAGGATTTACTTAATTGTTTTTAATGAAGGCAATCTAAGGTTAAAAATGAAGATAATAGATAATGTTGCCTTGAATTCAAAATGCAACGTTAGGGTCCTACATATCGCATTTCGTATGCGTTTCCTTTGTGTATCATTTACTTATTTATAAAGTCAAGTTCAAGACAGGATACTTATACATTTCTTTGACCATAAGTTATAGGCAGATGAATCTACCGCAGGATCAAAAGATCAGATTCATGTAAAAAGAGCTAAATAACCCCGATGACTTACTTTGAGGGTCTAAAATGTAGTTGCAAGAGAGCACAGTTGAAAGATGGCTTAAATTTTTAGTAAAGGTTCCTTTAACTTTCTCCGTAATAGATTTACGCCTGGAGTCTCCAAATTCAGAAGGGCCAGGGGATGCCAACTGACGCAGTCGATCCAGCAATGTTGGTTCTCCAGTTTTCGCATCCTCTAATAATATTCACAATCAAACTATAAATAATCTCAGGTCTGTCAAACGTAAATATTTGTTTCTGATAAAAGAAAAGAGAAGTATATCTACGATACAAGTTAACAATGTTGGAACATGAATATACAACTTAAATCGAGATTCTACTAAAGTCATTACCACTAACAAGCTTGATGTATTCTTAGTAGTGCACTTTATAAAATAAGCGTCACCCTTTGATCATCTTTAAGCAACAGTTTCAAATGCGACTGAAAAAATTCACTTCATGCATATAAACGAAAACTGCAGACAAGAAGCGATTGAGGTATAGAAAAGTAGCGAATGCAAATTTTATTAGTGTAAGTAAATAACTGCTTTTTAGGTTTAGATTTCGCAGCGTTCTTTCTGTTTCTGATATAGACTTGTATCACATCGATTATTTGTAATCGTAGCTTCACTGGTGTGCATTCACAATGTCGGCCCTGTAGTAATAAAATTATCATTTATCATATTTCCATTCTATAAGGATTTATATAGTGTCAGCATTTTTCCAACCCTGTCGTTTCCGCTTCTTCAAGGCAGCATCTGCAAAGGTGATCTCTTTGTTCGAGTTGATATTTGAACTTCGCTGACAAACAACGGTGGGCCATAAGTCATAATGTTAGAAAAGCCCATTAATAGGCCAAAACGTTCTAGAAACCTGGTAACGGCGGTAAAGGACTTTTAGGAGTACCCCAGCAATATATGTAGCCATATTTGAATTTACATCAAGTATTTGATCATTATTTTATAACAACAATTTTCGACAGAGAGATGTTAGACTTGGTACCTGGTTGTATTACTTATTAGCAGCGATTTTTTCTATATCCATTTACTCTATAGCAGGGATTTTTAAAGATTGGAACAGGATGTTGATGTTATAACAGGGATGTTTTTTACTCAGATTCTCTTGAATAGATTTAATTTTTAGTCCTCTGCTTTTATTCTTGGCAGGAATTTTGGTACAACTTTGTTGTAGGATGTTTCGCAATAATTTCCAGGTCGGAAATATACAAAAATCCGCTTTTTCACAATATCCCCTGTTACGGCAAAATCTGTTTTACCTACACGTTCAAGGTTAACACAAGCCAGGGAACCGGACTGTACCAGTTATAGGGACGTTCCTTTCATACAAGCATACATACTTAATGACTCAACGTCCGTATCGATATCATAATGTTCCAATAAACATATATGTATATGTATCTACGTTTTATTTTCACCAAAAAGGAACTTGCCTAACAACGGAACTTACAACAGTGAACAGTACAACAAAGTAATTTACCTAGGTATACTATATAAGGACAAAAGTTTCTCTTGTATTTATAAACTCCAAACTACACGAATTAGCTGTAAAGTTTAATCTGACTGATGTTTGCTACTTCATTCTTTTTGACTAATAAGCCAATTAACTCACCCGATTCAGATTCTTCCGAGGATGGAGTTGGTGGCTGTTGAATTTTCTTTTTTGTTCGGATTGTCCTTGCGGAGAAAGCTGCTGCAAGAGCTTTGAGTCGACGCTCTAAATCCTCCGCTTGAAACTCGTTCAACCTGTTAATGCGGATAAGCGTCATTTACTACCTGTCATTATGGCAGATGGTAATAAAACAATGCTTTACAGAATAAATCCTTTGGATTTTCCTCCTTTTTTCGTGCGAATTTTATCGAGAAATTAAACTGATACATATGTGCATGACATTTTTGCATAAACAGTTTCGTTGAAACTTTTCGTAAAGGCCTTTCATGAGACTAAAGTCATCAACTCAACAACATGATTTAGTAAGATACTTACGCTAATGAGGAACGAAGAACTGCATAGTTTGCTATTAGTACTAAAGTTTTCAAATAACTATTTTTATTTCAGACAGATTCGGAATTAGAACGAGTAGCAAAACGAGCTAAAAATGCGTAATGACGTTTGTTATTTCGTGTTACAACTTACTTTCCTTCCTCGCTGATGGCCTTGCGGAAATTTCTAGGACTTTTTCCAGACCTTCGTCTCAAACTTGCCATATAATCCACCTGGCCCACGCTTTTAGCTTTGCTCCTGGTGATGACACCCCCTTTGTTCTTAACTTCATCAACCAGGATAACTTCGCTAGAATGATCATCATCATCGTCATCATCTGGCTCATTGTTTCCACTGATTTTTTTATTCCCACTTTCACCAGAATCGGTTACTGTATTCCTGGAATTCGAACGATTGTGCTTTCCCGACTTAGGAGTATTTTCTGCGAAGTGGTAATCATCCTCATCCTCTTCTTGGTTCTTCTTGTCACCACCATTACCACCACGTGCAATTCTACTTTTCTCACTGTCACTTGTACTTTCTTGACGCAATATTGCTGTCTCTACATCCATGACAGGAACAAGTGTAGACTCTTCGACCAACAGTGGAAAAACTTTTTGTGATTTATTTTTCAACATCTGTTGTTCTTGACTATCTTGTCTGCTCATTTTGATGGCTTGTCACATGATCCAATCATAACCAAACTTTCTCCATATCCTGTTTCCCCAGGAATAAGAATAAGTATAAAATATGGGGTACTTTCCCCTTGTCACAACCACAACTGTTATTTTTATAATGCTTTCTGCGAACTGTGCAAACACGACACACAATTTACTAATTTTTCACCTTCGTATGAAATGTCAAACGAAGCCAAAAGTGCACTGCAGATAAGGACACAAAGATCATTATTTTTTGCCTATTCACGACATTCAAAAGTTTTTTATTATGCATGTTCGGTTGTCGACTTGTATGGTCGTTTTTTATAATGGAGCTATAATCCCACCTACTAAGCCATATCGTAGGAACAAAGACTACAGTTTACTGGGAATTCTGCTGTAACCGTTGTGTTGCTTGTAAAAGCCAACTTTAACAAGAAACAATATCAACAAATGTGCTTAGGTTACAAATTCATAGTATCTAATATAGTTTTTAGATGAATGCAATTGGGAGAACAATCACAGTCGCAAGCGTAGACCGAAAAGAAAACCGAAACACTAACATTCATCGCCACACCGATGTAACAACTCTCATTATAAGGTTCCATGGTCCGTCTAATTTTCGTTTGGCTCATTATCACCAGAATCTCATTTGCAGCCACTAAGCACGGAGCGGCATGAGAAAGGAAACACCAGTATAGTAAAACACAATACCTGAATGAACACTGAAATTAAATTGACAACCTTTTTTCAAATAGTCGAAGCGTGGAAGAAGTGTACCCTGGGGATACCATTTATAGAACAGTTGAATATCAAAAGTTGTCAAGTTGTCAATATAGATAAAGTTAACCTATTGTGTAAGACAATTTTACTTACTTATTTTAGTCTTTGCGTCATGAAATTCACTCGTGTAAACTAGTAGTAGTAACTGCCAACTTGGTAAGATATGTATTATTCGTTTGGCATTGTATTTACGAACAGGGGAAACTTTCGGAACTGCCAATGCTATATGTATTATGTACGCTTTCTCCGCAAACTGTTTGTTTCTGAAAATACCTTCTAGTAATTTTACTTTTGCATCTTCTGCCATCAAAATCCTAACAGAGGGACTGATATCAAAGGACAGGGATATCCAATAAAACTCGCAGACATAAGTTAATTTTCAATAGAGGCAATCATATCACCGATTGCCAGAAAGAAGCTGAATGTAGATATGTTAATCAATAACAAGCTCCATGCAGGTATTTATGTACCTTTCATTAGTAAAAGTGCCTCTAATGTGTATGTTCATGAACATATATCATAACGTTTTGTTATTGATCATTCATCTACGATCTATACGGTATAGTATTCTATCAACTTCGATTACATCCTCCTTCTGGTTCCGATTGTGCGACTACCATACAACAACGCGTTGGTGGCATGGCCAAAGTTGAACGCGGTAATAGTAACTTGTAAAGTGGATACAGGGAGAAATACAGAGATGTAGTTGCTTTAGCTTTGCTACTGCATTGTTGATTGGATTGACAAAGAGTCTTTTTGTGATGGTCCGGATGTTTCCTGGCAACTTGCTTCCTATAAGATGATGGAAAGGTTGAGGGAAAGTAGGTTGGAATTTCAGTTTCTGTATAATTATAGTAGAAACATGGAAGGGAATCAGAGAGCGAGAGTAATGCTCACAAAACGGGAGCACTCAATCCCAGATATTGTCACGGAATATCTATAAAAGGTCACCATAATAACTACGATTCTAATATGCAACTATGTAATAGATATAATCAAGCGTACTTCCATAATTGTAGCATAAAAGTGGTCGTGAAGTATGCTGTGTTATTGTGAAACGAGTAAACCGTGAAATTAGAGAAAATGGATTTCATTACCTTGCCATCACAGAGAAAACATTTTCTCTAGAAATATTGCATTTCAACATACATGAACATTCGTAGTTCAACAATGAAGTTTCGGCTATAATTCATCCTACAACTGTGTAATGATTATTTCGAAACATTATTATGGCCTTAAGTAAATCTGCATATACACAGCATAATACTTAATATTACAGACTATTACTAATTGTCAGAATATATCAATGATTTAAACCATGAATTTACAGTAGATTTTCTGCATAGAGAAGTGTCTGTTCTTTCATTAGTCCTTATGGAATCTTTGAACCCGGATAAAAATTAGTTGTAGGACGTACGTGAGGCATAACATTTACGAGTGTTTTGTAATGTTTGCGTTGACAAAATTTCACATTTCCCATTTGAGGTTGCTGCCGTAATATTCTTTTTCAGGAATCTCGATGTTTGATTTAGAACTTTGATGCACAGCAGCCATTTATATACACGAACTCAGAGCAGGAGGGCAATATGGAACTAATTAACAATATCTAAACCACCCATCACCAAAGAATTCGTTCGAGTTTAAAATGTCGACTTACGTAGTTAGTTAATTAATGATACCTATATGTTTCCAATGTACCTTTCAATTAATTTCATATTACAATTGATGATAATACTTACAGATGATTATATTACTGCATTCGATCTAGAGAAACAATGTCTACTTACTCGTATTGCTTAATCTGCGGGATTGTCATGGCCAATTGCAACGTTAACAACACAACGGATTGTCATTTGAAAAGTATGGGAATGTCCTTAGAGATATTCGCCACCGGTAGGCAAGCCACATTGTATCTGCATAGTAACTATCTGGTTGCAAGAGTTTGTTGATGAACTAGGATTAAAATAAATAATTCTAGGGGATTTCCATTTTGTATTTACTTTATTTTGAACGTGAACTTTAGAATGAATGTAATGATTCGTTACATGACTGCATAAAGAATAAAGGCGACTATCGTATTGCCCCATTCCCTCACTTGCCGATGTAGTTCCTTATACGACACACATTGCAGTATATTTTCATATTGTGTTACCACCTTTATAGCAAAGAATATTATCTCCGAACGGCAGCTAAATGATTAAGTTTTTGGACGCAAACTTTAAGTAATTAATTTTTTGATGTGGAAGACTCATTTGTTGTTTTGTACCATGCGACCATATCATAATAATCTCATGATTTCCAGACGCTTAACTATTTTCACTATGGGTAACACAGCAATTTCTTCATAGATGAGTGAGATTAAAGAATAAATTTAAGTTATTTAAATGCAACGCTCATTTATCTCTAGCGGTATTTGATTCCTTACTTGCTATAATTTAAAAATCATCTAGGCATTAATGATTTTTAAATGCATTCAATCGAATGCATACATCAAATGAATATATACAGACATTTATGGCGGACGTCCCTGACCCTGGCCAAAGTACAAAGTTCTCTTGGTAATTTGGGTTCATTCAGAATGAAACGGTAGAAAATGAGTTTTATAAGAAAGGTAAATAAACATGCCTACAATACATTTAATAATGAGGTAAATAAGAAAGTTTTCCCATGGGAAATTTACGATGCAATTTTGGGTTCCTCATTCCTGGTTTGGAAATCAAGCAAATCCCAACATAGTTATGGAGAAATTCGCTAATTTAATCCCCGCACATGTTTGATGACACGGTAATATAGCATTACACAATACATTCAATTTGACAGTTGGTGTTTCCGAGTTTACTGTAATATTCATGAAGCATCAATGCAGCATATAGCTGCCCCTGTCGTCAGCTTCAACTCAAACACCGGACAGTGATGTAACATAATAATATCCAAGAGAACTTGCAACCGAAAACAGTCGGCGTTTTCCCATAAAACTAGAATGTATTTTCTGGGCCATGTAGTAAAATATTAAGGCGATGACGGCGATTTGTGACGCAATGAGTGTTCAAGTACATAATGTATATCTGACGGTGAACTGGTCCTGCTCGTCGTCGTCTCGTCGTATGTATCATGTTACTAAGATGACAAGAAAAATAATAATATATATATGTTGTATGACTTATAATTTACCCCGCAACGTAAATATAAATGCCTATAGTAGTCATAACACAGCGACGAAGAGACACAAAGATGTATACCTATTTAGACGTTGTTGTCATTATCGTTTTCTGCGAAAACTTTAGACATATTTTTCACGCTATATATAGAACGACGTTTCATAACACATTTAAAGAAAACGCAGAACCTCTTCATTCCCAAATTGGCAGCAGGCCCTTTATTAAAGCTGATTTCCTTAGGCGTTGCGTTGCCATCAATATACTACTGACAATGAATTGTGAGATCTCTTGTCATAAATTCTGCCTCTTTCTCAAGGACTACTTTACGTACTATTTTGTAACTTATATCACGCGAGCTACGACGCAATATGAACTTATCTCTTTGATACTGCTTACTGCTTTTGTTGGACTATTAGAGACTTGCACAGAATCCGCCAAACCAGAGAAAAACCTCAAATACAATGGAATTGTCATCATGAAAGGTGACAGGGACATTAGATCCACCTTGTCAAGCCACATTATGTCAACAAAACACCATAATTGTCCGAGACAGTCAACAAAATGACTAAATGAGCCTCGGTGAAAGCACGGAGAAAGTTGTGAGAATGACCGTATCTTTATTTTGCTGAAATCTCGTAGAAGCCCATGCATGCTGTATGTACGTATATATTTATAGAGATACCTTTTAGTTTGGGTAGGGTACGGCATCTAATTTTTTTGCATGAGCGCGATCATATTTTTCTATAAAAGAGGCCACTTGGCAGGGTTCCAATTCTACCTTTGGGTCACAACTGCTTCTAAATCTATTTTTGCAGGTATGTTCAAAGAATTACCAAAACCATAGAATAAATAGAATAACTTATGCATTCTATTTTAAAAGAATGCGTTAATTTAATTATTGACACGATCATGAACTACATATTTTTCGATTGGCGATTTTAAACCAACAAAGTATAGAAAGGTATTAATTTAGGTTTACGCCCATAACACATCATATGTAGATCATGGAAGTACCCGACGAAGTAGTTTACATTTGCATTCAAGTAATCTTCTAACTTCTATAATCTAAGGCATAAGTGATAATGATAATTAAATATATGTATCGGAGGAATACAGAAGAGTCCGAAGGTTGTTTAATTTCGTTTGGAAAAAGTGTCCTTCTAGCGGATTTTATTATGAACTCAGATTTCATATAACTGGCAAGTTCGGATGAGGAAAAGTGTTTATCGATTCTAATAGAGCAAAGAATTGTTCTACACCAGCGTAGCATACTTCTATGCATAACCCGTCTACATATACTTAACACTCTTTATTTTCATTTGTATCTTCAGCAGGAAATGCACTATGTCCATTACTTTTACTATTAGTTATCCGAAGCTGGGATTCTAAGCCCACTTTCACTTTGTTCCTAATATTCATTTTATGAAACCACGAAAAGTAGAAAAACCTTAATAAGAAATGTATTATTGTTGTTCTATTCTTGTTTTCACATAAAGGAATATTAGCAGGAGCCTGCCCTCCATGCACCCAGACAGCAGCAGATTTTCGTCACCGCGTTCGCTGAAATGAGAATTACTGACGATAACGATCCTGGTTGGTGATATGTTGGTGATAATGAGGGAACGATGAAACCAAAAGTGGTATTCCTTTGCTTTCTACATTAAATGTAAAGCAATCAAGCACGCCAACTGGAACGGGTACAAAGGGACTCTAAAAAGAAATACAAGAGGATTAAGAGGGGTTCCCCGGAGTGAAAATAAGAATCCAGGATGAGTGGTCGCCTGTAGGCTACAGGCTGCAGCAGACTGACTTTGCGCTTAAGTGGTAATGGTGGTAAAATGAATGGAATGAAGTGATGACTTGATTTGCCAATGAGCAATACAAACAGACATAGGTACATAATATAGCCTCTGGTAGTCTGCGGTAACAAAAGTACACTTTTCGACTTTTCAACAAGAAAAGTTTTCCACGACACAACACACAAGACGGACGCTGAGAGTGAAAGTAAATGTAGTGTGGCAAACATTCGGGCTTTGAATTAAGTTTGTCTGTGCTGATGAAGACGACCCTGCTGATGAGAAGGACATCGGCTCCAGAGAGAAAATAATGGCATTCCATCTCAGCGTTCTGTTACGAAACGAGTAAGTTTTAGATGTCTTTTACCAAAAAAAGTTGTTTTCATGCTGAGCAGCAAGTAATTAAAATCGACTGGAAACTTCATACCACGCTGATTTGCTTTATATGGTAAATGCTTTTGGTCAGCTGGGACTTTCATTATACATATCATGTCCTCCACAATTTTGTAAGGAGAAGTGTAATTGAGAAGGCGCCATAGCGTGCCGTCCATTCTTCTTTCCCTCAGAAAGGAGAGACGGAAGGATGGAAGGATTTGTAGTAGTGTTCCTGTGTTCGCAAAATTGACACAGAGAAGAGATGTGCATAATAAGAAATAGGAAATGGGATTTCCACAATGTGGAAATGATGTGGAATCCACATCATTTTTAAGAAACCATATATACATATATACCTGGCGTTTCCGTACTATCCGTACACAAGTTTGAAGAAAGAAATAAAGCGAGTGATTTTTATTTGGAAATAAATGTTGTTTAAGTGCATGAATAATCATAAAGTCCTCTATCCGCACTGTACAGATGCGATACTTTCACCAAGCCTTGGTGAAAAGTAAATTGAAAGGCAGTCGTAGAAGGAATGCTTGTACATGCATAAAACAACACACTACACTGCACATCCATTCATTACGAGACTGCTCAAAAATAGTAGTATGTATTGTATGGATGTGTGCTTGGCTCGTTGCGTTGGTTGGTTCGGATTCCGTTTTTATATTGTCACAAACTCATCACCATCCTTCTCAGTAAGTTTTTTCACTTCAGTCGTCAGCATTATTATTATTATTCTACTCCGCCTCCAGAACAACAACGCTAGTGGAACACTGTTGGGAGAAGAAAAACAACAGTAAATTATCTCGCAAAATGCGAAACAAAATTGAACAATAGTCAGCAGTACGTTCTAAGCAAATGTGCATAATTTTTTATGGAATGATGTGGGGAAAAGTAACGGCCCAATTGTAAATCCGTAAGGAACTCCATGAAAAACAATGAAAACATTTTTATGATGGTTTGCATACATTATTAGCGCACTACTGCTATACATGCTCAATGCTCGCAGCCTACTCAGCTCTTCTGACGTGTTGAAAATGAGGAGTTGAGAAAGTGCTGGGAAAGCTCATACCGTATATTTCGCTGACAGGAACATATCAGCAAAAATGTTAGGCAGGAGCGGTGGTAGTCCAACAGGAAGTGTTCACATCGAATATAACATACCACCAGGCAAAATCATGAGTGAAAATCCAGGTTGTGTTTGTATATTTCGTTTACAAACAACGTGTAAGTAGTCCCTCGACTGTGGACTAGGAGCACAACGCCAGACTTGACTTGTCTGCTCAACCACCACGAGCAACTTTCTCAATCTCAACTATTCTCAACCCGAAGAAAATGTCTCGCGTCGACCCAGCTCCAGCTCATTCTTTCCCAGACCATTCATTGGGAAAGTTGTAGATATCGCTGTTCAGGTAAAATCTGTGCGTACAATGTATCCCCAGTGTGTTAGTGTACAACAACATCAAAATACGCCATGCAAGACGAAAAGTAAAAGTGGTGAAAATTCAATTACAATTTTCAAATAGAATGTGTGATCAAATTACATAAATTATACTAGATAAACAGTCTACATGACTTCCGCAAAATAAATTAAAAGATATCACACAATGCGATGCCAATGTGCGTAGCGACTATAATTATTGTGTTTAATGCAAACTTTCCATGAAAATGAATAGTAAGAAACTGTAGAATTATTTAAAAGGTTAAATTTTAGATGAACAAATGTTGGTGACAGTAAGATTGTGAAATTTTACAAATATCTATTAATAGGCTGTCTGCGTATTCTCGTCTGGTTGGAGATAATGAAGTCAACGACGAAGGCCATTTTCATCTTTGCGCTCGACAACTGAAAATGGTCATTAATTTCTAAACAAGGAGACAGATAATACTGCGGATATATATGGAGTTTTTTCATCATTTACTCCGCTCGTTTATTTATAAACTCCTACAACAACGCAAGTCGAATCATGTTTCTCTCCAAGAAAACGCACAAGAATAGAGAGATAATACATACGCTACTAGTACAAAAGCGTTAATGATGTGAGTAGGTAGTATGTTTTGTAACGGAAGAATACAGCCGCAGAACCCCGTTAAGAGCTTTCATTCGAAGGCACCGGACATATTACGTTTCCACAGATACATAAAACTACAGGTACTTTTACACAAGGAAAACTTATTCAATGAGAATCAGCGCGCTGAATTGAGGGCAGAAGTTTCTTTTTCATTCATTCATATTTTTCAAAAGAAAGGTGCAATTTGCTGCTTCTATATTTTGCTACCTTAAAGGAAAAAAGCACTAAAATGTACTCCCAGGCCCGCTGATCTTTGGATCTTATCCATTTTTATAGTCAAGCTCACTTAAGTCAGCTCAAGTGTAAAAACGAAACTTCTTTTACTACAATTGTTTAACATCGCATTGGGGTTGTTGCGAAAAATATGAAAAGTGTTGAAATTTGAAAAAAAGTGATCCTAACAAAAACCAAGTGGTCCAACAGAGAAATATACATAAAAAGATCGCTTGCTGCGACTTTGAACCTTACGAGGTCTCTTGAAAAGTAATATACATTTTGTAGTTTCTGTGTGCGTTCGTACTTTCGACATTTTTATAAAGTTGTGCAAGGGAAAAATTTCATTTTCCAGTACCACGTCTCATTTAATTTCCTGTGCTCCCCCCTCACCGTAAAATGTGTACAGTAGAAAAATTCCTGGTGAGATATAAATCCTAAGCATAATTTTTCTCTCGGTACAGTGATAACGCGTACTGGATCAGTGCTGCAAGATTCCAAGCAAGTGGAAATAGACTTGTATAGAACATAACGAGCTTTCTTTTCAGTCCAACTTTCAGCACCAATTTTTGTGTACAATTCGTATCAACTTAAACAATTTCTGCCATTTTATTTCTTGACGGGAAAGCTATATCAAGAAAACAAAACTCTTGCATTATGTATGTACGCAAAACGCAGAAAGCAAAATAAATCCATGACCATTCCAATGTTATTCCCAACAAATACATTGTGCGGCAATATGCGCTCTAATTTGGAGAGCCAAAATAAGAAAACCAAGAACGAAGCCTTGAAACGAATAGTGTTGCAGTGCAGTGATGATGAGTTGGTGAACCAGTTAAAACTTTGACAGTAAACAAAGAAAAAACGTGTATAAACATCAGCAAAACTAGCCCAAATCTTTGTGTATAAATTAGATAAACCAGTCCCGATCAATTTTTACCATACTCTCGACATTGACATTGTGTTGTGTACTGTCAGTGTCCTTCGGTTGCCCCATTTCCTTTTTATGAACACACCAAGTTTCGCTAACTAATTTTCATATAAAAATTGCCTGATTAGTATCCACATGTAAACGTGAAAGGAAACATGCGACAAGGCAACCGACAAGGAAATTTACGACACGTCAGTCAATTTAAACTTATGATACTCTTTCTGGATAAACCAATCTTCATTATTCCACTGACTAACTAGAAAATTTCCAATTCCCTGCCAAGAAGAAAAGAAGCAAGAGCAACACAATAATTTAAGCGCGGTCGTGTCTCTCACAGAAGACGGCGTTTGTGGGTAAATGTGGTAAAATTACGACCAAAGTCTCCCGAAAACGCATCATCACGTTTCCTAAGGTTAACACGGACAAATACCATATCATCCCACCGTCATCAACAAAAGTATTGCTGTGTTTTGTAAATAGTAGCAATGTTTCCTTGCCCTTGAAGTCTCTGTATAAACCAACCAAGGGAGTAATTTCTACCGACACTTATCGTAAATCTGAAGAAGAATACAATCATAGAAACTAACTGGGGCTGGTTCAAATATATATATCACCGAGGCAGTCTCTACCGCCCACTTCTTGTGAGTTCCTTAGAAATACCGACATCAAAGTTAGCACATCGTTTGGCACAATGACTTCCACTCCCTCCGCTATAGAAGACTTACTTGAAGGAGAGGAAGTAGAAGGATCCGCATACTTTAACAGTAAGTCGGTATTTCATATCGCCCGCATATTTTAATTTAAAATACTCTTGCGTCGTTCGATTTATCTTGTTGAGATCTATCTATCAAACTATGTATAAAGTTTAAAGATATTTTGGAACCTTCTAGAAAAATGCATAATGCTAATATACTGGCTTTTTCCCTGTAAATCTTCCGTAGGCAAAAATGAAAATGAACATGCAAAGGAAGAAATTACATATTCTGTTACATCACTGAATGCTATATATAGTGTTTAATTTGGAATGCCTTCCGTCCGCCCTGCCAGTCCCATGACCAAATTTTTCATTCATGTTCTCTCAAACTTTGACGCAAAGAAATGTAACTTGGATCAAAAGCCAAAACTCGTAATTTTGCTACGTGCTTGATTCAGTTGCTACATTGTGGTTTATTAGAAAGATTTTTTTTACTTTCCCGGGGCTTATTTTACAAAGCGACAGCAGGTTTATTGTTTGCTGACACGGCACAAACAAAACTGACGGGAAAAAGAGTATATTTTTCATTTTACGTAAAATACACTTGACCAGATGGCGTTAGGTTTCATTTTATATTAAAAACTGAATGGAAGGAATTTATTAAAGTTTGTAAAGCATATTTTCAAATGAGCAATCTTTTATCAAAATAATCCTGATTAGATCTACAAAAGGTAGGTAGTGAAAAGAATCTAAAAGTGGAAAGTAGAAAGGAAACCTTGTAGAGTCGACTCAAGTCTCCAGTCAAGTTCAGGCATGCTTTTTTACTCCATAAACAAGCTTTATGTGTGATGAGGTTATGCATTGAAATTAAAAATAAGCAAGTATGTCTCTGTAGATGTTTTCTTTCCCCTTTCTATAATCTACTTATTTCTTTCTGATTTATGCTCATTCAACTTTCCCGTAATGTTGTAAAGCTGAGTGAAAGCGGTATGACATAAAATATGTATGATAACAAAAATAATTTGACCTGAGTGACTGAACGTAGCATGTTTTTACTCCCATACAGCCTCTTATTATAAAGTGAATTTATCTTTCCGGTTATACTTTGATAATGTGTGGTTAGCAATCTGAATTACGTACAGTCGTACAGTGGCGAAACTGAGTGAAGTGAAAAGTTCCTTGTTCGTCCAGAATTTTAACTTGTATAATTTTGTTGAAAGTTAAAATCATTAAAATCAAGTCATTATATCCTTCCACAATGTAGCTTACTTTAATGTCGCATAATGCGTTGAGCTACATATATCGATGCTCTGAATACGTACATGGTTTAGTTTTTGGAAGCGCGTGATGTAGGTATAGTAACGGAGTCAATCTGCCCCAACTCCAACTTTTCACAAATACTTTGATGATATATTATTACAGGTATTTTATCAAATTGAAACTTCCGTTTTATCGGAATATGTATGTACAACCTATTTTCGGATAATGTAATAGGTCTCAGAAAATTGAAAAGGATGAGCAAAATGTCATTATTTGTTACCAATGCATTGTATGTCATGTGATTTATGCCTACTCCTCACATAAATCCCAACTCCCAAATAAACCATAATCAGGAAAAATGTTGTGGTAAGATCAACGGATAGTAGGTCATCCACTTCGTTTTACGATTCTAGTAGTCTATACTATAGACATACCTACCGACATTGTCCTTTCTTTACCGAGTCGCTCTTCCGTTGGAAGACTACTCTTCTGCGCTTCCTCATTTTCAATTATCACAGTTTGAGTGTTTTTATTACCAACTTTCAACGGTGTTTTCACCGTTCCCCAAAGTAATAAATCTGTGGTTTCTTGCTTTACGAGTTTTGGCATCCTTTACTTCATCAGTCCTTTGCAATCAGAATTTGTTGTCTGCACGCGAAGTTATGTTGTCTTAAATATCAAGAAATCAAACCTGTATGTGCGTTCGCCGTTGTAGTTAATAATATTATTATGGATTTCGCAAACTATTACCATTTTCTCCTGTCTAAAAATTATAAGAAATTGTAAACACCATATAATATTTGCAATAATTATTAATTAATTAATACTCAACTTTAAGGCTCCCTATTTAAGAAGACTCGCTGCTGTAAACTCGACTGCCTCAGAAAGTGTTGCTTTTACTTCATACCCAAAATACCCATGATACAGCATTAATCCCTTTTCATTTACCAGAGGCTTAAATGATTTATCACAAAATGTTTTATTCCTCTCTGGTTTGTATATACTTACACCGTAGCAAAGGAGCCACGTCAGACAAACCAAGTTTGTTGGCAGGAATTGAGTACCATTAGATAGACGGACAATGGAGTAGATTCTATGTTAACTGAAATGCTTTCGGTTAGGTACTACTACGTAGTTGTGAAGAAATGTTGAAGTAAAAGTTTTTGATCGTTTACTTATTTCGTGTCGTTCGTTCTTCTGAGGATGAACTTTCTGAAGAAGTGGCGCGAATAAGTTTCAGATTACTATGAGACATGGTGGCTGCAATTTCGAATTTTATGGCAGTAAATAAGCTCATTAAATAATATTTATGCGCAAAAGAGGGATGTTAGTTTACGAGATCGCTTTTTCTCTCGTGATAATGAAAGAATATCATGGTTTTGTGAAACTGGTAGCAACTTTGCAACCCAACTGTCCTCTCCTCCGCGAAATTACTTTTATAGGGATATGATGTGAAAGCTAAAAGGTGGTCTTGTTGAGAAATCTATCTCCCGTATGCTAAAACTCCTCAGCATTCCCTGTCCGTTGACTATTTGCACGTTTGGAGTTAGGCTAAGCTTCCAATAAATACTGCAAATTTAGTTAGTGACTGTCATCGAAAAACCGCATTGTCCCTGACGTCCTTTCAATTTGTTAGAGGACGTATGATCCCTCCCTACCTCTAAACATAACTCGCAACAGGACATGGGAAAATGGTACAGATTCCTTTCACTTCAATTAAATATATAATTAATTTAGCTGAAATTTTCTCCATCGGAACTTTCTTGTAACACTACGTTTGTAAACGGAAACAATACACGATTCATGTTTGCAATTGTATTATTTCCATGCATTTCAAGATAAAAAGAATTTTCGGTCATTCCATTTCGAATAAAAATGCAAGCCTTAGTATTCACTTTGTATTGGGAAGCAAATTACATTAACGAAAAGGAATTTACTCACTTTCTGAGCGTGCAATACTTTCTTCTTTCATGTTTTTTATGGAACTAGAGGACCTACATATCTCTGAACGGACACATTAGCTTATCCGTACAGTACTGAGTACAAGTACAAAAAATAGAAATTCGCTATTTTTTACGAAGCAAAAGCGAGAGTGACATAACTTACCTACTTAGTGAAGCAAACTTCAGATTTCTCATTGTTTACCATTCCATTTTTTTCTTCTTTGCTTGGCTCAAACAGACACTCCATTGGAGCACTATCATTCCGTGACGGGGGGAAGTCCGGGAAACCAGACCAGCCATAACACAGTAATGTTCGCAAATACCAATTTTGGAGATGAGCCGACCGAGTACATCTTTGATCGGAGTGATGTTCGAGCTATTTTCTTGGTTCTTTACACCATCGTATTCTGCTCTTGCTTTTTCGGTGAGTAATCCCGTTTTTTATTCAAGTTTAGTATTATGAGGCTTACCAGAAGCACGAGTATCCATTAAATTAATATTTATTGTGGGCCATCTGTTGTAATAGATTTTGGTAATGGAAGTCGATTTTTGACGTTATATTTTTTCTGTGTATTGCAAATCCTTCTAATCATAATTATGTACTGCATGAAGCTCCGTCCCAAACTCATTTAATTTTTATTTATTGGTAAATACCTACATGCACGAAGTAGTATCGTTATCCTAGAGATGCATGTGTGAATGCATGAGTTAGGTCTTGTTTAACAAACTACGCACCTACATACGTAAATACACACAAAATCAAGGTCAAGAGTCATGGGCAGTTTTATGGGCTGCTATTAAATGGCTTCAAATCCTAGATTACTGAATGAACCAGAATGCTCAATAATTTCTAATGGAAAGTTTATTTCTGAATGTATGTGGAAAGGCCGCTCACAAGAGATAAATCAACATCCTTCGTGTTTTAAAGTCAAAAACAGCGTACACTGTGAATACATGTATTCGACATGTATTTTGTTCTGACAAATATCAATCTCTTTCAAGTGGAATAGAATTACTTTCACTTTTTGTACTCTTATGAGTAGGTACTTAAGTACAAGTCAATATCTCCTTTAAAACAACAACTAGTAGTCCAATCCAATAGTCACTTTCCATTTCATAGCACCTATGTAACTAAAACTAATGAAAATGAATTGGAAAAATGTAATTAAATTTTAGTTTGTAGGTTCACTTCCTAAAGTGCAATTCATCAAATTAATTCTCTTCTATTATAATTTCTGTTATCTTTCTTACTCTACACTATTCCTTGTTCTATGCAAGCTCGAGTTCGCTTGACTGAAACTGGATATTATAGTTAAATGAAACAACTTAATTAACCATGTCTGTGTCTTATTAGAACTATGACATGGAGCGAATTGTGTCGTGCTCTTTGATTGGCATTTTGGGTTAGAAGCATTCTCACGTTATGACAATAAATTGGAATATAAAATATGCATGACAGCGCGAGCGGTAACAATTTCAAGTATGTACTGTGTCAGCAGATGCAAAATGTTTTTTGCGCACTAGGTATGCATCTCTACGTATGACGTATGTATGTATAATTTCAACTGCGATTTACGTCACATAGAGTGCTTCTAAACATGGCCCGTTTCTGTCGCCTCCAAATTTGTCATTTTCATCAGGTTATAATATTACTGACTGGAATAACATACATGCTTTGTTTTCTTAGACAACATCGGGAAGCATTACTTGAAAAACAAGTGTTAACGGTGGGGATCACATCATCTATTTACGAATGATGCATAGATCGAAGCTGTGCATCGTAATCGGCTTTAAATCTTACGATAGTTATCATTTTTCATAGTTGTATAGTCCTTCATTTGGCATTTGGCAATCCATTTGCCTGTCGTTTTCAAATTGTTACTGAAAGGTACAAGAGATAAGCATTTGTGTTGACAAGATGGTACAAATCATCTCCGTGCCTGTCTTGAAGAAATTACTGAAACAACTAGGAATGAAATGTCGGATATTGTCACTGTCATTTTGTGTGCAGGAACTTTCCCTTATAACTCGTTAGTGAAGTAAGCGAATTTGACAGTTAGAAGCGGCATTCCACTCATCCCCTCCCCGCTGAAACGAAATGTGTGCGAAATTGACCAAATGCGCAATATAGATCACTGTACAATACAAAACTTACACGAAAATCGTCTATACAAACATACAGAAAATAGCGTTTCATTTCACATCACAGTATATTCTTTAATTGGTGGCAGGTCAGATGGGCAGGAACGTTTACTTTGTGAAAACACTGATGATAAAAAAATGATCGTTAGTGATAATAAGCGTCGGAAACACATTTTACAGGATTGCACATCTTCCACATTCCATGTTATCAGTATTATTATCGTTCATTTCCTGTCTCGTGCATTTTATTTCCAGTAAATGTAGCAGATGTTGCCTCGAATATTATGTGATGTTTTAACAAGAAAATAGATAGAAAGTGTCCTTGGTTACGTTGAATGATAATATACACACATTTTCCCAACTAAAGTATAAGTCTCACGATTACATTCGCTAGCACCAAAAGTTATAGACGTCCACATTGAAACTTACCCCTTACAGTACCCAAATCTCTAATTCTCGACAGGACTGCAGTGCATCCTCGAATGCCTATGTTTATAACATTTATGGAAACAAAACCCTTAGAGCAACACTTGTTTAGTACGCCTGAAATGCTTTCATGCCTTTCAAGTACGGCCATTGTAACCTTCTGTTTCTCTTCACAGTACAATTACTTTTCCGAAAAGGGAAATCACGTCCCTTTTGTTATTTGAATCAAAATTCAGATGTAATCAGTAAGGATTGTTCTCTTTATTTGACTTTCTCCATTGACCGAATAGAAATAGGACAACAAATACTTACAACGATAGTAGTTTCAGGAAACTTAGGTAGGGTAGGCGGTAGGGTATTGCTCCATATGGTCAATGGGAATCTTAATGGATATAAGACGTATTGTACATGATACCACATTCGCTCTATTTCCATTTTGTTTCGCTAATGGTGAAGTATGTGAGATATGGAATGCGACAAGCTGACGTTATAGTTTTTTCATCCAATTGAAGTCATTTTAATGAGAAAATGAATTTCAACGAATTGGGTTTCATATCATTTACACGTAGCTTCACGTCTTTCAACGGCTGCCATTTACGATTCCGGTTTCTATTGCGCAGAAGATTTAACTGCACATTAAATATGTTTATTACCAATAACGCAGTAATGCAACGGAGTACGGTCGTTGAAAAGTGTATGAATGAAGTAAATCTAAAATGCGTTCACCTCATCTCTGGAATTGGGTATATTACCGAAACTACAGTTGTCACTCAACGTCAAAAATGAGTAAACGTGATCAAGCTCGAATCCAACATGCTGGTGTACCACTATTTCCTCCTGGCAGTATTCATATCAGCACGTCCATTAGACATACCATTAGATATGACATTCTTTAA
The DNA here is from genome assembly GCA_004115045.4 of Sinella curviseta. Taxonomy (NCBI): domain Eukaryota; kingdom Metazoa; phylum Arthropoda; class Collembola; order Entomobryomorpha; family Entomobryidae; genus Sinella; species Sinella curviseta. The sequence continues at coordinate 52,793,607 of CM023201.3, forward strand.
TCCTTTGAAAAATATGAATTTTACTTGTACGGAATTTGTGTTGTGATCCGGCCTACAAACAACTTTGTGCACAAATGCCCGCAACTGTACATGATACTGGAACCTGTGTCAAGTAAAACATTTTTCATGAAGAAGTAAAAGCTTATTTAAACCTGAAATAGAAACCGAATAAAATGGACATTTTAAGTATTTTCGTAGCTGTACAGAATGTAAATTCGGTGGGAAAGTAACGATTTTTCATGATATATGCATTCTACGGCTGGGTTCAATTGCGTGGCATCCACTGTCATTGGAATAAGACCTGACAATTGAACGAAGCGACAGAACAAAATGTCACTTTTTATTAAATTCCTTCGATAGTGAGATTGTGTGAAAGAAAAGAAATGAAGCTCTTAAAAAGGGACCCATTTATCATTTTTGGGTCATAGATATTGTTTCCCATTTATCATTTCATGTCTTACATGTTAACAGTCTAACCAGAAACTGTACAGTGGGTTACTGTAAGTACGTACTCGAACAACCCGAAATCCTTGTGCTTGAGAAATGAAAACTAAAGAAAAACTGGTGACCGTCCAATCGTGTAAAATGGCGACAGGAAACTCATGTTGTCATGTTACTTATTTACTACCCTTAATACGGGAATTTCACATACTCGCCAGCAAGTGCCCGCTGGATAGTGTTCATATTATAACCATGATAAGAGCCAGTGGGTCGCTAAAACAAATGCATGTTGGTTATTAGTATTAGCATGGCTGTCGACGCTTTCAGACCAGCGCAACATTAATGAGACCAGTACAATTTCTTCTACGTCATCATGGAATTGAAATTAAAACGGAATTACATGACACATGTGGCAAAAGTTAGAAGTACGTTAGCGGTAGAAGATTCAATCATTGGAAAAGACTTCTGTAGTTGTTTGACTTGAGTTTCCACTTTACTTTTTGGAATTTTTGATAATGTACATCTACGGACTGTGACGGGATGGGTAGAGGATCGGTAAAGCCAAATTCCATTACACCCAATGTAAAGCGGAAAGAAACGTAAGGATGACAACAGACACTGACATCTGATGATTAAAACTATTGATATTTTTGGTTTTGCGGCCGTGTGTGCTATAGTTATACTTATCAACAATGTGTACATTCGCGGAGACAAAAATGCAAAACAGCTAAACATGATTTTGTGGCGACGCTAAATTGACAGTACATGATTTTGATTGACGCTTTCTAATTTTCACCGCAAGAAAACAATTTCCGTCATAAAATGTGCATGTAGGTTGTTATGTAATATTAAGTAGCGACAGCGATATGCGTCTATCTGTCTGCAATTGTTGACGTGCGGATATGGCTCAGTATTGATTATTGGGGTATTTTCGAGTGGGGGAAGTGTTCAGCGTAGACAGACTTTCTCCCACTCTCCATTAAAAAACTAAAACGCGAGGAAAATTCTACACTTCGCCGATTTTCAAACTTCATTCACTCTAATTTGACTATTAACATGGTGGGTTATTTATAAAACAATTTAATATTATGCTTGATGTAATAGACATAGACATTTTCGTAAAACATTTTATTGCAGATTCCATTGTAAATATGAATGAATGTTGTAAGATGAATATTTGTTGCTTGTTATTGCATAGTTGTATCTCCAGCATCAATATCACTATCCACCCTTTGATCGAATGAATTATAATTGCACAAAAGAGAAGATACGTGTCAGTAATTTTTTAATTAATAATTAATTAATATCTGTCTGTAGATCTGATTGATATAAAATTCATTTACATATATCCATTTCGTAAAACCATTTATTTATTGTTATTAATTTCATTTTAATGCAGACAACACAATACTAATTAATCAAAATTTTGCTTGATGGCTTTCTCCGCAGGCAATCTCATGGTGATCCTTGTGGTCACTCTTCATTGGCGGATGCGATCCATCACCAACTTTTGCTTGGCCAATCTTGCATTTGCGGACCTGTGTGTCGGAATATTTTGCGTATACCAAAATATTGTAACATACCTTATGGATAGGTAAGCAATTTCCAGTGCTCTCAAGAAATCCATAATTTAATTTCAATCCTAATATGAAAAGTTATATAATAGCTGATACATAGGACTCCATATTGTAAAATCAAAAAACAAAATTGACTTTTAAAAGCAAGTCGCTTAAAGTAAATCACTTTTATTAGAAATTGGAGAACAGGATAACCCGTACAATATTTTTGCCAGCACTTTCTCCAGAATAATTTATTCCTGCAAAAAGTTAATATGCCATGATGCATGATGATGCGAAGAAGGTGACGCTACTTATGTGCATGTTCGCTCTCGTGTTCGTTCACGTCTTCGGAAAAATGGGCACGCATTTTCTTTTTCACCTAAAGCCTTTTCTTCAGTCGCGCTATTCATAAACACATGAGAAAGAAAGCACAAATACCAAATTGTAAGAAAGTGCAGTGCACTCTAGTTACAGTGTACCTAATTGAATGTGTCAGGCAATCAGTAAGCGTAAAATAAGGTTTTCATTTGCATATATTACGAGAAAGTATGACAAAACCAACCTGCAGTAAAGTGATAGTAAAAGACAATTTTCAATGTTTTATTCTATTTTCCAGAGATAATCATTAGAGCAGAAAATATCCCCTGTGTATTTATATAGGATAAAGAGAGGAGTTGATTCAGCTTCGGAAGAGTTTGGGGTGTATTAGTTAGGTACATAATGTAGAACTTACTTCTAAGTTCATGAACAGTCCATATTAACTTTGGTTTCGTTTTCTTTCTTAAAACTTTGCAGCTGGGTATTTGGAGAATTCATGTGCAAGATGTACCACTTTATCAACAGTTTGAGTACTACAGCATCCGTGTTGATTTTGGTTGTGATCTGCATTGAACGCTACCTGGCCATTATTCATCCGATGACGTGCAAACAAATGTTAACGCTGAATCGATTGCGGGTAAGTTTTTTCTAAATTCGACCCATTTTTGGAGTTGATGAATATATGTAATTATTGCATACGGTAATGATTTACATATACAGATATTGAATTTAATGGTGCACGAAGTATGGTCATAGTTTGCATTTCTATATGTATTCAACTGATATGTTGTGGATATGTCGTCCAACTCCTTTCGTTAGAGCGTATTTTAGGTTATATAAGGATAAATAAGAATCTATGATTACATACATAGGTTGTATTTATAGAACAGATTTCATCCACAATTGCGTAAAAGTTATAGAAACTCACCAAACAACAGCAGCGGGGCCAAGGCCAATAAGCATGGTACACATGTCAAGATTTGGTGGAACGACATAAATCATTATGAATCGTCAAAAAACTTTGCTTTTGGTAGTTAATATTGTACCTACTATGCCAACTTACTACGCTACTCTTCCTAAATGAATAGATTTGCACATTATTGTGAAAGCCAACAAATCAATAGTACATATTCGCTTTTTTATCGAGATGCATATTATACAACAACCTTAAGTTATGGCCAAACTATGGAAAGTATATGAACTATCGTCAAGTTTGTAATTTGCAGGCTTGTCTACAACTCCTTTTGATTTAAGGTTACAGTTTTGTATGTTGCGAATAGCTATGTATTCGGTAACTTATAATTAATATAATTATGTCGAAAATGACATGCCATGTTGTTACTGTAACAGTGACGGTCAATACTCACCCAGATTATCAGAAAATGGAGCAATCCGGGGGGTCTATTGGAACATTGAATTATAGGCGGTGGACTTTTTTCTACAATAATGTAATGTTCTGAAACCTCTTAGAATATTTCCAAAAGTTTCAAATCGTATGTCTCAGCATCTCCAGCGGTGACGAAGAAATCTAATTTCTTGAACTTATCTCAAAGCCATACCTATACCTACCTAGTCGTCTTTTCTGAAGAGCTGACATTTGCACCAAAACCCGAAAATTGGTTTTCTATCCCACTAAAATGCATTGAACTGAATATAATTACCATGTTCACCAGAGAAGTTAAGAAATTAGTTTCGAAATATTTAGCAACCTAAACAACCCGTAAAATCTACTTTTAAAATGGAACACCTTATATTTAGATTCCAAATTGGTTACAATAATTCAGCAGCAGCGACTTATATTTGCGTGAAATAAAAAAATATAACACTGTGTGTGACGGAGTAGTTTTGGTTCTTTGCACCGCAGCTTATTTCATTTGTTGAAATTTCATATAATAATGGCATATGCCTAGGCTAGCTACTTTGAATAACGCTAGGAAATATAGCACATTTTTTTGTAAATAAACGACTACTCAACGGTTAATGAAACAATAGGTTAGACTAGACTATTGTATTTACCACAAACAGAATAGCGTTCCTGTGAGACATGCATTGCCACAAAAATAGTTCGACCAACACGCTAGCATATTAATGGCTCCATCATAAAATCAATTTTTGTCAGCCTAAAAGAAAAGGTGGATTTTTGCGTAATTTTCCCCTAGAATGAAGCAGAGAAAAGTGGAAAAAGCTTTCGTATCTGAAAAACTCAACGACGACGATTCATGCAGATAAGACGTTGTACGTATTATTTCTTTCTCCAAGAATAGTAAACATAATGGCAATGCTTTTTTTTCTTTTTTGGTAAAATCAATCTTACTTATGCCATATATGTACCTATTATTTATGGCATTAATAGGTATATGGCAATTAACATTATTAATATTTAAAGGGTTTAAATTAAATACTCCTCCATGGTCAAAAATGCTGGAGAGTAAAAAATGATACCATAAAGTTCACTGTCAAAGTCAATCGCGTCATTCCTTCTGTCGTGCAATGGGTTAAATCCGGACTCATAATATTTACATAATGGTTACTCATAATATAACACATAGTGGTTTCATCGCATTTTTGTGGATAACCAAGAATAATTAATTTAAGATTATTGAAGTAATTACCATGGAGGAACCACAACTCATTAATTAATTATATAAAACATCAAAGAGAATTTCATGTTGTATAAAAGTTATCCATGAATAATTTTGTTCATATACTACATATAGTAATGTACTTGTTGGGTAGGAACTGTAGCATAAATTGTTGTAGGCGTTCCAGAAACTGAAATCATAATATATTATGCCTATACCAGGTATGTACATTCTTGAAATACGTTATACGTAATGCGCTAAAAGTTAACTGTTGCAAAATGGTGTTGATTTTAACCAACACTGACATTTTGACACTTTCCAACAATGTTATAATGAAGGTTTCCATGCTATATTGTAAAAAACTTTCCAATAATGTTAACCTTGTTCATGTCACATGTTCATGACACAGACGTCACACATTTACCCACTTCTTGAATCCATGATACATTATAGTACATTGGCATCTATGCATGTCTGTGATACCATTGTCGTCGACATACTCAGAAAATCGTTGTTTTACCACGAACGCATCCCTGTGCATATAATGTATATTTTCATTTTTCTTTGTCGCATTTTACTTCGAGAACGTGTTTTAGAGCCATTTTTCTTGTAAAAAAGTCGAAAATTTGGTTTTCTTTATTTTTTCCAGATTACTATCGTATTCGTATGGATTCTCAGTGCAGCCATCAGTTCACCCCGCTTCTACTACTTCAGTACCATCAGTATGCCACTACCAAACAATCAGTATGAAATTCTATGTCTGCCCAACAGAACCAAGTACAATTCAAAACTGATGGACATGATAAGCATGACAGTCCTGTTCCTGATTCCCTTGACAATCATTACCATCCTCTACACACATATCGGAATCGTTCTTTGGAAGAGCAGTAATAACAGGATGCCCGCTGCAACACCGACACCTTCAATGGAGAGCAGCTCAAGTAGCGATTACTATCGAGAGACAGCGGATCACAATGTAGTTCCAACGGTAAATTTAACGTTGTTTCCTCTCAGTAGTCAGCAGATTTTACAGCAACAAACTCAGCCATGTAGACCTGGAATACTTCATGGAGCTGCCTCCTCTTCCCTAATGGTAGGTACTACATCAGGAGGAACTCAAGCGGAAAAACGATCGACGTTTCTGAACTCCCCATGCATTTGTGGAAATAAATCGAGAAAGCAAAAGAAACATGCGAAGAAACCCCGATGTAGCGTTGCTACACCGCTGGAAAGTCGAATATGTGCAAATTGCATTCGTAATATCCCAATGGACGGCAACTTAGCAACTGTTCATGGTGGGGGGACCAGCGCCGGTGGACTTGTTGGTTGTGGAGGTGGCCAAGAGTTCATTATGAATTGCAAAGCTTGCCAAAAGCCGTACATGCATCAACCTCACTTTCACATTCAACCTGCTATGAAGGGTGTACCGTCTTGTGAAAGGATTGAAACAACGAGCTTTGCACATCCTTATTGTCCCCATCATTCCAACGACAATGAACTCTGTGTCATGCCCCCGAACCCTGATAAATGTTCACATTTCCAAGCCAGAGATGAAGCCACTAGTTCACCGGGAAGTACTACGTGTTGTGGTGGGAGAGCGAGGCCCACAAACATTTGTTTGAGGATGCGAGGCTCACAGAGTAAATCTGTCGCTTTCTCCACCACGCCTCCGTCTCCATACTGCAACAAACACTGTTCCTGTTTGGATGGGAAAAGTGCGAAGACAGAACCCATTGTTCTGGTTAAATTCGAAAAGAAGAATAAGAGGCAGTCCAATAAAAAGAATGGGAAAAATCAGTGCACAATTCTCATGAATACAAAAAGCTGTCATGGGATTAGTTCTGCAATCAATTGCAATGGAAATCAGAGTAGAATTTGTAATCAAGGGGGAGGTGGCTCTTTGGATGGGGATACAGACGGTGATAGTCCCCGAACGATTTCGCCATCACCGCCTCAATTCAACTGTACTATTTGTCACCCACAAAATATTGAATGTTGTGGGGAGAATGTGAATCTCAATAGCGGTGATAATCACGGTGCAGCGGTCCCAGTTGGAAATGAAGCTGTGCGAGGAATTCCTAATCATGGCCAACATTATCAACACCAAACTTCTTTCCAGAGAAACATTTCTTTTAACCACACACGAAATTTGAGCGTCGACTCTGGCATTTCCGCAACTGGACGAAATAACATCGATGGCAACTTGTGTGACCAGAATTTGGAAGGAGTTTGTGGAGCTGCTTGTCCATCCTGTGGAATAAGTTGCGTGGAATCTACTTACCAATTGTATAGATGCCCGCATCATAACCCTCATAATGAATTTACTTTCACTCCAAAACTTGCTCATTTCGTTCCTTCAAATGGAACGAGTCATTCAGCAGCAACCACACCCTCCGCACCGAAACGAGTGAGAAGAATGAGGATCACTAGAAGTAATAAGTACGGGACAAGTGCTCTCCAGTCTAGACGCAGAATCATAAGAATGCTAATCGTGGTCGTGCTAGCGTTCGCTCTCTGCCATTTACCTTTTCACGCCAGGAAAGTTTGGCAGTACTGGAGTCCCAAATGGGCTCCGTATCAAGCAGGAAGTGTGTTCAGCACGCTATTCACTCCAATCACATTCCTTATCATGTATGCTAACTCGGCCATTAATCCCCTCTTGTATGCATTCATGTCCAAAAAGTTTCGAATGAGTTTCAAGGATCTCTTGTGCTGCAAAATGAGGCATTCTCTGAGAATCAGTAGGAATGCGTCGGTGAGATCAACACATGCTGTGGCTTTGAGCCAGGCCGGGTTGTGACTAAAGCTATCAACTGTGCCATCCCGACTGTTGAATGCTTTCACTGGTAGGAACATTGTTGGTGACAATTAAATCAATGAAGTCCTTCTATTTTGCTATATACATACCTACATGTATTTCCATTCATGCTGAAATGTTTCATTAGACGGAACTGCTCTAAAATTACAATAGAGATAAGTACATATGTGATAACCATGTGACCGTGAAAGTTTATAATACTGTTTGTTCAATAGCTTCAGTTTCACATATTACAACAGTTTTATATTCTTGTTTTAACATGATTTTCTAATTCTATATTTAAAATAATTGTTTTATGTAGTTAATCGACTTTTTCTCGCACTAATAAGTTATGCTGCCGTGTTAATACTTTGCAACTTAGGTACCTATTACGGTATATAATATACCATCGTTATTTTTATTGTGCGTACTTTTACGTTTTTACTTACAAAGTTTGTATAGTGTGTTTAAAATGACAGTTAACGATGAATAGAATAATTGACAAAGTGAAGAAAGTGGCAACTGTCAGTCAAGCGACACTGTTACATATATCATTACAGGAAACATAAAGATAATCAAAAATACGAAACAATGGAAGACGAACAGCGACAGGACAAAATAATGGAATTTGTTATAAGTTTTGTGTGCTGAAAAATTTAAAATAAGAAAGTGACAAGGACAACTGCAAACATTTGTGTCATTATTAGGTAGACTTGTTTGCATTTCAGATAAAAGTTGAATGAATACTTATACGTGCACCTAGAATACAATGCGTATGTGTACCTATTAGACTTATTTCATCAAAGGGTATTGTGAGTCTGTTTAGTTTTGGTAAGCCATTGTCTATTATGATGATGACTAGCAAAAGAAAAGTAGCTACCTACTTTCCTTGTACAAACTGCTCGCTGTTTGTGATATCATGACTACTCCTAAATGCCTACCTGCGTACGTCAACATATTCCGCTAGTAATATCAACCAACCCATTATATTTTATTTACCGCTGGTGGTCGTTGCTGTAAATACTTAGGTATAACTGAATGTCTTCTTTGTATTCGATGCTCCTACCTGAGATAAACTTTGTAACTACTCTTGGACAAAAGCAGTGTTGTTGATTTGAAGCTACTTACATTCGGTACATAATGACTGTCTTTCCCACAAATAAACACGCTGCTGGCCATGAAACTGTTATAAATACGTAGCTGACGACGACAGCATCAACCACGCGTATTGTTGTGACAAAAGTAAATATGGAATAATGTGTCAATCTGAAGTACTTAGGGATTTATTTACGTTCCTTCTCTCAAGGATGTTCGAAAGCACTACTAACGGAATTACGTTTTGGGTCAATGCGATATGTGTAAACGAATTTAGCTTTAATAACTCAACGTAAAGTATGAATGTAAATATGTAAATATTTGCAATTACGTGTGATTAAATTAGATCTTAGAGAAGAAACATTGACAGAATGTGTTGACAGACAGGAAGATTGACAAAATTCATTGAACACTGGAAGAAACTGCTTTCAGCTTTCACTTCAAATTTTGCATCGTTCCTGTAATTCACGATCATTTCGGTGGTTACATTGCAACATTAAATGGGCTTTTCGGAGATTTCGTCAATAACAATTGCATTTTATTTTCGAATTTAACGTATCTCAAGAGATTTCTCGTATAATTACCGTGCACTGTAATTGTAATGCAAATTTTAATCTATGTGAAGTGAATGTTGGAGAGGGAAAAATGATAAAATGTTGTAACGTCTGCGTCATCAACGTATTGTGTTATTGTCAAGGGCTTATTTGCACTTGGCATTGAAGCTAGAATAGCAACAGTAGAGTTACTTGAAAGTGATAATGGTCTATATGACTTACGGTAATTGTGCTTTCTCCCCACACAGATTAATACTAGCAATGACTTACAATCAATAGCAACATTGTTGACTTCGTTTGTACGCTCCTGCTTGTATCTTCGAAACTTGGAAAGAGAAACAAATAATGGTTCATTTTATGCATGAATGAGATTTAGAATGGATCTAGTGGCAAGTAGAAATGAGATATAATGCAAAATTTTGTACAGCGAAATAATAAAACTACTAAAATGTGCCAAGGTAAAGTAACCCGCAGATGCTTACGCGAACAAAGTACCCTGGCTCAGCGGGTATATAATATTATTATACAAGATTTATAAAAAAAATAGATATTCAATTTGTGTCAACAAGATTTAACTAGTACTGTGCTTAGTTGTTCTCTGTTATCATCATGTTGTCTTGCATATTTGAATGTCAGCATTGGTATAAGAACGCCGCGTGCATTTGGGAGATTACCTTTTTGTTGACGTCATGCAGCAATTAATTGTTAGTAAAATTATAGATTACTGCAAGCATAAACATGAAAATGATATAGATTTTGTTTTAATTGTAGGCAATGAGTACTTTGAAACACGCATAATACGTACATGTAGCCCTCAAGATATGATATCAAGCTATCACTTTTAACGTATATAGCGCAAAGTTAATGATGCATCAACCTTTTTCTTTTGGTGTGCTATATACCTAGTGTTATGAAAGGTTCTAGCCGTAAGTAAGTATTTTAATTATTTATTTATATTCAAGTATCATTTATAGTTTTACGTGTGCTAACTGCTCATATATACTACATATGCATGCACATGTCATGAGACTGGCTGTGGTGTGGGCGTAACGATTACTATACAGTGTATAATTTGTATGGGTAAATTGAGATATATCATAAATTACGATGTGAAACCTGAAACAAATAGTGCATTTTTATTTGCATCGTTGTTCGTTCCAAGGACAAGCAAAATTGTATATTCTGAATGTTGAATAGAAATGTTGGTTGGTGGATCCAAATTTTTGGATTATGTATCCTGTAGTTTATATCCATAAAAGATATAATTACGCTATATATTTCGTATGTATTTTATATATATTATAACTATAATGGAGTTTATCAAAGAACTACAAAAATGGACGTACATAATACTTATTGCTCATACGTTACAGTTTCCTCCATTTCATATGATGTATTAAATTCCAACAAAACGTTTTTTTCGATACATACATACATTAGCTTGTGTACAATACAATGTAAACAATATTTAAACTTTTACAGTATGTATGTCTAAAGAGTACTTAAGCCGTATGTATTAAAGAAAATAAAGTTTGCAATCATCTTAAAATTGAGGACACAAAACTTTAAAATGGGACTGTGGTGTTGATTCCATGTGCGCACCTACCTGGATTGATGTTTTTCATTATATAGCTAGCTAAAGTCTGTATTGAATAAAAAATAAAAATGAGTAAAATATTTTGTGTGACTTCTGTAATTATGAACGGAAATAAACTCGTGTGGTTTATTTTATTGAGTGCAAAAATAACACTACCGCTTGCCGTTTTCATTTATTTGTTGCGTATTTTTATACCTCTCATTGATTCACAATTTGATCAATTTTTTACTTATAATGCAAATGCATATGTGCAATTACTTTCACTTCAGTAAATACAACGGAACAGCGTAATCGGGTGTACTATCAGTATATCGCCATACGAAAAACTGTTACTACCAAGCCCTTAGGCAAGGAAAACAGCATTTTTATTAGTTTTCATTATTATTGTGAAAGGTTTACCTGCACACAAATTACGAAATGACAATGATAGATGAATCCTACAATATTTTAATGCTGATCCTTCTTTTAAAGATTCAATAATGTTTTTAAATGTATTGCCATCCAAATATTTTGTGCAAGAACCCCAATGGCTACAAAACATTGCAAGTATCTATTTACTATGCATGTTGCTATGGATCATACAGGTAGTGCGAGAGGAAGCCAGCCAACCAGTATCTGAAGTAAGTGTATTCATTTTACAACCACCGAAATAGCCGTGAGCATCCCGTTAATAACAGGAAAATGTACTTTTTCTGTCACTTTTTCCCTGTTCATAGTGTCAACAGTGGAGAAGGAACACTGTACTTTAGAAAGTCGTATAACATGTCACTGTCCAAAAACAGAGATTACGTCTGGCATTAACGTGTCTTGTTGCCCCATATCACTATAGCCCTGTAATGGTAAGTGCCAGTCCCGTCAGAAGTATTTTCCATAAAAAAGTGTTTTGCTGGAGACTGTGAGCATTTTGCAGACCTGTCCTTCGGCTAGTAAGCCAGGAGGAACATGAAAACTGAGACCATATTGCATATATTTCCCCCTGTTAATGCACAAGACACACAGATAAATTTTCGCCTTAATGCCATAACTATTTACTCTACGTTTACACTGGAGAAAATCCCATAAAACGACAAGGTTGTTTATCCTTCGTTCAGCCCTAGACGGGAGGTAAGAGAGAAAGTAACACGAGATAAGAAAAGCAAGTGAAAGTAACATGACAACCAATAGTAATGGTTTTGTAGTGAGAACCCAAGTAACACCACAGGGGATCAAAAAGTTCACACAAGATGGAATGTAAAATACAGCATCTGTGCCTATTATTTAGATATTTTGTAGAATAATGGACCATCTACTCATGGACGACCCACGTAGGTATGTTTCTTTTTGTCTTGTTTGACCTTGCGGAACGAAAGTGGAGTCGAATGCGAGAAAGTTTGCTAAAGTCCGAACCAACATTGCGCTACATTTGCTATGCAAATATTTGAACAGACATATATTTTCACTGAAGACACAAGCATGTGTTGGAAGAATTTCCTTCCATGCTAATTAATGACGACAATGAAACTGATCCTTTCGCTGAAGTAGAAACTTCAAATTCTCATTATTATTCCCGATTGACTACAGACAGAGTTTAAAGAACTTCATTATACTACTGAACAATCTAAGTTCATTTTCAACACAGTAATTTTAAAGTTTTATGCCAATCCGAACTAAAAAGCGATAAACATTTGAAGAGCATAAGTCGTGCCCGTGAAGACGAATCCAAGGTATATAATTTACATATATGTGAAACTCTTAAATCCACTATAATAAACTTGCTCGCAAAAAAATAAAATAAATACAAAATCAATACGCTAGTGTTAGGTTATGCATTGTTGTGTTTAAGTGAATTTTCAAGGTTTCTTATACCGTCTCAATTTTTTTTGATCCTCCAAGATTTTATTTCCATAACTACTCATTCTAGCATGTCTGACAATGGAAATATGACTATTGGATATAACCGTAGCGTATCTCTATGCAATGTATTTTGAACATTTTCAACCCTTGTTATCAAAGTATCATATTTTCTCGTAGTAAATTTTAGTGGTAAATGTCACTTAATGGTTTTCGCATACCATTCTTCCATAAGTGAAAGTGAGTTTGTATTTATAGCAACTAAATGGAGGATTATTATTTTGATGATCACTTTGAGCAAAATGGGCTATCATTTATCCACTTTTTATTGCCTTTAATTTAAAAGTCGGCAGCTCTATTTCCTTTATTGATCCAATTTGAAGAAAAATCCACTAATGTTATAGAAGAACATGGAAATCGTAATGTATGTTTAGAGGTTGGGAGGAACTAGGAGTTACCAAGGGCAGCATTGTATAAAAAGAAGTTGTGTTTCGAATTCGAATGTCTGATTATTCTGAAAGAAATAAAAAGCAGTTGTACGGTGGTAAATGGTACTTTATTCTGTAAACCAACTTTTATCACCACATACGTAAGTAAATATCCACCAGTAATTCACTTCACTAATGAAATCAAGTGGAAACGACATAAAATGCAATGAACTATACATTTATGGTAATATTTTTTCCAACTTAGGTAGTATTCCTTCCTACCGTAAAGTTTCAAAAGAATAATCCAGCCCTTTCAAATTAATTTGTTGATTTAAACCCAGGCTACCAATGAAAGTGTTTCGAAATTTGAATTGGTCAATATATATTCCAAATGTTAATTGTCTTCTATTCGCGAATATCTGAAATCATCATAATACTATGATTGCATGAGGACAGCATTATATAGTTCATGTAATTATTTAGATCTATGAGAAGACCATGTAACACATTGCAGGTATCCTTGAAGACTGTAGAAACTTTAAATTCTTTAATAATGGCTACGGGACAAAAAAATATTCAATGAAATAATCATGAGTGTTAGACATCTAAATCAACTCTGTAAATACATGAATATGAGCAGCTACCATGATAAAATTCAAGAACTTTATCAGGCTTCCAATGCAATACCTTGACTTGACAGGTTTATTTCAACAGAAAATTGGTATCGAATAGCGAGTTCAACTGAATGCTCAAACGTTGAATGATTTGTCCACCTTTCATTTTACTGTAAACGTATTTTAAGGCCCCTGAAACATTTCTAAATAGTCCACATTACATTGTATTGGTTTGAATTGACCACAATTTTTATACCTAGTTGTCTCTCACTATGCATCCTCGACCGGGTGGTGGTGTTACCAGTACTAATTAGCACTTTGCTAATTATTTTGATATATTCTATATACACACTGTACGAAACGGATAGGACATTACAAAACCCTTTACCTTTACCACGCTCTGGCGACAAGATTTCTTCTAATTCGGGAAGCCCGTCACGAACAAAAATTGAAACATTTTTTGATACCACCTTAACGCCACCTGCAATCCTTCTTAATCCAGTAGGTGGGATCGGTAACCAACTGTTCGAGTACGCGTGTTCTTATGCTTTGGCAAAAGAAAAAAACTGGCCACTCTACTTGTTTGTAAACGACGCTGCTCAACTCAAGTCGCAAGTTTAACGTGAATGGAAGAGAGTATTGTTTGGACCAGTTTCAAATTCCCAGTGTCAACCTTTACGATAAGCACTCAACCCTCCACAACCGTCATTATGTAGGCGACAAGGAATACTTTGAGAGGAAATTCCCGGATCTAAACAACGATGGCTTTATTCAATTAGGTGGCTATTGTCAGTCTCCGACCTATTGGACAAAATACGCTGATGAGATTAGCCAGTTTCTCCAGCCTTCGGAAGACGTGGTAAATTCAATGCCAGAGGAAGTCAAGTCCATACTAAGTGATATAAGAAACACGGAGAGCGTTGCACTTCATGTTAGACGAGGCGACTTTCTCGGAAACCATGCTGGAGGACACATGCAATTTTTTGTACCTGTCTCATATCAGCGCATTGCCATTCGGCGCATGCTAAAGATTTTGAAGAAGAAACAAGCCCCATCCCCAGTTTTCTTCGTCTTCTCCGACGACATTGACTTTGCAAAGAAGCAGTTTCGTGATTTTGAAAAATCTCACAAGTTTGTGTATGTAACCGACGTGAAAACCACCAGCATTCAAGATTTGTACCTGATGATACGATGCAAGCACATCATTTTGCCAAATAGCACTTTCAGTTGGTGGGCAGCGTTTTTGAATTCCAACGTCAACAAAACTGTGATCGCTTCAACCTTTAACCCTGAGTGGTGGAAGTTTTGGAGTGAGGACGAGAGACAATTTAAAAAAAAGATTCATGGGTTATGGTATCATCCTGAAAGCTGGATTGTAATTGATCCATTCTCTGGTGAACAGTGAAACTATAAATCTTAAGAAAATGGAATCCCAAGTGAAAAATAACAGTGTAATCAACAGTTTTCTTAAAGTATTAGTGTTTATTATGTTGTTTTTAATATTTATGGTGTTGCTCTTGCAATTTCGTGAGCCACGAGCATTCTCAATCAAATCAAGAACTATACCAATTCCAGAGACGATAAGAAGTAAGGTGATCTCTTCTGTACCAATACCAGATCATGAATCTGTCCTAACTTCAAGGTATCATAATATCCTCGTTGTCGACAAATTCCTTCCAGAAGATTTTCTCAAGTTTAAGAATATAACGAATATAACTACAAGATCAAGCTTGTCCTTGGATGAGAGGATCATCTTATCGGAGAGATTATATAATCAGTCAATAGTGAACAAACGGCAAAATTTCAGCAACGTAAATTGGAATGCAACACAAATGGCGAACTACTTTCCTTCAACTTTCGACTGTCCTCACATTGATGAGCGTGTGGGCTCTTTGGGGCAACGTGGGAAATGGGTGTGCGGATTAGGTTTGTACGAGACGAGTCCAAGACCCCAGGAGTGTGTAATTTACATGATTAACGATTACAAAGATGAGAGTCATAAGTTCATCCTGGAAGAACTTGGGCACAGGACGGATTGCCACATATTATATTTTAATTTGAACAAACTGGCTGTTAAAAATAGCACGAGAACCCAGGTTGTTAGCAGCGTTGGAATAGGTGTGAAGGATAACGGACAATATCAAACCTTGCGATCTCTCATGAAAACCAATGATCATGCCTGGTTAGATATGCTCTTCATTGATGTTGGGGGAAGGGAGATTCCAGTTCTGCAACAAATAATGGAGGATTTTTATGACGTTTGTCCAATTGGCCAGTTAAACGCAGTGCTCCATGTCGCCCCAGTTAGCACAGAAAACGAGCCATTCCTGGAATCTTTATACAAGTTTGCAAAATGGTTTGAGTTGTTAGAGAACAAAAGGTTCCGGCCTTTTCATGTTGAAACGAACTTGTTAGATGTAAAAACTGCCGGAACAGCTACGGTTAATAAAATTGTTGTAGAATATTCATTTCTTAATATTAGAGGAAAACATTTACTTTTAACCGGTAGAAACGACGCAGGCTTACTTGAAACTTTGAAACCTATCAATATAAAGTAAATGCACCATGCGCCTTTTCTGTAGTACCATTAATTTTGTATGTATGTAAGTTATCGATGTTGATGTTAGATCGTTTTGATATGCTCTATTAATAAAATTAGAATATCATATTCTTACAATGATTGTATTTTTTATCATAATAGTCACCTGGATGAGGTACTTTAAGAATTTGGTAAACATAAATAAAACATGTGCTTGAAATAAAAGTATCTTACGACTACTTCACTAATTTTTATTAACACCATCACTTACTTCCACTGTTAATGCATTTTAAATTGTTTTGCTTGTTTTTAATCCTTGATAAAAAATAAAAACTATGGCCTGTGTATGCTCCAGATATAGTTGCGGTCAGTGAGTTGCTAACATTTATTAGATAATCTGAAATTTGATTTTGTAACCATTTCATACAATGTAATTCAATGGCAACGGTAGCAATATGGTATTGGTATTCCACATCAATTGAATTATACATATATTCGCTTTTAATATCATATCATATTATTAAGTACGGACAAGTCAATTATATGAGGGAATGCTGCATACCGAGCAGTAGACCTTTCTTTATACCATTTCGCATAATACGACAGTTAAAGTTCGATAAGTAGATCGAGGGAAGTCCTGTCATAACAATACATCGATATAAATGGCGATACACAAGGTCATATTGTCCTTGAAAAGAAACAACAAAAACAGATTCTTGTATTCTTGTATTGTTGATGGGATACGCATTTCATTCATGAATTGTCAAGCCGCTGAAAATGGTATTAAATGTTATAGCATTAGGCATTGCAACGCATTTACTATAATTTTCCATTTGTACAGCAAGTACACTATTTTCTGGCAAGAGTACTATTTATGTTGAGTAAAGTAAAAGCAATATTCCGAGAACGGCTTTCACTTTGTATGCAGATGAAGTCATGTATTTATAATTTTGCAGGAGGAAACCCGCAACAGATGTTGGTGCTCAATTGGCTGCCGGGATTTTTTATTACCTAACCACAAGACCACCCTTGTACACTAGTTTAGTAGCATCCAGAAACCAACAAACTTTTATCGTTAAACCACCAAATGTACTAACATAGTTACACTTTACACGCCACTGGCACATCTATGACTGTGACTATAGCGTACGGCAGCATCCGCAACTTTATAAAGATCATTTGGAGCGAAAATGGTGGTATTATTGATGTGAAAGGCTGCGGAAGGTCTGGTCGCACTTCTTGGTTTTTGCCGTTACCTATGCTATTGTACATTGTACGTATGTATTTCTTTTACTTGTAACGCTGTTGACTTATATTTATGTTCTCTTTGTGGTCGGACGAGATAGAAAAAATGTTGACAGTGTTGTTGTTACTTTTATGGCAATTTATACACAGCATTGCAATTTATGATAATTGCCTATGAATTAACGCCTGGACTGCAATCCACGATAAAGTTAATTGTAGAGGTAATTTTTAAAAAATGCATGCAGACTATTATTTAAATATTATGCTTTTCATCTAACGATGTTATAGAATCTCATTACGAAAAACGAAAACGTAAAACGAAAAATTACGTACATATCATTTCTATGTATAATTTATAACATTCAGTTAGTTGAAGGATGACATTATATATAAAATAAGTTTATTTTGAAACTATATAACCCGTTGTTTTTGAGTGGGTGGATATCCTCAATGAGTAGGATGTTAGGCAAAAGTTGTTTTCTTCCTTTTTGGGCACGGAAATATGTCGAAATGCAATTCAAAAGACTTTCTGTTGAAATACACTAATTTGCAACATTACGGCAGCAAGTTTTGTAGGTTTCAAAATCACAGTTCGTAATATATGAAAATATTTGTGCATATTTATACACATCTTAAGAACGTATATATCGGTCAAAGTAAGCCCAGCGAGCTTTATTTGTGCTTTCGTCGCAGGTGAATATTTAACCAAATAGCAAACCACCACACTGGAAACTCTATCCATCTACTCTTATATTATATGAACTTCTTTCTGAAATGACTGACTAAAACGGACTTAAACAGCTCGGTATTATGTCTATATAATGGAGAATGCGAATTTAGTTCCACCAACCGAAGCATTCCAACACCTTTTGGCCTTCCTCATATTTAGAAGTACTGAATCAGTACATAGTATATACATTAGAATAAATGGTGTACACAAATCATTTTTACCAAAATGCGTACTATTTCACACGCAGAGATGTTTATTCCGTACCCCGTACAATAGCCAGACTAGCTGTGGCTAGCAAAGAAATTAATATCGAAGAAGAGATAAAACACTTCCGTAGGAAATACTTGATAAAAACCGCTAGAAAAACAATAGCAAAAGGTCATGCTAATACGATACGATTATGTTTCCTAAAGTCCTTAGACCTCAGCAATAAACACTATTGAATACTCCGACTTAGAATGCATGTTGTCACGCGATTTAAAACTTTCAACGTGACACTACCGTCTCGCATCGTTATGTACGAAACTCTTAATGTGTTTATAGACGCGTGTAAGCACCTTGTATTTATTGCCATTTAAGGCATTTACCAGTCTTCTTGATATGAAAATAGTAGAACAACTTCACATCAGAAAAGCAAAAATTCTTAATTATGAATTTCTAGGTGCAAATATTTCTCAATGCCATATTCCATAATAATACATTACGTCATTTGTTTTTTTCCCAGTGGAATGTGTTGGGGTTGTGGGCTACATCGTGTAGCAAGTATATATGTATCATCCTCACTAATTCTATCCCTAACATATTCTACCCACATATTTTAAAGATATGTGGGTAGTTTTTAATTTACAACCGTCCACATTTCCACCAAACCAAATGAACCGTAAGTTACCACGATATCTCTTAAACGTGTTGACCAATTTCAATAAACTTGACGCACAGGTACCTCATAACCTCAGGACCTCAACCTTCTATTTTGAGCAAAATTAGCAGATGGCCGAGTTATAAGGGTCTGATCACCGTCATGATTGCCTAAACTCATGTATTTAAATTACAATTTTTTGTAAATGCAGATTCTGATACATCATCACAAGCTGATCATATTTAATTAATGACCATAGGTCATTTCACAAACAACACACAATTTATTGCAGATTCTCATGCTGAATCAAAAGCTGGCCGTGGCCATATTTCATCTCATGATCACAACCACAAGCCATTTCATAACACCGTTAACCGGTACAGGTCAGGTCAAAGGTAAAAATGTAATTTTCTACTCTGTCGGTTTGCTGGGTTTATTCCTATTTTATTGGAATAAACCCAAATCCTATTATTAAATCATAATCCTGAAATTCAAATCCTACTATTACATTTTCATACATTTTGCTTGGACGCAAAGGAGTATAGGTATGTATTACGCATTCACCTTTCCTCTTCATCTAATATGTACCTCTCTGTACGAAAGGTGATAATGACACTGACACCTAAGGACTACATATTATAACCGTCAAGGAGACGGAAACTAGTAGTAGTCATGTTGTGGAATATTTACCCGACCCAATGACCCATTTATTTTCACATTTAGTTTCTAGCTCCATATAGGATCTTAGATTTTTACTGTTCTCTTTCCTGCAAAAAGTTAAATATATCAGTAATAGACCAATTTTCTTTCACTAGGCCTCTGTTTGATGATTGCTATATGTATGATTCGTGTGTCCTGCCAGTTCATTGTTCAAGTTTTTTTGTTTGCTTACATTTTCGCTTTCACTTAAAGTAGTAATTGGATCTACAATGACGCAAGGAGTTGAGAGTCTTGTAACGTAGATTCAGATTCCATCAAAATTCCATTCAGGCCTGTGAGCGATATTTCTTGCATTCCAACAGTATTTTATGAAACATTACTGAGGGGCGCACTTTTTTATTTTCTCGTTTGTTTCACTTCGTCTTACCTATTTGTATGACAAATAGTGAGCATGACCTTATCGTTCTTAGCATTCCCATGGCATATAGCATGCCACAAACAATATCTTTTTAGTCCTTCGAAGCATAAGTTCGTATATAGTTTTTTTCTTCTTGTAGACTTTACTTGACAATTTGTTGAACTACATAGTATATGGCCAGACGCTCATTCACTTCTTGGATTCACGTTGCTCTAACGAGAGTGTTTATTTTGATATAGATTTATGGGTTTGCTAAAAGCGACAGCAATATCCGAAAGCGAACGGCTGCTTGTATAAGAAAGACATACTACTTTTGAGATCATACTCATAAGATGTTAGCGTAAAAATAGAACTTACTCTGAAGATTGTATTTATGCTCTTAGGCTAGAGTTTCATGTTCCTTAACAGGTTCATTTACCCTGATAAGTAGTGTCGTTTCCAGGTAAACCTACTTGAAAGGGATTGGATTATCAAACACGCTTTTCCTACATTGGCCCTTAGGATAGATTTCAAAACATTCCCAGCCTGTACCCATTTATGTCATATGCCTATAAATAATCTTGAACATTTGTAGAGGTCTAAGTTTAAGGAGCTCTCAAGGTTTAATTTTTAGCAGCTTTTAGATATTTTTAAACCGTAAAATATTGAATTGTGGCGTAGGCAGTGAGACTAATTATTTTAATTTTTATAATGGATAATATCGATAACTGCAAACTGAACTTGAGACAACATACGAAACTTGTGAATGCAAGCCTATATCCATACGATAAAATATTGTAAAAGGCCGTAAAAAGTATAGATGTGTACATACTTCCTGTAGGCATCCCAATGCAATTAAATTTTAAATCTCTTGTATTTCGTATGTATCGACTAATTTATGTACTGTTTAAGAAAGTCTTACAAAAACTGCAAAGAAAGTACTCGTACCCAGTGCACTAGAAAAGTTTGTTCACGTGTGCGCACATAAAGTTGTAAAATGCATGTTTGCATAGGTATTACTAGTATTTTCCTTTGTTGTACAAATTAAGTTTCGTACATATTTACACAGGGGAATGCATATTAGGTACTCATGGTAACTGTTTATTTTAACGTTTTAAGAAAGCAAAATCTTACCGGGTAGTTAAAATTTCTGCTTAGAACTCCACTGTAGGAAATCAATAAAGTGAGATACTTCTAGTGAATTTTTGGTGCAAAGAAGTTTGATTACTGTGTCCTGGACTATGTTTCTGCATTGAGAGTCTAATTTTCCAATGTTACCAACAACGACGCTCAATTTCAAATATAGGTCATACGTGGATATATCCCTTGGTAATAGAGGAAAGTACACAATTCAATTTTCTGAACCAAATTCTATTTGAATCATATTTCTCTATTTATAAATTTGTTTGGGAATTTAGGAGACGAAATGACAGCTTAGAACTTTGACCTTAATGTCCATAAGTTAACATAGAAACGTCCACCTTATACATGGATGTACATAACGTGCCAAAATTTGTCCATAATAAAAAATATTTTATACATGTACACTATAAATGTAGCGCATGTCTATACTATGAATCCTGACTTTGCAGATTGGGATTTCCCATGGGATTAACCTGTAAGACAAAACAAAGGTATTATCTCTACTCTGTGGATAGCAAAGTTCCCACACTATTCACTCGCCCCAAGTTTCTGTTGGGCCTTTGAGTTTGTTGAACTTGCACAACGTAAAAAATAACAAAATCCTGAGTAGGTATATATATATATAAATAGAATGTATTTCGCACAAGGGATCGATAAGTGGGAGTTTATTATTAACTTCCATCTTAAAATTTGTTGTTGCCATTAACACTGATTGGGTTGTTTGTCACTTGAATTACTAGCTGGAGCTGATCCTATGTAGACAGTAAATATTATCTTTTTACTTCAGAATGTATTTTGTTTTCTGGGATCTAGGCTTCACTGTCTGGAAGAAATCGCGAATTGACTCCGTCTGTCAGAGAATCAGCCGTTTCCTTGATTTAAAATAGGTTGTTACTCTGACATTGACAATGATGCAGTCATTCTGTGTCGCAGCGATTGTTAAATTCTCATTGAATATCGACTCATGTACAAAATCATTGACCGCAACAAGGTTTTTACTACTTACAGGTATTTCACTTGCTAGATATCCAACGAAGGAAAATATAATTTCGTTACAGGCGGATATCGATCTATTATATATTCAATGCTGCATCCGCTCAGGAATACTGCAGTGAAAATTGACAAATCGGAAAGAAATAATGATGATACAGTAAGAAGGAAACCAACCATCCATGCCAAAATAACTTTGAAACACAGGAAATATGGACAAATACAAGCTAGCATCAGACCAAGGCTAATAGGCCCTTAGGTTCACTTGGCTCCTGGGGATTGTTAGAAAGATAGTTTCATAAAATTCACAACCATTTGGATAATGCAGTTTTAAAACATTGAAATCAAATATTTATACCCTTATTACACATACGAATACCATGGATTTGATGTATGAATGTACATACAACATAAGTATTATAGGAATGTCCCTTTACGAGCAGAATGATGTCATTTTAAGATGTTCATGCGTGACAGAATAAAAAATTGGAAACGGTTTTAAAAGGGTTGCCATTGCCATACTTTGCCAGTTAACTCAATGCCTTTGAGCTGTAAAGTTACTACAGTCATTGCCTAAAAGAGAATGTAAATCTTCAAAATGGTCATTATTACGATGCACCGATGGTCTGCCGTCCACATAACCAAGGTTCGTCTTACTTCCTTATGTAAGGTAAGCATGTTTAAAATGAATAATGCATACAATGAATTGGATAATATATTACGTGTTATTATATGATTTGAAATACATAGGTTGTTACCACTACTACTTTTCAAGATTCACAATTCTTAAACCATATTGACTGATCTATCGCGGAGAATAATTTTGAAACATTTACATATATTGCAAACTAGGATATTTGTTATTACGCAACGATTCTATGAAAGTAAGAAAGATAATATGTAAAATGCAAGAGTCGGTTGTAAGTTCATCACGTTCTGAATGATGCAATTCCACTGGCCAGAGTGGTAAAATAATACCTATCCATATTGTCTCAAAAGATGACAATTTGACACATTTCGCAAGATACATTTGTCCATCCAACACCGCCGTGTGGAAAACATCGGCCTCCAGTAGATCGCCACAAGCACCTATGTACAAGTATGAATTATAATATAAGGACACAATATGTGCATGGCTTGCAAGGAATATGAACGAATAAGATGTGTGCATACCCTTTCATTTTTGGCCATATGCTTTGTATGTGTACACCAAAACGTAACCAAAACTTTCGAAGAAATAGAAACATTTCGGTTTACGAAAGACGCTTTCATTGCCTTCGCAACACAGTATTCTCTACGTAGGAATTACATAGCCAACAACAACACAGTAGTTACGCTGCGTGCTGACTATTTTAGTCCGTAATGCTAACCAGATGTCACAAAATGATACAAATAGGAATTGACTCGTGTCACAGAAAGTGAAAGACAATTCTCTGGTGGATCTATGAAGAAAGCAAATGTTTTTACTGATGTCTCCCCACGTGCCATGTAATATGTACTCTAATACATCGAAAGTTTATCTAGTCATTCTTGTCCATCCGTTTTTGTTCTAGAAAACTGGCAGAGTTGCAACACAAGTCATGTAGCTACAGTTACATACATGCCCTTTCATGTGCTAAAAGACATGAACAAAGAGCGAAGAACGGTACTTACTATGTAGCTGCCTTTATTCCAATTTCATAATATAATTGCCTACATTATGCTTCTCGTAATCTCGTAGTATGCAGGTCAGTGTACAAAGCAAAATATGTATGTATATTATGTGATGCCAATTTATTAAGAAATATGTTTTATCCGTAAATACACTGCGTTATATAAAAACTGTCATAAATATATCGCTGAACTCAAAAGAAACATTGAAAAAGTGCAAAGCGACAATAGGCATAGATGATGCCATATTACTTACAAAAGATCAGATGACTAAAGCCGTGGTTGTGAGTGAAAGAACCGAGACCAGGATTTTTAATTATTTTTGTGTGTTTGGCGGTTATTGATCATAAATGAATTTATTTAAAATTTCCACCCTTTCCCACTATATTTTTAAGGTATGATATATTTGTTTTTTGATCATCTGACCATTTAAAAACTTTCATGAGCATGATTCCAATTTTAACTTGACCATATTTTTAGTAGGATTTATGTGTGGCTAGTTAGGCAATAAAATTGCTTACTTCACGCGAGTTTGTTTCTACGCGAATTAAAAATAATAATATTTGCATGGTTTGTGAGAAGCTTAGGGACTGCTAAAACTTAATATAATGAACTTTGATATATAAAAGTTAATAACTTAGCCATAACATAAATAAATCATAATTAATTATAAATTCCATTATGTTAACGGATACAATATTTATTGCGCACACTCGAATGGTTTTTGAATATTTATGGTAATTTTTAAAATGCTTTCTCCATTCAATCCAAGTCTACCGGTCAAAGTCGAAGTCAAAGTATTGTCAAAGTAAACGCAAAAACTAAAAGCTGAAGGTTCTAGCAGAAGTTTTTTATGGAAGGACAGATAAGAATGGCATTAGGTACATCATAGTCTATGCTGGTCTCGATTTGAGGAAGTGACATACCTATGATGTGGAAAAAAGTTACAAAGAGACGTCGGAAAAAGTCGGCGAAAAGCATTATTTACCTATTACGTTAAAGTCCGGTGCTGACGGAATCCATTCAGTTTGCTGATCAAATCTACCATACCTCATTTTCCGTTCATTTTTGTCATTTTATCATTTTGCATGGAATTGTCACTCTTTCATTGTCAGTGACAAGAATAAATGAGACAGTATCCGTAATCCTTGAAATATTACCCGCAACATGTAACTAAATTGATTGCATTGACGTTGTGTAGCGGATGTTGCATCAAGACGAATAGACAAGCAGGGATTTTTTAAATTGCGAGCTCCAACTCCTTTCCCGACCTGCAACTTCATTGCTCATCACTGCTTTGCTATATTTAATTTTAACATGTGCATGTTTTTAGGTTGAGAATCCTGACGTAAGAGAATCACTGCAAATTTAAATTTTTGAATAATTTTAGGTGACTATATATGCTACTTTTAGTATGGTTTATTCGACACCTTTCGACAACAACGATATATTGAATTTAATTCAATCAGGACCTGAAGGAAACGCCAGAAGGAAGTTACCAACGTTGCCTAACATAAATATTCGTATGCTTCAATGACTGTTAGGTATTTATGTACTAATCGCTTTAGCAACAAATTGTGTATTTTGCGTACGGGAGATGGTCTGAAATTTTCTCCACATTTCCAGACATACAGGCACACCATATTATACGTGTTGTTATTTTTACATGGGTAAATCACCTCGCTCTGTTCCTCAGCCTTCTAACGCGACCTCTTTCTCCGCTGACTTATAACAACCTCTCTTCTCGTATTAATGGTTCCAGAAAGCAACCTTGGATTCGGATTTATGGCGTATTTTGGGTTTCGGGTGCAGTTTATTTTATCTCTGGCGTGTCCTTTATGACCAAACCAATTCATTTTTTATAAATAAAATGTGTAGGTTCAGGTAACAATAACGCACAGTATTTATATTTTGTCGTTTTTAGCAGTACAATGTTACTACCATTAAATAACAACTGTAATACCAAAGTAATAAAAATGCTCATCAGGGAAAATATTTACTTCTGCAAATGACTTGTTTCGCAACAAAAGTTGCGAATCTACAGTAAAAAAGGGTACCAGTAGAACCATGATTTAAGTACTGTTCTCATCATTTTATGAGTATCCATTTAAGCCCTACACAAAAATAGAAATGGCAGTAATAAAGCAGGACGTCATTTACTTTAAGAAAAATGTGGCTCATTAAAGATACACGTAGGCATGATAACAATATAGGTGCCGAAATGCTCAAACTATCATCAACAGAAAGCGTAGAGTCAGGTAGAAAGTAAATACGCAAAAAAAGAGATTTTACGCTCTTCTTGGCTCCAATAAAAAGGGATTTTAGGGAAAGTGGAAGGTGGCCTTTCCTTGCTTTATGGGTTTAATGGTGCGTGTATCTTTGCTTATAGTTGCTGGTTGGTATTATGTCAAAAATAGTATTTTGCTCATTTCTTTCAGTAATAGATAGGGAAAAGCCAGCTTTTAAAGAAAATCTATGGGAATGAAATTCTATTACCTAATTCATTTCATCGCAGACCTCTCTATATAGGTACTTTGTGTCTCGTGTCGTGTCTTACAGGTTTTTTAAGTAAACGAATACGCAAGCAAGCCTTGTTATCACTGGTATGTCTGTGAAATTACTTACCATTATTGGTAGAACACACACACTCATCCTTCGTCCTACTGGCCAATACTCACACAAATGTGACATATTAAATCCAAAAGTTCAACTTCGTTCCCGGGTGACGTAAGCATGGAATTATCGTCATTTATATAATAATACTGATCAAAGATGAAAGTGAATGTTCAATTACTTACTGTAACGATATATAATGCTACTCAGGCTACTCCTCTTACATACTTACTGTAGAAAAAGGAACAATAATATGATACAAAGGTAAAAGTTATATGTATTGTGTGCTGTCTTCTATCTTATCCAATATGATTTTTGGCCTGGTGAACCAGGAAGAAGAAGGCTAGGGGATTCTTTAAATAGATTTAGTGAATAATGAAGGTCATCACTTTAGAACTTAATGTTGTTGCTGCTAAACACGGAAAAGCGGATGAAAATTATTTTCCTCTAAATATCATCAACTTCAGTAGCAGTGGATAGGGAATGCATACCATGTTACTTATTTATTGTTGATTGTTTGCATAAAAAATAATTTTGCACATGAATTACTACGTATTTACATAGCTTCAATAAACACACCATTCCATGACACGAACTGTTTTCTAATATTAGTCATTTCAATTCAACTTTTCAACTCACAAGCGATTCAAATTTCTATGAATTGGTGAACTCTTTTCAAGCATTGCTTCAGGCATGAACTTCCAAAAAGTTGGAGCACAGAAATTTCTGTCTTATTAATCTTGACTGTCTAGAATCTAACGTACAACACCAACGGATTCTGATGAACAATTCAAAAATGACATTAATATAGCAGAATTATTTACCATATAAAGCTTCAATGTCACATTGTTTCTACACGAAACTGAAAAGATTTCCAAAATTCCGTTTGTTGAACTGACTGGAAACAAACAAACGTAAGCAAGTTTATGAACAATTTTTTCTCGCGTTTCATTAACCAATGGAATTACAATCGCATATTCAAGTAAAGAGAATTTACGCTCGCAACTAGGTATGCGATATTCGGATTGAAGTGTATCTGAATACAACACATTTGGTCTCCACATTCCAGTGTAATCCTAAATGAAATGAATATTAAGGAAGCGGCAAGGACTACGGAGCCATTTTAGTATAAATGTTGCATTTGTTTCCGTTTCTTCCTGATTACCTACTTTAAAACTTATCATTCAACTTTCATGTATCGTCAAAATGCCATCATGTCATAAAAAGTAAAATCGAAACCAAAAGGAATTCACACACACACACATACACACATGTGGTGAAATTAAAGTTTAATGTGGTACGGGCTCTTGAGCATAGAACCCCACAATTTTAGTTTATATATAGAATTACTGAGCAGCGTGATATAAAATTCCCTACACCATTGTATGTTTAAGATGGTTGATACCATACGGTAATTGTGCAGACTAAAGGTCTACTTACGCATGATGGAGGT